>BGPR01001603.1:96649-142577 GCA_013235015.1 Araneus ventricosus | reverse complement strand
ATACACATACACATACACATACACATACACATACACATACACATACACATACACATACACATACATATACATATACATATACATATACATATACATATACATATACATATACATATACATATACATACCCACATATATACACAAACAAACACACATACATACACACATACACAAACAACACACACATACATATACATATACATATACATATACGTATACATACCCACATATATACACAAACAAACACACATACATACACACATACACAAACAACACACACATACATACACACATATATACATAAACAAACACACATACATACACATGTATATACATATACACATACATACACATGCATATACACATACATGCATACATATACACGCCTACATACACACACATACAAATATGTACATAAAATAAAAAAAAGAATTTAAAAGAAAATTTTTTAAGCAAAAAAAAAGAAAATTCTTTTGCTAAATACATTAATTAAGTGAAGAACTAACTACTATTACAGTATTTCTTGAGTACCAGCACCTTTTGTTCTTCTACTCAATCTGAGTACAAAGAGTTAAAAAAAGTTTCAGAAGCGTAACATGAAAGATTTTAGAGGAAGCGAATGATTTTTAACATGAGAATACTCTAATGAAGCGAATGATATCTATCAATGAGTCTAGTTGCATGCAAAATGTGAAATGGTGAAACACAAGAGTTCAGATGCTTAAAAAAAGCATGAGTGGCACTGTTAAACAATTTTAGGGTGGCTGAGTGGAAGAGACCATTTCGATGTTGCATACGGAAAATAATATTTCCCGTTATTGTGAGTGAATTCAATTTGTGAATTTATGAGAGGGTTGCTGTGATCAGGAATCTTTTGAAAGAATTTTCTGGAAAGGTTTTTAATATGTTTTACGAATTCAATTTGCGGGTCGTGATGAATTATTTCGTTTCGAATAAACCATGGAGCGTTAGTCATGATCATGAGGATCATATTTTGAAGTACTTGAATTTTCTTATGATGAGTCTTAGCCGTGATGCCCCAAATCTGGGCGGAGTAAGTGAGGATATGCCTTGGGATTAGTTAAACAGAAGTACTTTATTGTTAAGAGACAGTGCCGAATGTCGACTAATGAGTGGGATAATTAGGTGGAATTTATTCCAGAATTTATCACTATTGTAGCTTGCATGTTGAAGAAAAGTAAGTTTATTGTCCAATATGATGCCGGGCTATTTAATTTGCTGTTCCCAGAAAAGTTCTTCGTAGAAGAAAGTAAGAGACTCGAGTGGTTTTTTTAAATGCCCTTTACGGTTGTTATAAAACCTATCGACGGCCCTGGAGGGCGGCTGAAATTAAATGGCACGATGGGGTTGCACATCTGGAAACGGGCCTTTTACTTAGGACTCGTAGAGGTAGCTTTTCACTAGCATAAATTTTTCTGAAAAGTGAAATAGAGATAAACTTATTAAGGGTACGGGATTGAAGCTATTCCTAGCTTTCTGGCAACGGTAATTAATGTATTACGTTTCTTAAACGCCATTCAGGAGGGAGGTTATAGAAGGAAGAAACAATGAGCCACTTTTACAGCGAAAATCTTATTACTGAAAAATCTGTCTCTGGTGAAAAAGTATGACATTTCTGCAGTTAAGTGCATTTAAATGTGAAAGATAATAAGCATTGTTTTCATTTTATTGCTTTGGATGCCAATTAGATTTGTTAGTTAAGCTGTAATTATTTTTTTTCTGACTTGGTGTAACTTTGCACGGGAAAGGCGGGGTTATTGGTAGCTTGGTTGTTTTAATGTCTGCTTTAGCTTCAGATGTACCCAGGGTCTATAGAAGGAAGTTAGGGACTTGTAACTATATGAAGTTCTCTCTAGACACCTTAGAAGCTTGATTTAACACCATTTCACAAGTTTAGGATACTCTGAAATTGGCAGAAACTCTTTTGCACTGTAAGCGGACAGTTTGATACAAAAGAAAGCTAATTCATAAAAGGAAAAATGGAATCCCCTGGTTTTCTCCAATGAGATGGAAAAGGCAGTTGCAACTTGTAGTCCGGTTAAGGGATTTCGGTTTTCCTATCAATAGTATTGATATTAAAATGATAAACGTTTATCTTACTAAGAAGATGTGGTAATAGATATATATATTTTGGGGTACCAAAAAATCCTTCTGCCTCTTTAAGAGCACACTAACTTTGTGAAATTGCATTAAAGCAAGCTTCTAGGATCTTTGGAGAGAAATAAATATACTTGCAAGTCTCTAATTTCCTTTAATACACCCTGGTGATATCTGAACAAAAGTAAACTTGTTCTCATTATTATTTATTAGAAAATTAATTAAAAAATGAGCTGGGATTGCTTTGTACAGCAAATTTCCATGGTACAAAGAAACCCTATTTGCCAGTGCAGAGTTACCTCTCGTCAGACTAAAATTAATTGCAATTTAAATACCGAATATAATGGACATTTCAAGCAAGAAAAAGAAAGCAAGGTTTGTTGCCTTTCACATTTAAATGCACTTGTCTTTAGAAATATTCTACTTTTTTCTGCACAAAAAAAACAAACACCAATAAAAGTTTCGCTGAAAAACTGGCTCAATACTTTTTCCAATCTTCAACTCCTGAATGATTGTTATAAACGTTTAAGGAATGAAATATACTAGTCAATGTTGTTAACAAACGACGAAAAAAAGAGTAGGAATCCCGTACACTTAATTCAGTTGGTCTCTATTTCACTTTTTAATAAAAATTTTATAATGGTTCAAAGTTACCTCCACGAATGCAACGTAACCATTTTCTTACAGTTTGTAATTCACAAAGATTTATGACTAAATATCATAATGTTTTATAAAATAATTTTCAGTCCGATAGAATTTGGTAAGACTTATGTAATAACGAAGTAATAATTGAATAACTGTAATTTGTGTTTGGGCCAATTTTCTACAGTTGCGCTTTTCTTGGGTATTTTCTTCATTATCAAATTTTTCTGCAGGCTTTACAACTGAAGCTGATGCAGAGGGCAGAATTCTTGATGAAGTATTTCTTGCCCTTCTGAAAGAAAAGGGAATTAATTCATTTTATATGAAAGTAATGTTTCAGATGCCTTCCCATAGTTCGACAGCACCAAAAATGCTGCATATATAGCAATCATGCAAAATGGAACATGAAACGCCTAGATGAGATAAACCATGAAGAGGAAGATAGAAAAAGAATTAAGAGGGGTAAGGGAAATTCTGATACTGTACTTGAAGAATATTATTAATTTTTTAATCTGGAATATAATTGTGATTATATTGCAGATTTAAAACAATATTTATGGCTTAAGAAATAATAGAATTAAATGGTTTATTAACAAACAATTTGAAGGTTTATTTTTAAAAATATCTTTACTAGATTTATTATTCTGTATTTGATTAAAGTTAAACTCGGAATTGGAGATAACAGGTTTCTGTTTAAGGAAAGAAACAGTTTTAATAAACATTTTTGTGTAATTAATTGTAGACAATAATTATTTTTCTCTCCAAAGGAGAGTGCCGATATTTCTGCAGCCGTTAAATATTCTCGGACTCTGAAAAACGAATTTGCAGTTAAAAACATACACATTGCTATTATAATTATTAATATCTTAAGGAATTTATGGATAAAGAAAAGGGACATGCTACAACAGGACATTTAAAAGTTGTTGATTCAGACATTTTAAGGGAAGGCAAGAAGGTACCACTGGCCAATGTAGAAGTTTGGATAATGGAAACAGAGAATTCTGGCAGCGACGGCCCAGTAGTAATTCTCGGCTTAGGGGTCGGAGGATTCCAGATTTGAAACCCGATTCCACTGAAATTCCGCCGTGTATGGGGCCTGTTGCACGTTAAATCATACGTATTGGCCAAACCTCCTCCCCCTGGTGTGGTGGAGAAGTTTTAAGAGGGGGAACCAGCTCAGGTGTCGTCCTCGTCATTTGACCGCGGTTCAAAATCATGAGTTCCGTCGTCACTTCGTCCCGTTGCTTCAAAATGGGATGTTGATATAGCTGAACTAAATGATTGTAGTAGACGAATTTGCAAATAATTTCTGTTCATTGGTCAAATATAAAGATGGGGTAACTATAAAGTTATCTTAATCTTTGAATGTCACTTTAGTGAAACGCATTTTCTAAATAACAGTGGGCAGAAAGAATTAGACAAAAGAATGTTGGCTTTCGCTAAAGGAATTAAGGGGCAAAGGCTTGTTCTTTGAATTATCTTTACCTATTCCCCACTGTTCAATTCCATTAAAGGCCTTTAAAATTTAGATTTGTGGCATTTAGCATAAGTAGTTATAACTATTACATGAGAAAATTGTTATTTAAATTGCTCAACTTTATTATGAGAATAGTTTCATTGTTAATAGCAACAGAAAGGTTTTGGACTTTTTAAATATAAGGGTATTAATAACTTGAATACCTTTGATTTTTAAACTCTATGCACTAGCCTACCACATCTAAAATTAATAAATGTTGCGCAAATGCGAATATTTCTTGGGTAATGAAATTATTGATAAATCTGAATGAATCAAACTTAGTAAATTTAATACTTCTGAGAATTGCCTTTTGAATGGAATCAATTTTTATACACCCTGGCCCTTTTTATGGCGTTACGATCTCAGGGTGAGGTTTCGTAAAGGGATATTTTATTCTCTGATTGGTGGCCCTTCCTGTTGAAACGGTGGAAAATTTGGGTATTTGTTTCCATATGGCAGGTTTTAAACACTTTAGGTTGAGTGCTCTCTGCGGTCGGGGATAGGATAAGTAATATTTTTTGGACACTTCATTGAGTGAGGGTTTTATTTCTATAGAATTCAAATGGATTTTATGTACTTGTGTTCAATTTGAGTGCGATATTGTCGTTCTGTGTTTCTTGTTAATTTGATTTCATATTTTTGTGCTACTAATTTTTACTTCTGGACTCTCTCGATCTCTAGGGATTTTCGTGTCACGAGGCTCAATTTCCGACGTATGTCAGGCTCCTGTCCAGATTCATTTTCATTCTTTTAAAAAGAGTTTTTTGAATTTCACTTCTTTTGTTTTAGTAATTATTATTTTAGATGCAGTGGATATAATGTTTCTTAAATATCTCAATTCTCCTTCTAATTGTAATTGTATATATTTTCATAAATATATTTTTAATTTCGTTGAGTATTTTTGTGAAATGAAAATAGTATAATTTTCATTACAACAATGAAAAATATTGCAGGAAATCCTGAAAAAGTATTGCTAAAAATTAAAGGCTAATTGTTCGACAACTAATACTTTGGTGGAGGGACACATAAAAGTACATTTTTTTAAATTATCCTACATTAAAAATTTTATTCAAGAATATGACTTCCATACATGTTTAATTAAATTGAACATTTTAATAACTGACTGTAAAATACGCCACTTTTTCTTCTATGGTGTATATATTGCCTAGAGCTACCACATTTTTTTAGCTTTCATGTCATTCGTATAACATACATAATATTTTCAATAATTACAAAAATAATTTTTTTAAAAATTGTTAATTCCCTAAAAATCAATTTTATGCGAGGATATTTTTGGTGATGTTGCCGAAAAACATCACACACAAAGTTGCTCAATCAGAGTGGAAAATTAACTGTCCAATCAGTTAATTACAATTAATTGTTTACTTCACAGCACAAATAAATGTCTCCGTAATGATTCTTTAAAAACTTCGCTATAATATAATCTATCTATTCAATGAATTCATTAATTTGGCGCATCGCACGTGTTCTGTAGCTTGTCTTTTTTTCTTCTAGAAAATGAAGATTAACACGTTGACACCGGCTCTGAAATCCATCTTTCTCTCTCATGGGCCGCTACTCTAAGAGCGCTTTGCTAACGGCAGAGCCGAACTAAAGTAAAAAATGAAATTTTACCACAATGATAACCATTGCTGCTCTTTATTTTTTGTAACTATTGATGTCATATGTTTGCTACCACTTTGTTTCAAATGTTTTAAAAAATTGTATAGAAATAAACAAACAATTGTGTTTATATTATGGAATTTATTATATAAGTTATTTTTATAATATTGAGTTGAAATAAAATCCTACATTTTCAATTATAATAAACGTTTAATGTCCCTTATTTAAATTTTAAACTATATTTAAATTTTTCTACGTACTAAACGAACTAAATTTTTCTTCTTACGCACTGCCTGATGAAACATTCAAGTGCGAGTCACCAGTGGTACGTGCTGCCCGATGGGACATATCAGTACGAGCCACCATACGTACGCGCCGACGTGAACGTGTTAAAGACTCCCGAGTCAGAGAGCTTCCAAAGCCCCTCCGCCCCCCTTAGCATTCGCGCTTGGTATTTAACTATAGATATACTTTTTCATTTTCTAATTTAATTTATTAAACATAAATACTACCTATGAAGCAAAAAGTGATTTTTTTTTAAATATGCATATTTTAGAAAAAGAAGAAAATACAGAGGAACAAAAAGTTATTTCAAGACAAATATGCAAATATATTTGCTAACCACGCATTTGCTGTTATAATAAATGTCACAAATTCTGTCACAGGTCTTTTAATAAAATTTGGAAAATGCTATTAATACAGTCAATCATTTTATCTTTTTTTTGTCATCAAAGAGAGAAAAAAATGCTTAAAATAGCTTTGAAAAATAATATGGACATGAGCAGTTTTCTCTCTCTCTCTTTCTACTTAAGGGAATATATTAACTTTTTTAAAGATTTTTTCTTATTTGAAGTATTATTGCGAAAGTTTTGATACTATTGAAACTTAACAATGATAGAAAGTCATCTTTAAAAAAATCATTTAAATCCGCCTGTTTAGTTGAAATTGAAATTTCTTGAAGAAAAATTTAGAAATTTTAAATTTCAGATATGAATATGTTTGATTCAAACTTAGATAAAAAGGCTGAAGTAGAGCAGAATTTTTAAATTTGATGAAATTTAATCGTACTTGCGACACCTCAAGACATGTTCTATTTGCCATCAAATTTCATTTTTATATCAAAAGGCAACTTTTATGCACTATTAGAAGTGAAAAAGAAAAAAAAGGTTTTTTCGTTCCATCCTCATGCACAGTTTTATCAAATGTATGACTATAAACTTGTATAAAAATTTGAAAGCTTTACCTTGAAAAAGAAACAAACGTTACCATTTTGAAAACATGAAAGTGAAGTTAAGATAGATATGGAGAAAAAGCTATTTAAAGTTGTCATTTGCGCATGTTTTTCATTTGTCATCGCAAATGAAATTCTAAATAACTTTTTGAAATATTAAAGGTATAAAACTGAAATTTTGATACAATAATTAAAAAGATAAGAGAAACGAAATAAGCTAATAAAATGAAAATTGATATTTTGGCCATTTTTTGGTCAAGTGTCCCCTTAAACATAATATGCCATATTCTTTAATCGCCTGATTTCCAAATAACTATGCCAGATATTTTGAATCTTTTTCAATTATAGGATTATCTGTAAGCTTAGCCACAAAGCAATTTACTTAGATTTATTCGTGGGTTTTACTTCAAACATCTCTGGATATTCTTTATACATTTAGATTGCGAAACTAAATTTATGGCTTATAATTAAAATCTGAAGGTTTTCTGATGAAAAACGAAAATTATGTTCTGATAAAATTCCATCCTTTGCAGAGATTCTACACATTTCTATAATTATTTTCACACAATTTCATCATAGTAGTGAAATTACTTATATTGTATTCTTATGAAATTTATCTAAGATATGAAACATGTACTTAGGTAATTCTGACGTTTTCAGTATGTGAAACATGGGAGAGAAAAACAGTGACTCACTAGGAACGAAAACAATCTTACATAACTTTACAGAATCCTTAAAAAGGAATTTTTTTTATGACAGTCATTCTTGAGATAATTTTTTATCCAGAGAAAAATATGTGCAATTTAAGTAATAGAAATGACTGTGCTTTGACCAAAATTTAAAATTAACCGAGTGGAATGTGTTTATTTATCAGTGATTTTCTTCTCACGTAAAGAGTTTATAAATTCTATTCTATTTATTTTTGTTTCCTTTTTTTCTATGGGACAAATTCAGAAAATGGACATCGCCTAAGTTAAATAAGTTCTTTTCTAATTTTAGTGTACTGAATCGTATAATAAAACTAAATGCAAAAGACGCAAAACTTTCAGAAAAGTCTGCAAAATTTGCATATTTGCATAAAAAAGATATATAACTCTCCTTTATACGGGAAGGAGAAGAAGAAGAGTGTTTCTCAATTCTCGATCAACCTTTCGACACGAAATGAAAAAAAGTCTCGGCTAGGTAGATCTAATCATTATATTAAAAAATATAAATAAACCATTTAAAAAAAAAGCGTTTTCATCAGTGTATTAAAAAGGAAAAATAATTTATTCAGCAAAAATATGGATCTTAAAACAAAAATTACAAGAGAGTGAGGTGCAGACAGAAATACTCTAGGTAAATTGTAATTGTACTCTCGTATACATTTTATTTTAATTTTTACATAATTAAAGTTTAGAAATTTCTTGTTTCGTATGAAATTTTTTCTGGTTCTTGTAGTTTTCTGTGTCACACGATTTTTATTCCGGCCTTCAGAATTTTTCCTTCTAACTTCTCTATTAGGCTTGGGCGTTCTTTCAGATAACTTGGGTAAGAGATATTGTTGTTCCTTTGACCGATTTTACCTTTGTCAACCTCAACCTGTACTGGTCACTAGTGATAAAATTTGGAATTTTATGTGTTTATTACAAAGATTACCACCAATTTGCTTAGTTTAGCCTTTTGTTGTTTGAAAGAAATGCTTATTGTGCTAAATAAAATTGTCTATCTGATTTTCCACTAAAAAGTAAGAATTACTAACATTACTTTTTGTCTCATAATAATTTTTGATACAAATCTTATTTTATGAAAACTCCTAACGAAAAATTAGTTATAGAGGTTTAAATGTGAAACTGCACCATAAGGTACCTTTGACCACCATGGTGTGCTGTTCCTTTGACCAGGTCAGAGATAAGTACAATACTTCCTAATTAGGGGAAACTTGGGAGGCTTGATCTAAGATGATTTTCACAGAATTGTGAGATAGTTGGCAATTTGTGTGTGTAGCATCTCTATTTGATCTTTGGTCATATGGTTTCCAAGGGATTTCCATTGCTATATGAAAAGCCATTTTAATGGTGTGTTGGCAAATGTGTTTTGGGAGCCTCGAAATAAATTTTCCCTTTTTTTTATTCCTCTGTAGATTAGTCTTGAAAGTATGATAGTTAAAATGTTTCTGAGTTTTATGCAGATTTCATTCTGATATACGATATTGAGCATTATCTTAATTCTGGGTGGTTTCATCTTTAGATTGTTTAGAAAAAATCATGTTAGGGATACTTGACCCCACAAAAATAACTTCACAAAAGAAAAATTTATGTAGGTAGGTACTTTTTGATATTAACTGTAGCTTCGATGTTCGTAACCAACAGAAGTAGGTTTTTGTGGTTGGTATTAACTTTCTGGTGAAATGGAGTTTGTTACCAATTAATATTGTAAATAATTAATAGTTGCAGATAAATATTTCACTGGTGACTTGGAACGAAAATGAAAATGAAATCCTTTAAAAGTAAATAATACATTTATTGCATTTGATTTTACAAAACTAACAATATAAACTTCAATTTAAGAGTAGAAATTTACAGAAATGTATTGCAATATTATAAATTACGTTACTTTTCACTTTTTAGTCAATAGCAGATAACAAAAACTTACGGTTAAACAATTGACGAAGTTTTACTGTATTCTATTCTATTCTTATTTCGCAAAACCGGAGATTCCTCAATCCGTTAGTGCTTCAAATGCAACATTAATGGATAAACATTGTTTCTTTTAAGTTGGGTTAGATTTTACTTCAGAAAATATAATTAATATAATTTATGCAGGAACATATAATTTTTTGGTTGATTGGGTTTGATTGAACAGTTCAGGATTTTAAATATAAACAAAACAAACAAAAGTGGCAAGCTGTAAAAGTTTTATTAGTAAGACTAGAATTATTAGTTCAAGAGTTTAGAAATTTCGTGCACTTTTGTGTTCTCGATAACAATGTACGGTTTTAATATTTTCATAACTTAATTATCAATTAATAGATTAACTGAACTAAATTATAATTTCATACAGGAGACGACTGACAGTTGAAAATTTGCGAAAAAATTATTTCAACATTTCATAATATTTCAATTAATGAATTTCAAAAATAAATAAATAAATGAATAAAAGTCTAATCAGTAAGAAATGATTAAAATAAAATGCATTTTCTTTTATATGCATTAAAGAAAATTGTACTTGTAAGAAATATTTTTATTAAATTTGTTTCCTCTTAAAATTAATGCTGTAATGCTGTGCGCAATAACATTTAAAAATACAAGACATTAAATTTTAGTTCTAAGCTATAAGCAGTCAAATTAATAAAGCATATAGCAGTGATATAGTTTCATTTCGTGAAACAAGGTTATGATTGAAGTTTTTCGACGTAACATTTGAGAGACATTAAAACACATTTATGCTAAAAGCTTTCCGTGCTGATTCAGGATTTGAAAAATGTAAAATTTTAATGAATTCACTAAACAACACCGAAAATAAGTATTCACGAAAAGATCAACAACCTGACTCATGTTTTACCGGCCAAATAGAAAATTTAAAAAAAAACATAAAATTGCTTCGATTAAAATATTTTACATTAAACATTTTATAATATATATAAATTTTTAAGATATAAAAACATTTTAAAAATATAACATATTTTAAATAACATTTAAAATATATAAAAATATAATACATATAAAATATACGTATATATAAAATATATGCATAATAACATAACATTTAAAATACATTTTACATTAAAAAATATAATATATGATAATACCCAATGAATCTAACACAGTAGATTTACAACTATCTGAATTTGCTGCTTTTATTGCTGGTGAGTTTAAGTTGCTTTATTTTGTACTCATTTTATTGAATAAAGAATCTTTTCTAGAAAATTAGGTATTAAAAAGAGTTTAGTTGAAGTTTCAGTTAATCGCAAAGACTTTAGTCTCAAATCATTGATCGTATAATATAATTATGAATCAGATATTGTAAGTTATAAATCCATCCAGCATACTTCATCCATGTTACACCCATAATTTAATTGCAGCTCTCTGAATTTTCCACCTTATCTTTTTTCGTACAAAGGAATATAGAAAATTCTATTTTTATTATTGGCAAACATTTGCTCTTTCTTCAAAATCATTCCCTTCTATTGTTACTACTTCTATCCAAGTCTATGAAAGAGGCATGCGTTTCTCATACAGCACCATATGTCTCTCTATGCGAAAGGCTGTCTTTTAACTTGTTGCATTGTTAATACAAAATCTATCGAGAAATCAATCACCGAATTGTCTGTACAATTAGTGTCAAAATTGTACAAGAGGAGAAAACGCTAAACGAGGCGATAACAGTCTATTTCAGAATAATTTGTGTCGCAAGGAGTAGTAAAACTACAAGGAACATGTGTCAGACATATTTTGTTAGAGAAGTAGGAGTCTTGCATTGTAAAGGAGCCTCTTTTCCCTTATTCAGTGTGGGCACAAATGGATTTCGAAGGGGATGTTCTAAACATTCCTTTATTATTAAATATTTCTGAAACTTATCTGTTTCGGATGAAAAACGTTAATTTATCATTCGTGAAAGGGAGAGCCTTTTTGTGGAGAAGAATTGCGCAAGCAGCAATAACATAGGTCTGCGATGAAAAAATTGTCGGTAAAGCAAGTGGTGTTTTTTATAGTTTTTTGGATGCTGATTACTGGAAAAATAATGAAAAAATTCCATCATGTACAGTTTCATCACAAATCGCAATAAATTTTTTACGAATTTAGTATATTTCGGACCAAAAAAGTATTATTTATATGAGTTCGATGAGTACATATTTATGGACTTAAAATAGTAAATTGGTGGATTAAACTAATAAACAAGAAAGAAGAAACTATTTCAATCCAGAATATTCCTCTGAATCGGTAAATTGAGTATTAAACACAATATTAAAGACAGAGGAAATCAGTTGAAACCGGATACCTCTCCTGCTTGCCAAAAAAAGTGTTACTTTCACCGCTTCACATAAAATTAAGTCTTATGAAACAATTTGTGAAGGCTTTACCAAATGAAGGCGAATGCATCAAATACCTTTGTGACCAGTTCCCGGGTTTATCCGGAGCAAAACTGAAGGAAGATATTTTGTAGGAGCAGACAACAGGAAAATAATGAAAGATGAAAATTTTGAGACTAAAATGGAAACAAACGAAAGAAAAGCCTCGGAATCTTTCAAACTAGTTTTTACTAGCTTTCTTGGAAACAAAATGGACCCAAACTACAAATATATTGTAGAAGAAATGATAAAAAATTTCAAGATTTTAGGCTGTAGTATGAGCTTAAAAGTTCATTTTCTCGATTCGCACCTGGACTATTTTCCTGAAATTTTAGGTGCAGTTAGCGAGGAACAATGTGAAAGATTTCACCAAGATATAAAGGAAATGGAGAGGCTATATCAAGGAAAATGGAATGTCAGCATGATAGCCGACTACTTCTGGATGCTACAAAGAGACAATCCCTGCAAAGTTCCCTGCAAAAAGAGGAAAAGTGACAAAAGATCTTTTGAGGAAAAACATTATTATAAGGATTTGTAACTTTCTACCTATACTTAACAATTACTTGAACTAGGATATAAATGTAATTTATATGGATTTATGAATTTATGAAATTTAAATGAAATGTCAAAATTTCGCGATTTCAACTGTTTCCTTCAAAATATGCAATCACTTTGCAGAAAATCCTTATGTGATAGAAAAAAATGGATTTCATTTTTAGAATTAACACTAAAAATAACACAGAAATCAGTCATCAAAATTAAAACAATTTTCAAAAAGTATTTTTTTGCAGGTCTGTGTAATCTTTGAAGAAAAAGCATTTAAATGCTAATGTATATTTATGATTTTTCATACAATTATACTTAAATTTATATTCCACGCTAAATATTTTTTGAAACTTCTGAAAACAACGTCCAACCTAAACAAAAATATTTTTATTTTTCTATATTGATTTAATTATTTTTCTCACACAGTGTTAACATTATGTTTGATTAAAATGTTAAAAAAGTAAGACGTATTTTTATTGTAAACATCAAAACATTTTTTGCTTAACATTTTTATTCCTTGAAGCTTTTATGGTTATTGATCACAACATATGGACATATAATGGAAGAAAAACTGTCGGCCTTCGAATATCATTTGGATATATCTGGTTCTGACGAAATCTATTCCTTGATATTCTTTCGCTATTTTTTCATTCTCGTTTTTTATTTTATGCAATACTGTGCATCTTTTCTTATATCTGTATTTATACGTTTCGAACACAGAGATGTAATTTACTTTTGTAATGGACATTTATAAGCATACATATATGCCGTAACAAATAGGTGCGGTATTTTTTAATAATGCATGATTCTCTTTGTATGTTGATTAAATTTGGTACTTCACTTTAAATGTTGATTTGATAGAGTTAGAAGGTTTATTAAAAGAAATACAGTAATAAAAGCTCTTTATGAAGCATTGGGCTAATGTTCTCATTATAATATACTAAAAGAAATCCTAAAATTATTTTTTCACTTTTCTTTTGTGTATCTAGTTGAGATGAAGTAATTCAATGAAAATTTATTTTAAGTTTTATTAATATCGAATATATATATGTATATTAGGGTGACCCTTATTTTTGATGTTTTAATTTCGATTCGCACACCCTCCAGTTTTTTTCCTTTTATACCAAGAAACAATTAGAGACCTCATTTTTTCAAATCGGGGGTTGGGATTACGTGCCGCATCGCAGTAGAAGTGGGAAGGCTGTGGGTGCAGGCAGCTCGCTCCTTCCTCCGCCGGCGGCGTCTCGTCTTCAGTCTGCTCTAGCCGCTGTCAGAGTCAAATATGAGTGCAGTTATAGCTTCGAGTTTGAGAAGTTGTGATCGAAATATCTATTTAAGTGGTAGCGAGTGTCACCAAATTAACGGAAGCAAATATCCATCCAACCGGCAAGCACTATAGGTGTTATTTTATAATGATGTTAAACTGTCCCTAAGTCAAATTTCCAATTCAGTAGTGCGCGAATGTCAGATTTTTTGGAAGAAGGCAAGATTTCCTAAAAGAGAGACACCTCATTGTGTAGAAAAAATATGAAGATGTACTCTTATAGGCGTAATCTTTAAAAATGGAGGACAGACACTCAGAGAGAACGTAACATCGTAACAGAGAGAACGTAAGTTTACATCAGATTTAAATAATTTATTTGACACTGCTGACGATGAAACTTTGGAAATTATAAAAAGTTAAAATAGAATATTTTTATTGAGTCAAAGAGAGCCAGGGTGGAGGGGATGTCTTTATGGGAATCGATATGAAGCTTGCAAAGCGTGAAGAAAATGATTTATTGAGAGTCAGAGAAAAAGAAAACACATGGACTAAGGCTCATTGTCGTTCGGAGATCACTGAAAATTGCGTGGATTCGTCAGAAGAATAGTCAGACTAGCAGGCTAGCAGACTTCTGATCAACCTGGGACTTCATCAACTCATTATCCAGATGTTTCTAGAGAGAGACAAAGATGCGGAGATAGAATTAGGAATAAAAAATCTACTTAGGAGGAAATTTATTTAACTCCAAAATTAATGGCTGTATTCGATTGATGACACATTAGTCAGTAAAATATCGTTTTTTTCTTGAAACTTTAGATGAGTCTTGAAGACATAACATAAATGAACTGAGAATCAATTGAAACACAATGCAAAGACATTTGAAAGATTTCTATAAGAAGAAGGATACTAAGATGAAAGAAAAATTTAAACGAAATGAACCTAGTTTCGTATCCTTTCTTTGGTATTATAAATTGCTACCTGTTTTAAATGAGCGAGATTTAAAAATTTAAAGGCTACGTATCATTGTTACATATAAAGATCAAGAAAAATGGGTCGGGTGCCAAAATTAGAAAATTCTTCAGAGAAGGAGCAAACTATGGCTATCCGGAATATTCTAAAAGATTGGGGGTTGGTGAGCAAGGCTAAAATTCTCTGTTCTGCCACAAACAGTTCCAACACTGGTCGTATAAACAGTGCTGTTATATATTTCTAAAGCAGTATGCAGATCGAGTGATGGAATATTTTCCATCTCGACATCAGGTGTATGAAAAAGTCCTACGAAGTGTTTTCAAACATGGATTACCTCAAGTGACTATTAGTCCAGATGTTGTTTTCTTTAGAAAACATCAGAGAAAAGCGGAATAATTTGGAATAAATGCTTGGACGAAATATGTAGAGAGAGCGAAATACTGAATAATGAAGAATATTTTTCTAATGCACTTAAAAAATGAAAATTTAAAGCACGATTAAAGGAAGCTGGTCAGTCAAGCTGAATTATAAAGATAATCAATTTTTATCATTTTGAAATTTTTAGCAGGATTTTATAATGAGTAATTACATTTTTTTAAGTTATTCAGAATTTAGATATGACATCAAAAAATGTGTCCATTGTTGCTTTTTCTTCAGAAAAAGCATTAACAGACTTCATTTATCAGAAAAGTTTAAATTTGTTAAAGAAATTGGAAGTGGAGAAATTGGATTTCTGAATCTCAGTCCAGATCTTCGGAATAGATACGATTTTTATTTAAAGACACACGAAACAATAAGGGAAAACACAGTTATGCCAATGATACAGCCGAAAGAATGGTAAAATTTATGCAAGCTTTTAATCGACTCTTAACTGTGGATCAAGAGGAGAAGCAATTCCTTCTTCAAGACCACAGAAAGTAGTATATAAAATTTTATGATTAATTTTTAGCCTACATCTTTATTAACCCTTTGCGGATATGTGAATTTTTTTAGACCACTCAGATCCGATTGGAGCACTTTATGAGCCCTCCCGTTTTTATAAAACACTACGCTTATTTAATTATACACAATATTATTTTTTATGGTATAATAAGATTACAGTCTGAATGGATGGATGATAGAAGTATTTGTGCTCTAATTTGAATAGCTATAATTCTTTGTGAACTAAATTGTCCGACCGACAGTCTCAGAATTAGAATTTTGGTCGCTGTACTCAGTCCCTTCTCCATTGCAATATAATGCATCAGATTCGTCCTCAGCTTGTCTGTCCTTACTTATTTTTTGAAAAGAGCCGAATATTGCTATGTGGAGATAATTTCCTGTAGTTTCTTGATAGCCAGGTTGGGTTACGAGGAGAGTGTAATGCACTTACAAGCACGATCAGACCAACAAACTGACTGATTCATTGTCAGTGGAAGTGTCTGACCAAGTATGAGAATGTTAATACGATGTTAGAGGGGTGGTGACCTCTCCATATTCGATAATTTTTATTCAGCTTACTGTACATACTCACTGGCTCACTCTATACGCCACGCCTGCCCGCAATGGATTAATCAAGCTCGGTGCGGCACGAGTCAACCTTTACATATTGAAGAAATATTTAGTATACTTACACATTATGGTAAAAGGGGGAACAGTTTTGAAACATGGTGAACAGTTTTCTCTGGAAATATAAAAATTAAGATATTTTATTTAACAGTTTGAAACGACATGATTATAAAAGTCGTGATATCGCTTATCGGGAAAATCGATCTGAATGTTCTAGAAAAAGTTTATAGTGTTTCTGAATAGATGAATTTATACGAAAAAGCAAGAAGTTTTAAAAGTGACACAGCTATTTCGATGTTAAAAATAACATTTGAATTTGTTAAAATGATAAATAATAATAATATTAATAAAAATAATAAATCTTTTTTTCAATTTTGTTGCGGTAGGCTGTTCAATTAACTCCTTAATATCCAATCGGTTTAAACTCATTTGTTCAGATATTTTTTTTCTATTCCAGGAATTTTTCTCTTTCTTCCTGATCGATCATTCTATTTATTCACTAAATATTTAATATAGTCTGTAGCTTTATCAGAATTTTTTTGTACAAATGTTTTTGTATTTACATTTTCAAAACAAAAACTGAATCCTGGTCTAATTTTAGCCTCTAAAAAATTTAGATTCAATTGTATATATTTTATTAACAAATTATTTAATGTGTACTCTTTTGTTTTCATCTCATTTAAAAGTTACAATTTATTATCATAGTTTTCATCTAAATTCTAATATATTTTTAATTTCCTCGACGTTTGTCCGTATAAAAATATATTAATTATTATAAATTGTTGGGTTATATTAATTGTTGAATTGGCAATTTTTAATTGATCCTTTTCAACTTGAGTAATTTGATTCTCTAATTCTATTTTATCATTTTCTAACGCATCAATTGTATATATTGGATTCCATAGGAATTGAAAAAGTATTATTATGTAAGGGTGTTGGTGCAGGTGTTTCATTTTCTAAAGTGTATTCGATTGGTAATTTTTTAAGCTTTCCAATAGAGTTACCTGATTATATTGATGATAAATTTAAGATTCAAAGTACTGTTGATACTCAAGTTCTTGAGGATGTTTTTGTGTATGTTGACGATAAGAATGTATCCTATCCTTTCATAATATTTCCATGTGTTCCATTTCAACTGGCCCATTCTAATTGAATCACATACTGGGAAAACATTTTGCACAAATTTTTCAAATTCATTCATAATATATCAATTAAATCCATTTGATCTTTTCCAATGCTACTTTTAATTGTTCGACATGTCTATTTGATGAGTTTTCGATGGACTGAGTTCAGACATGTTAGTTAGATAGATTTGAAGAGTGTTCGATGAATATGAACGAACAATGTTGCATAGTTCTTGCTGCGAAATATTTGATGATTGTTCCAGATTTTGATTGTTCGAGGCAGATGGAGCAGGTTGAAAATTATCTACTGAATGGCAAATCTCTTCTGCAACAATTTCCCGCGTAATATTTAAGGCATTAAAGATATTATTCTTGATAGTAGTCTTGAATTTAAATATTAATTTATATATTAAATTTTTAAAAAAAGAATTATTGAGCTGCTGCTATATTTTCTAATAATTTGTTTTTCTTTTACTTTTTCCTTTTATTCATTGAGGCATTGATAGAAACTGGAGGAGTTTCAAATAATTTATTCTAAATTATTGAGTTACCTTCAGTTAATGTTTTTCTTTTTCTTTGCGAATAATAGAGTCGCCAGATGGCGCCAGCAGGGGTGGCTCCAGTACCCCCTCCGTCGGGGATGATGTTCCCCCCATCGGGGAAAATTTTAGTACGGGGTATTCAACTGTAGTTGATAAATAATAATCTGGCGAAAATTTGAGACCAATTTTATTACACTCGTCCCACCGTACAGCAGGTCGTGCCCCCTGTCGAGGAGGCATATAAACATCCCCTACTCCAGTTCAGTCCGATGTTAAACTACGACGAATCCGATTGGACGAGCGAATGCGAGAGCCCTTTAAAACCGAAATTTGAGCGTTTTATTGCCGGCCGCTTCTTTCACTTCGTTGTTTTCGACTACTTGTTCTCTGCGTTAACTACTATGGCTCTTCAAAATTCAGAACTTCCTTCTTCTTTCGAAAATGAAGATATACAAACAGATTCGTAAAAAACTATCCTTCGATCTAATTTGAAGAATATATCCGACGTCAAATCTTGGATAGCCGAATATTATGTTTGGGTCAAATATTAGAAGACAAAAAAGTTTTGAATAAAGGACTAATATTAGTATCAAGTTTAAATTTAATATAAAACTAATGTATGGAAACAACAAACCAATGTAATTGTTTTGTTGTAATATAATTTAATGTATGGAATTTTGTTTAATATCACAATCAAATGATTAAATTATTTAAATTTTTAGTAAGTAACATACTGTGCAAAATTGAAATATCTTTATAAATTTATTAAAATTTACATTCCTGTATTCTTTTATAATAGTTATCATGGGTGGGAAGAAAGTTTATGTACATTTACGTAAAAAGAAAAATCAGCAAGGAAGCTAGAAAAAATAAGTTTAGAAATGCCAGTGTAAGAACTTGTGAGAGAGCTTACGAAAGAGTTTTGTAAAAGAGTCGTACCAAATATGTTAAAAAAACTCATCCCTCCTGTGACTTGAGATAGTTGAGAAATCAGATGTAAATTTTCTGGACAAAAATTTTGTTAAAATTATTATTTAAAATATGTTTTTCATAAAAATTGTCATTCCCTCACTATCATCATTCCCTTATTCTAGTAATAAATAAAATAATAATAGTATTTCATGTTATTAAGCAGGACCACTATTTTTTTCAATCAAGTACCTTTTCTCGTATTTTGCTACAAAAAATTGGAAACTTCTGAAATGGTTTTTTTTCTTCCATTTCCAATGTGAAAATGGCCTATTTGCAGAGAATCACTCATGTACTAAATTGAGATATTTTTTGATTTGACAATACATTGTGTTTATTAGTTATATTATATTAGATATAAATTCTAATTATTTTCTATTTATTTAAAATCCCCCGTTCTCTAACCACAACATGAATGGGTATTGCAGAATCGTGCAAATATCACGAAAACATTCTGCATATGAAAGAAAATTTCACCCTTGAAATGTTAGCCAACTCATGAATTAATCCTACCTATAGAACCGTCCAACAACGGATCAACGATTGGAGAATTTGGGTCCACGAATTGTTTCTGGAATGATTAGTGAACTATTGGTTAACTATTGAAATCATTTAAACGAATATTTAGCCTTAAATCTAGAAGTAGGTGATGCCCTCTAGTAATTTTTTATGTATATGCAAAATCATTAGTAAGGAACATTTTAAAAATCTATAACATTTACGGAATTATTAACTGTCTTTAAACATTGATACATTTCTGGAAAAATTCCTCCAAGAAGAGGAAGCATAGTTTAGGTTCAAGCATTAAGCTACAGCAGCCTAATGCTAAATTAATTGCATGTCTCTGGCCATTAACTTGTGTGTGTTTTGTAATTTTTGTTTATGGACTGAAAACTTTCACCTATGCTGGTCGACAAATTGTTTGTAATTTGGATACTTTATACTGTTTCATATGTTTTTTTAGGCTGCTTCTGAATCTGCAATCAGACATTATCCCTAAGGCACCAGTTTTTACTCAATCGCATTTTCAATTGTTGTAGGTCATGCTAACAAGCCTTAATTCTCTATACATGAAAAGTCAAAATTTTTTTGCCTAACAATAGATATTTTGACCTGGACCCAGGGAGGGGAAATTAGCTTTATTTTATTTGCGACGTAGGGCTCCTAATTATTTTCCTGGAGACCTTGTGTTTGTCACTACTCATCATTTGAGTAACGCCGCAATGGTGCGTACTACGAAGTTTATGCCAAAAAGAGATGGACCCTATATCATCCTCACCCAAAAATCACCCACTTCTTATGTAATCGCAAACCCAGACAATCCAAATGAACCCGTGGGAACATACCACGCATCAGCACTGAAAGTGTACAAACAGGACGAAAGTGCAACACCGGTGCACCCCCTTAGAAAACGTAGAAGACCACGAAAGACCTATACTTCTGGTTCCTCACTAAGACGGTCTGGTAGACGTCGGAACCAATTATTATGCTTTTAACTAAATTATATTTTTTCGTAGTTTGTTCTTTCTTTTCATACTTTTATCTCAAAAATATATATATTAACCCTCCGAGTGGTTCGGTCTTCTTTCTAAAGCGATTCGAAAAGCGAGCGGCTGCAGAACCTTTATCTATTTTAAAAGTGTCTTCCTCCCAACAGAAGATTTTCCCAAAAGCGCAGCAGATCAAGTCTCTTCCCCCCTCTGAACTGTGGACAGTCAGCAACCCTCTTGGAGGGGCGGTCTAACCGCAAGAATCCGTTCTATTCAGCTTGGAACCTATTCAAACTAGGTAACTTTCGGAGATACCACCTGTCGTGTGACAAAATTACACTTCATGTCTTCGAGAGCCCTCATTCGTCATATTGCCCGTGTCCATGACAAAGATAAACACCGTTAGACTAGACAAATGCCAGACCGTTGGGCCAAAAAATTGAAGGCTATATTACTTATTTTTCATGTCGTGAGTTTCTAAAAATATGAACATCATTGAAGTTGCATGAAAGATGATATTCTTTAGATGTATGTGACTTCAATTTATTTGATGTTTATTAATAGTTGTATTTTAAATATTGGCTGTACTTCATATTATTAGTTGACTTTTTTATATTCTTGGTTTCAATTTACTACACGTCAGCATATTAGTCTACGAATGTAAAAATTATTTCCTTAATTTTAAGGTTTAACTACAATGCCATTTATATATATTTTACTAATCTCTGATGGCACTATAAAACTTTTCATATTGTTTCTTGATTTAGTATTCAGCAAAAAGTAAAAAATTTAGAGCCGATCACAAATAGAAACGGAGCTTAACTGACGTAATCCGCTTTGTATGCATATAAACATTTATTATATAGATAGTCACATAATAATCTATATTCCAAAATAGCCAGTAATAATTAATACACATGAAGGATTATATATAACCTTCTTAACCCCTGAATAATGTTTTAAATAAAACAATATACTTCAAGCCTTTTGTACTGAAACTAGTTAGATATGCTTTTTAAGAGGGCGAGTTAATAATCCTCAAACTAAAGATTACATTTAGAAAACCAATGCACTAAATGTCGGAAGAAATAGCTTATTCATATAACCTTTATTTAGTACGCAAGAGATTATCTTCTATTATAATAAACGGAAATTTAATTTACCTGAAATTTGAAACTTTGATACTATAGTCCAGGTAGAGCATCCAGTCGCGAATTTTTCAAAATTAAATTTAATTCTTTATTTATAATTTTTTTATCGAAAAGTAATGGCATATTGAGTTTCAGGGGCATTAGAGGTTTTTTTACCCAATTGAAACGAAAATTGGGCAATTAAGGTTAAAAGACCACATACCAAATTTCATTTATCTAAGTCGTTGCGTTTGGGAATTATAGTGTTCACAAGCATGCGATTACAGAAACTGACCGACAGTCAAAGTTTCAAGGGATTTCGTCCAAAATTTAATACGGGCCTACATTCCTAATTTTTGAAACTGTGTACCAAATTTTATCTATCTAGCTATTGAGTTTTGAGTTATCGTGTTCATATGAATCCTAACAGACAATCCAAAAATTGATTCATATATACTAATTTTGTATAAAGTCCATACACCAGATTTCGCCTTTCTAGCTTTAACCGTTTTTGAGTTACCGTGTTCAAAAACAAAATTCCAAAATTGTGTTTTTCGGACTCAGGGAGGTCTAAAACGTGGAGATTAATCAAAATCTCGTGTTGAAATTTACGATCGACGATTATAATACTTTCTCTTTGTATACTTCGTTTACTAGAAAGTAAAAACGATCAAACTTTTTTTCTATCAATTTTACGAAAATGCGCTAGCTACGAAGTAAAGTGTTATTGAATTTTTTTTCCTACAGACAATTTTTTGCAAACTTCGCAAAATCAAAGAATAAGGAGAAAAATTTAACACCTATTCGAAATTAATCAGGTGCCTTTTCACAATTTATCAATGTCTTGGACGTTATCGGTGTGATATTCAAAAACATTTTTGTGCCTTTTCATACTAAATATAAAGGAAATTTAACTAACATAAAACTTACACTTTACTGTTTTTCTTAAAAAATAAAATTTTAGATCTAATTCAAATATATCATACAGCTTGGAAAATAAATAAGAGTCTCATTATTATCCATTAAAGTTCAGAATGAAAATAAAAACCTGTATATAAATCAGAATTTTATTTAAAAAAATTATACTTTACAAATCACAGCACACACACAAGATATTGTGATAAAACACACTGTCTAGCATGTGACGGTGGAATTTGGAAATAATTCAATGCCTGAGACTACTATTATTATTAGAAGTACTGTCTTCAAACTCGTTAATAACGTGCCGGGATGCATCATAGGTTTGTAACACATATTAGTGGATTCTTGTCTCATAGCATTTATTAAAATTCAGCTCGCAATTGGCATAAGAGCTACCAAAAGCAATGCAATTCAGACATTTAGATTTGATCACTTAATGAAGAATGCATATAAGCAAAACTATAACGCTCAAGGAACTAGTGCATAAATACAGTATCATTGAAGTAAGCATTGATATTTTCTTAGAAATGGTTTTGTGTTCTTACATTTTAAAAAAGAAATAAACATTTTCACTGACTATTGAAATAAACTTAAACTGCAGATGTTATCATTCTCTTAATAAGATAACTAAAAGTCTGTTAAGATCACTCAAACGTTAAATTTAGTTGATATTATTCTTTACGTTTCCATGTAAAAGAAAATTTTCTCTAACAAAAATACAATATTTTAAAACATAAAAAATAAAATTTTCATCCCCTTTCTTTAACATTTGTTTCAATGTTTTCTCAAAGTGAGCAAAAAATAAATTGAATAATATTTATTTGAAAAAATAATTGTTTTTTTTTCGGAATTTATTTCATTTTGATGAATTTAAAAGAAATTCTAAGTAGTGTAATATAGAAAACTCATCTAGAAAAAAAAACTGTTATAGTTTTAAAAAATCACACCTAAATCTTAATTTTTTTTTTCAATTCAGTGTTATATAACGAAATAAACAACCCCCTCTTTTCTTATCACCCCCGGCTTCTTAAATTTTTCTATGCTTGAATGGGGTATTGAAAGAGATTGGACCACAAAATCTATTTTACTTAACAATTCGATTAAAACATTGCTGCATTGAAATAAAATCTTATATAACATAAGTGTATTACAGGGAAAAAACTTGAAACATAATATAATTTCAATCCAGGCTGACAAATATTAAACCGAACTTATACAGAATCCAAATTCGGACACACACAACTAGAAAAAAAAAATCCAAAACTGACCTTCTTTCTGAAAGAAGACCTCAATGCAGATAGCGTTAAAATGCCCCAAGCCAAAGGGGTGTGGGGTCTTGGATCCTGTGGTATCTCTAATTTGCAGTAAGTACATTCTTATCAGTACTCATTGTGTCGACCGCTACCCTACCCAGCTAATCAATCAAAATGTCAAACCAAGGAAGGGGGAAGGAATTCGTTAAAATACGTTTATCGCACTTTAGAGACAGTTCACAAGAGACGTAAATATACGGGCTGACCGCTTTCGGCGTGTCTCTGACCACACGTTGAAATGCGTGTTTCCCGCTTATGAGGTAGTCCAAGGTCGACGTAGAAATACTTGTGAAACGCTCAGAGGGTTAAAGATATTTTTTCTGTCCTTTTATTACAACTTAAATCTATAACAATGGCAAATCTCATGTCGAACATTTTCCAATATTTATTATTTATACTCAAAAGTAAGACTATTTCATAATAAATATATTTTATTTGGAATAATATGGTTCTATTCTCTTGACTTTCTCACAAAACTTAAGCAAATGAAACACTAATTATGATTTTATGCACTTATGTTTACAGGGAATACAAACAAATTGTAAACTTTGCAGAAGGTTAAGAATAACATGAATTTTCAATATTGTTAGAAAAATCATGAACAGAAATATTTTTCTGTAAATAACAAAATCAAGAGCTTCAAATGGGTGGTGATCCCTCTGAAGTATTCTCTCCATAAAATGAACATTTTTCTATTCAGTGAATTATTTTCAATTCTCTTATGAATAATCCCAGAATTTTTGCCCATCCTTAACATTTTTGAAAATAATTTTATAGCAGATTTTTGAAAAATAGAAACTCTTATTTTAGAAGGTTTTAGGGCTGCCAATTGTTTAGTGCTACAATCATATTTTTTTAAGACGATGCTTATATGGGAATTGTAATATGTCTAACAGAAAGAATTTAAAGCAAATACAAGGTGATTAATCACGGAAAAGAATTATTTCTTCTCAAAAATTAATCAAAGCAGTATCTTGTAGAAGAACTTATTATTTTAGGAAATAACATTCTGAAATTTGTTCCTGTATCTCATTGCGCGAGTTGCATAAAAACATTGCCTACTCCGCTAGTGGGAGCTGACCTTGCATTCGCTTGTCCAATTAGATTCGTCGTCGTTTGCTATCGGACAGAACTGGAGTCGGGGACACCATGCCCGCTGTCGGGCAAATCGTCCCCCTCCCGTCGGGGAAACTCTAGCGCCATTTATGGGCGCCAGAGTCTTGATTGGTTAAATTTCGAATGGGATTATTAGAGCGGGAAATTATTTTGTTTGTGATTAAAAAGTAGAGACATTTTGATTCTCTGCAAGACTGGTTTAAGTAAGTAACTGGTAAGTTTAGATTGTTTCATTCTTTAACTGATATTTCTATGAAGGCATTTCCTGCCCGATAGCTGATGATTTTTAAATCAATCATGTTAGGGGTATTATGTTCGATTGTTCTTTTTAAAAAATTCTTTTGTTGGTTTTACTTGTCTCGCTCGTCTTTTGTTGGAAAATTTCGGTCTATGAGAAGCAGAAAAATTTTACAGAAAAATTTCCCAATTAATTTTAATCCATTTCGAATTTACTCTATAACCCTTGACAAAGTGGACTAGATTTTCGTGGTTTTTACTTTCTTTGAATAATCTTTCACTTCCTTTGTTTTTCGTTTGCCACGGCATATTGCGCGCTACTTAATCATTGTTTAAATTTTATAGTGTATGTTTAAATTCATTTTTAAATTTGTTCTAATTCCTAATTTAATTTTATTTGATTATCTTTATGCTTTATGATTTAATGAATGAGGGTGATAGTAGTTCGCTGGGTTTGGTCCATAACCAGTTGCTTGATTAGTTTCAAAAATTATTTATCGAACCTGATTGATATTTGCTCGCAGAATCAGATTAAACACCATTGGATGTGTCTTATTCGTATCTTTTTGCTTTACCATGTTGAAGCATAATTGATGAGCTTGGAAAATATTCTTTTCCTGAAGCAGGTTGAAGAATATTGGATCGACTTGATAATTTTTCGATGAGCCTGGAAGCTATTCTTCGATAGATTAGGATGGTTTCTTTTTGGGCTAAGCTGAAACACTTTCGATATTTCAACTTTTAGAAATAATCATCTGATAAGTGTTCTGCGGTTTCGGTCAAGATTGACTCGACTTCTCTAGATTTATACTTTTCGATCGATTCACAAAGTCATTGAAAAATATTTTACCGTTGGGGTCGAAACAAAATACAGGGATTTGCTTCATCTTCCTAAGAAGGTTTCTGAATCAAACAATCGATGTTGAAGTTGCAGCTCAGTGGTTCGTTGAAAATCTTATTATACTCAGTAAAACACTTTTCCCGATTTTTTAATCTGAAAATTAAAAAAAGCACTTGTTCGTGAGACATCATGGTCGTATTAATTATCTTATGGAATTTAAAACCACGAGGTATCAAATCACCCAGTTGAGGTTGAATTTTCACCTAATAAGTCATCATCCTATGATTTTTATGGTAACCGGCGTATTCGACAATTTCTCTGGCTTTCCAATACACGACTGCATCGATAATAATTCCGAGCAATATAATTTTGTCACTGAATTAAATTTTAAAGACAAACGAATTCGACAATTTCTCTGGCGTTAATATACACAATTCTATTGAAAATAATTCCAAGTAATATAATTTTGTCACGTAGAAACGTAAAGACAGACACAGCAGAAATTCAAAAATATGAATGTGAGTTATCCTCTGAGAGAGAAATGTTTTACACAGGTATTATAAAGTATGATTGGAAAAACATTTTCTTGAGAATACAAGGAATTATCATTAATTTTTTAAAATTATCATTATCTTTATCTTTTTTCCTTTTTTAATTATTATCATTATCTTTAATCCATAAATTTCATATTAGTTCCTTACTTACAATTTGGGTCTTTGAAAAGCAATTCTTTGAAATGGCTGAGCAAATGCGTAATCGCTGTATTTATACTTCTTGATAATATCGATACTACTCATTCATTCGTAATTAGTTGTACGCATGAGTTTCTTTTCACCTGTCTCAAAAAATGGATAAATGATGCTGAAAAACTCAATTGTCCTCATTGTCAAACTAAGATGTCTCCTTCGGATTTTCGGATTTTGAGCGATCCTTGCGGTCTTTGCAAAAGCGATAGATTCGACAATATATCGGAACGTCTGCTGTCAATGCCGAAATTACGTCTTTGCTCTAATGAAGTTTCATGAACCTCTAATATCAAAAGATAAATTGTCATCTTTTAGTTCCCTTGAGTCAAATTCGGCAAAATCGTTAAATAATCAAGTGCCAGTTAATGAAGAAAAATTTATGAAGTTTTTGGAATGGAAAACGTCGTGGCTATTTAATTTTAACAATTCTTTTGCAGAGTTCAAAGGCGATAGTCTATATTTGTAAAATTGTCTAGACTTACTAGGATTTTTTTAATTGCAAGAAAAAATCGATTGTATGTCGAAAACAAGGGATATTTTACACGAATTCTAGCATATTCAGAGAAATGTTTGTACTGTCGACCTCATGATGAATGTTTTTGCTTTGCAGATAAAGATTATGACGAATATGTGGGAGTGCTTAAGGAGTATGGTAAATTATTTAAGCACCTGCTAAAAGAATACGGTAAATTGCTCATCAAATTTATGGTAGAGTATAATTATGAAATTTGGAGAGGACTGAAACGGATAATATGCACTTTCATTCGATATGAAAAAGATATTAGTGTTCTGCACCAATGTTGAGCAATGTGGCGCACAACCTTTTATACTGCAAACCGTTTGGCCGATTGATGTCGATAGAAAACTGGTTAAAAGTCAATTTGCATAGTTTGAGTGCGAATATGAAAATAAAATGTGAAATTTTAGAGAACAATTTACATAAATAAACCATTACATGTGAAGGTGTCATTGCATTTTTCATGAAGAATGCATTTATAAAGCAGTTACTGGAGAACATATAAAACAATGTCATAAATGAAATTCTTGCATACATGGATGGGATGTGGAGGCCTTTAAGAACACTACCAGAAAAAAAGGACATCAAAAATTGCTAAACTGTGAAAACTCAAGTTTAAAATGTAAGTCAATAGCATTGCATTGCATATTGTTATGAATTATTACTGAAATTCTTGCATCTATTTTGATATCAATCAAAAGATTTATTTTTCAATTTCGTTGAGTTTTATTTACTGAATATAATTTTTAGATAATGTAATTTCAATTTGTGTCTTCAAATTTTAAATAAATAAATAAAAAATAGATTTAAGGTAAGTTTGATTATAATAAATTATGGGAGAAAAATATTACATGTAGATGGTTGGATGAATCGATAACGATAAAAAATGAATTGATTAATCTCTTTTGATTATCAATGAAATGTATCGATGAATTATTTTTCAATCTGGTTCAAAATTCGATGGGTACCGATGCTCAGTTTATATTTTGGTTGACTGTAGAGGAAGTTAGGTCAAGATGGCGAATGGCTTCAAGCCCTTCAACGTAATATCTAGTGGACTAGCACATACGATATTTGTTTATTCTTTGCTATTCATGACTACCTTAGACAATACGCTTTTCAAAATTACTATTTATTTTTTTCTAATTCTTGTTAATTCAATTTGAAAACCTCGTCATCTTGTCCCAGGTGCTTTTTATTGTTTTCTTTTTTTGAATTTTTTTAGCTACTTTGTATAATTTTCTTCAGCTACGTGATTCACTATCTATACCATCACATTTTGCAAGGTGTGAGACCTATAGAAAATATTTTAATAATCTTACCTATAAAAGAGATGTCGGTTCAGAAAGCACACAGAAGATGGAAGAAAAACGTTTAAAGCAGCAGAGACAAGAGGTTAGGGTGCATAAAAGGAATTATTACAAAGAAACTGAAGTTTGATTCCTTTCTTTATAAAACCAAAACTTCTGACACTCATGGCGTCAGTTCAAACTTCCAAAGAAAATATAATGCAGTGCCCTTCGAATTATAAGATTTATGTCGACCATCAATCAGAAGATTAAATAGAGTGTTGCAAATGTCACACATGGTGGTCCGAGGGCAACTCAGACTCTGAATGAGGAAAATTAGTGTCAAATTTTTGTGAATGAAAACATACTGGTTTTGAGTTTTATTAATTTCCTATGAGCTTAAATTTTAACTAAAATAATCATTTCATTACATACCAATCAAGGAAAAATACTTAAGCGTTTAATTAATTAATGTTCAGCCCTTTTCATTGATTAGTGTTTTGACCTAAATTTTCTAAAAATGAATTAAACTCTTGTCATAATTTCCATCTAGTCCCGTGGCCAAAGCCATTTTTCCCCGATTGCGAGGCAAGTTGGCACTTTTGCTTTGCTTATTTTAAATGGCAAAATAACTTCTATAATATGAAAATGAGAAAATATTAATTTTAGAACAACACAACAAAAGACGAATCTAATAATATATGCAAAGAAAAATTTATAAAAAATGGTTGAATGTTAACATCGCCATCTTGCCCTGACTTTCCCTACATGCTAACAAACCATTTACCTCCTTCATATTGACTCAGATCAATAGTTGCTAGTAGATCAGTAGTCAGATCAGTAAGTGAATAAACACTATTTTTATAATAATATCTGTCTGTAACTCGAAAACTGAAAGAGTCAGAAGAACCAAATTTGAAATATTGCATTTAAACCGAAATTATATCTTAGCATCCATCCAATTTTAGACAAAAGAGGTCCCCAAGGTGCATATTCGTCTGTCCGTCCTTGTGCTTTTGAACATGACAATTCAAAAACGCAACAATTTAGAATGATAAAATCTTCTATATTTTTTTGTCATCAGAATTGTAGATATGCATCGAGTTTTGGGTCAATTCCATCAAGGTTGGACTATCTTCTGTCTATTCGTGTGCTATGTGAAAGGTAAAACTCAAAAAGCTAAATAAATGAAATGGATGTGGATTAGATGTGTATCAATTTTGAACATAATCTGTCAACGGAAATAATGGGTACTCGATTCCATTTTCTACACTAAGATTGTGTTCACAAAACGCTCCGTATGGTGTAAGTGTACGATAAAGTTAAGAAGGAAACTCCCGCTGTAAAACACACAACATGTTTCGTTTTTCGATTTGCAATGCACGTGCACTATCGCGTATCAAAATACTAAAAAGTCGTTCATTGCATCCAAGACCATTACATTTTAGTCAATATACTGACATTTCTGCGTTGTAAATCCTTGCTAATATTTCTGTTTGTCTCGGAAAACATTTTAAACTAACCAATCTAAAACCAATTTCAATATTCTAGAAAGTCATAAATGTTTGAAACGCTCGTACAAAAAAAATATAACAGGTTATTACTAATGTTATATAATCATTTTCAAGCATTATAGTCGCATTACTTTAGCAGTTCGATTTGTATATGGTTCTAAAATTACAGAAAAATCATATAAACTGAGGAAATATTAGATCTTCTTTGTTTTATTCTATTTATTTTACTTGCATATGAAGGTTGTTATTCAAAATTTAATAGTTTCGTAACTTTTATTGTAGCTTTTATTTATTTCAAGGTTCACATTTATTAGTATTCGAAATTTATTTACGATCTCAGAAATTGCGATTTTGGTTGATATTAAGTTTATGTTCCGTTTCTCCCCGCTTTGGATCACCAATTCATTGTCGCCAAGAAGAAGACGGTTTAGCGATGCTATCACCTTTGTTTTGGGTGCGCAGCGACGTTTATATTCGTGTCATCCGCGCGCAACGATAAATATTAGTGTCTTGCGCATCGGCCCATCGATTTACTTGGTCTGATCTGTGCTATCTTCTATTTAATTGGTTGGTTTAATCGAATTTGAATAATACTTCGCTTGGAATTCTACAGCTTGAATTTTGAACGTTTTGGCCGTGGATTTGTTTCGACTGAAGTGCACATTGGTCCTGTTTCTGACATTTTTGGATTTGTTTAGACTGGCGTGCTCTTCGCTACTGTTGACATTTTTACGAAGGAATGTTTTGGGGTGAGAACTTACTTTGAAAGTTTAAAAAAACGTAGATTACTAACATTCAATGAAAAAGCGAAGCTATTAGGATCCCGCGATGCGGCTGATTTTTAAAAAAAATTACAAATTTGCCAGAAACCCACTTGAGATGTCACACGTATCGCGTGAGGAATTTCTCCTCTTCAGATGCCGCAGGCATCTAGTGCGCAAGAAACCAATAGAAAGTTCACTGCGCACTCAAAAGAAATTTTCTCACATCACGAAATCGTCTTGATCTTGATGACAAAAAGTTGGCAATCCAAAGTGGGGAGCAACGTCTCTGAGCCCTAAACTTAAGTTTTACCGTGATTTTTGCTATAGTGAAACAAAGGTGACCTTCTAATTTTGAGAGACTACATTCAAAGGAGGCAGTTCATAATCTTAACATACACTTAAGAAAATCACGACTTGTAAACTGTAGTTGCCTCTAAAGCGGAGAAATCACAAAATCTCCACGCAAATTCCTGTCATGAATGAGGAAAACAGCTGAGAACTGGAGCGGCGTGGTCGACAGTTAGGATTTTCAACGAGTCTGAATATCCAGCAGCTCGATTTGGACTGCCGGGGCATATATGCTGAAATGCGACCTGTGTAGATACGTGGGGGAGTAGGGAGAGAGGAGACTGTCTCGCTCTAGTTGAAATCAGAGAAGGCCGGGTTTCGCGCTTTAAAGGCGAGCGAAGAAGTGGGTGCAGTAGTGGATCGGAGTGATCCGTGGGTGATGGGTTTGCCGTTTGAGAGGAGCGACCGTGAATTTTCAACCCAAAGAGATGGGCTGAAAAAAGGGAACAGTGTGGAGTGCCACCATGCCATTTGCGTGGAGGGGAGCGATCCGGTTGGAGTTCAAAGACGTCATGAAAAGAGACGGATGGAGTCAACTAACGTGATGTCATAGTCATATGACAAACGTAACTCGCCTGTCATCTAACATCTAGCTGTACTTTGCTGTACGCGTGCTTCGACATCATGTCCATTTCTTCTCTTCTGATATTTCTACGAATTCCAAACAAGAGAGTATTTATATAAATGTCTAACTCGCGAAAGTGTCTTGAGTGTAATGTGCAAAAAACAATTTTATTTCAGCTATCAGATCCTCATTTTTTTATTTCTTGTAAGCGAAGTTCACATAAAGAAAGTATTGCAATCTAAGTAAAGAAGCTAATAAATATTTATTTATTTATAGGTAATAAATAATATATTATTTATTTATATATATAAAATACAGTATACTCTCTATTATCCGTGCGCAGATTATCCGTGCTCATTCCGAACTCACAAAAAATTTAAAGAGAAGCATTTTCACGCTTATCGTTCATGTAAAATCGATGTTGATGTTCGATCGAAAGATTCATTCCGTGAAACTAGTGAGCCATGGCTAAAGAATATACTTTTTTTTCTTCCTCCACGTGCAATCTCTACCAGCTCAACCCCTAGTTTTCCGAGAAATGAATCATCCACTTCCTACTAGCTCATTCTCGTACGAACACGCTTCTCCCTGATACATCATTCTTTAACTTCTTCGTCTTCTCTCACTTTCGCACGTGTTCCTTTAGTTTCCGCGTTTTGTTTATCGTCAGTCAGTAACGTGAAATTTTTTGCTGATAAAAATGAGTGGTGTGAAACGTAAATGAAACGTTTTAAATGTTAAACAAAAATTAGAAATCCTTCAAAAACTTGCTAAGGGAGAATCTGCTAGCACTAATGCAGAAGATGTACTAAATGAGGGAAATCCAATTTCTCATTCTGCTGCTCTACAATCTGTGGAAACTTTGTTAGATTACATGGGACAAAGAGGATTTGATTACGGTGACATTACTGCTGTTCGTAAAAGATGTGTCGATATACGACAAGAGATGAACAAAGAGCAGAAGCAAAGACGCAAAACATATTTTTTAATGCATTAAATGTTAAAATTAAAATCCCTAGTTTGATGTTATGCATGCAAATGTAAGTGAGTTTTATATTTTTGTACTGATGTTGATTTTTTCTTTAATAAAAAGGAATTTTCGAATTATCCGTGTTTTTCGATTGTCCGTGCGATCCCTCCCGGTGATTAACCCGGATAATCGGAAGTGCGCTGTATATGTGTGATATGTCACGAGCGTTGTCGGGCTTGTAGAGGCTTGGGAAAAGAATTCCAACGTAGAATTAAGGTAAAAATTGATTTATTTCAGGATCAAACATTTCACTTGAAGAGAGATGTTGTTCTTTTAACATCTTAGGTGATACTTTAGATAAACCCAATTATTGGCGCATGCGTGCTACTTGCAAAATGGAATGGAATGTCGCGCATGCGCTCAACCGGTAAGTGATGCTCGCCTTGGGTAGAAATGATTTGACTATGATTCACAAATGACGTGGGTAAAGGAACTCTCAATTGAAACCCACAATTAAGTATTAAAAATGATGAAAAGTATTCCGAGCATTGTAAATACTGTAAAAAGTGTGTTGTATGGTGCGTTGTGAAATAAAAATATAAAAAGAATCAGTGCCGGATGGTCCGTCAACTACTTACAAAACAAAAATAAACAACATTTGGCTCCATCGATCTTAGGAGCCTACATCAGCGCTATGGATATCAATAATAGATTGAAATCTACCTTAAAAGGTAAGATAACAAGACTCCAAACTTTTATCGAGACTGTAAAAACTGAAACCGAAATTGATATAGTAGAGCTCAAAGTTAAATATAAAAATGTTACATTCCTGCAAAAAAATATTGAAGAATTGGGAGGAAACTATTACGCCATTCTAAATGTCAAAGAAGCAGAAATAGTAACCATCGATGAAGAGCTCAACCAAATGGATGAACGCCTCGAGAAATTGGAGGTAAGAATGGAAACTGTTATTAATTCTTCTTGTATGAAAAGTTCTGAGACAGTAGTAAATAAAATTAATAATGACGCAGTTGATAAGTTTGAAATTAAAACCAAAATTCCTCCTTTAGTTTTACCTGAGTTTTCATGAAAATATGAGGAATTCAGTTCATTCAAAGCTCAATTTGATGATTTAATCACAAATAATATTCAGCTGAGTCAAAGTCAAAAATTATACTATCTCAGATCTTGTCTAACTCATGATGCTAGAGATTTATCTAGTAATTTTGATAATTTAGAATCATTATACGAAGCCTTAATAACTCGCTATGATAATGAACGTCTTATTGTTGACATTCTTTGTATTTTGAAATTTGAAAAAATACAAAGTGAAAGTGCTAAAGAAATTAGAAACATGTTAGATTGTATTCAAAAAAATTTACGTGCATTACAAGCGCTTAAATATGAGCAAAATAAATTATCTGATGTGCTTCTAATAAACATTCTTATACAAAAACTTGACAAAGAATCGAGAAAAAGTTTTGAACTATTTCATGTTTCAAAAAATGTATCTACGTTTGAGCAATTTATTAAATTCTTAGAACAACGTGAATCAGTCTTGCTATCTATAAATAGAAACATAGCAAGCGGAAATGCTAAAAACAGCACAAACAAAAACCTTCCTAATTTTACGAATAAATCATCTAAGGCATGATAAATGAAAATAAACGCAAAAGCTGCGTCGTCTGTAAAAAAATCTGTGCACCCAATATTTCGTTGTCATACGTTCTTAAATTTAAGTATTGAAGAAAGACTGAAATTAATTCGATTACATAAGATCTGCGATCTGTCTTTGAAGATGAACCATAAACCACCGGGAGTGGCCTCGCCTAAACTTTCTCGTATACTTTTCAAACATTTGTCATTTCCCTTCCCCCTGCGTTGATAAAAAGTTCAAACCAACTGTAACCCAGAATGCAATGACTATCAGAAAGTTTTTCATTGTTGATTATAGTGATAGCAAAATATTGAGGAGAAGAATCATATTCAAAAAGATACGTATGTATTAAAACTTCGCAATATTTATTTTTTTATCAAACTCTAGCAATGCAAGTTCCGCGTGCGGAGAAGAAAACAGGAGAATAGCTTGCGCATGCGTAGAGATTGCTTCCAATACGCAAGTAAAACGAGACGCCCTAAATGTTTGCCTCCTTACAAAATCCCGCCGCCAGAATTGGTTTTTGGCAAACTGCCAAATTTTCGGAGTATCCCTTCTTTGCACAGGCATTTACGCATGGAGTTGAACAAGTATTCTATTATACAGACCGACAGACAGTCAGCCCGTTGACGGATTTGGCCCATAATTTTATACGAACCTACATTCATAACGATAAAACAGTGTACCAAATTTTATCCATCTAGCTATTCAAGTTTTTGAGTTATAGTGTTCGCATGAGTTCGGAAATACAGACAGACAGACTTTCCGTTGACGGATTTCGTCCAAAATTTGATAGAAACCTACAAATTATGTTTAAAGACCACATACCAAATTTCATCCCCGTATCTCTAATAGTTTTCGAGTTATTGTGTTCACAGACACACACACAGACATACAGACAGACATAATTCCAAAATTGTGTTTTTCGGACTCAGGGAGGTCTAAAACGTGGAGATCCGTCAAAATCTCGAGTTCGAATTTTTTGACAATTACAATACTTTCTCTTTGTATACTTCGTATACGAGAAAGTAAAAATGCGAATGCCATTCTCAATATAAATGCGTTTGTGGAGCTAGACATAATAAACTAATTTGCGAGTCTGGCGACAGCACGAAAACTGTTTCAACGGTATGCGCGAAGGAAAATGGAAAAGTAAATAAAACATTCGAATCACCACATGATCAAGATTCTACTTCGCAATCAAATGCTTCGCTTTTGAGTAATTATGTCAAAAGAAAATATATATTTTTCAACCGCTGAAATTTATCTTCATACTGCAAATAATCAAAGAATTAAAATCCGGGCAATCCTTGACTCTGCTAGTAATGTATGCGTACTTACAAAAAAATAAGCAACAGTTTAGGATTAAAGAAACAAAAAATCAAAACGCCGGTTTCCGTTTTGAAAGGTTTATGGCAGAATATTGAGTGGAAAGTGAAAACATTTATTTCTAATGAAGATCGTAGTTTTAACGAACAAGTAGAATTCTTAATTGTAGATGAGATAACGGAATTAAATCCATCTCAAACATTGGATGTTACGAATGTGGAAATTCCACAATTTTTAAATTTAGCTGATAAATCATTTTATGAGGCTAATAAAATAAATGCACTAATAAGTGCTGATATATTCTTTAAGGTTTTGAAGCATAATACATATAAAGTAAATGAAGAATTCTTTTTTAAAGAAAGTCAATTCGGGTGGATCGCCTGTGGCAAACTTCAAGAAAAGGAAGTTAGTAAACAAAATCAATGTTTCTTGACGAGAAATGATACTCTTCAAGATACATTGAAGCATTTCTTTGATTTAGAGGGTCTAGGAATTCGGGATGATCCAGTTTCTAATGAAAAAGATCAAGCAATGGAAATATTTAACGAAACTGTTGAATTTAAAAATGACCGTTATGTCGTACATCTCCCCTTTAGGAAATCCTATGGTGAATTTTCTGATAATTATTCCTTAGCCAAACAACGTTTTCAAAATTTGTGGATAAAATTTAGTCACGATCCTGAATTGCATCAGCAGTACCATGGAATTATTCGCGATTACGTAGAACAGGGCATATAGAAGAAGTTAACGATGACATAAAAGGAAACTAATCAAACAAAATGGCCGTAAGAAAGGAAGGTCGCTTAACATCTAAAACAAGAATTGTCTTTGACGCAGGAAGTCATCAGAATAATGAACTTTCTCTAAATGATTGTTCGTGGCCAGGGAAAAACTTAAACCCAAATCTTTTAGATTTATTGATTGATTTTAGATTGAATAAAACAGCCGTTTGTTCTGACATAAAACAAGCCTTTTTACTAATCTGCCTTGCCGAAGAACACAAAGATGCTGTTCGATTTCTCTGGAGTAATGAAGAACCATGTGTTCATAAAAAACCCAAATTGCATGTATACCGTTTCAATCGAGTGAATTTCGGCGTAAGCTCGAGCCCATTTCTGCTCGCTGCCACAATTAGACATCATTTTGAAAAATATATAAATGATTATCCTGACACTGTTCAACTTTTGTATAAATGCTTTTATGTTGATGATTTAATTTCCGGTGGTAAAGATTTCGAAGAAGCACTTCTACTATCACGAAGTGCCAAGAATATTATGGAAGATGCTGGAATGGATCTCCCAAAATGGATTAGTAATGATGCTAATTTGATGGAGCAGTGGAAAAAAGAAAAATCTGATGTGTACCCTGTAGATAAAACCGTAAGCTTGGGCGTAAATACAACTAAAGTCTTAGGACTATCATGGGAAACTCATGAAGATTATTTAAAGATGGATACAAGAAGTCTATTGGAATTTGTTTCCATAGATAAGAATACAAAAAGATTCATACTTCAAGCAGTGGAGAGGATATTTGATCCTTTAGGACTAATAACACCTTTCACCATAAGAATGAAATGCCTCATCCAAGATCTATGGAGTGAAAATATTCCATGGGACGACCTCTTACCGCCACATATTGAAAGAGAGTGGAAAAGGTGGTGTGAAGATTTACCCCACTTAGAGAATCTAAAAATACCAAGATTAGTTCTAGATTCTACTCTAGATGAAGATATTATTGAATTGCATAGTTTTTGTGATGCCAGCAAAAAGGCATATGGCGCAGCCATTTATTTAAAATCCAGAACAAGAAATGGGATTTCAGTTAAACTTGTGACTTCAAAAAGTCGTGTGGCACCATTAAACGGTGTAACTCTGCATAGACTAGAATTGCTCAGAGCTCTAATTGCTGCTCGTCTGACATCTAAGGTGGGAAAGATCGTGAACTCTAAACGATCCTGTGTTCAGTATCACTGGACTGACTCCAAAATTGTTATCTTTTGGATTAAGGGTTCAAAAACCTGCTGGAAACAGTTCGTTGCTAATCGAGTTAACGAAATCACCAGTTTGACTGACCCAAACTCCTGGTACCATTGTGCAGGTAAAGAAAATCCTGCGGATCTACTCTCTCGTGGAATGAGTGCTGACTGTCTAGTAACATCAAACACAAGGTGGTGGACAGGTGCAGAATTTTTGTCAGATCCAGAATTTCCCGAAAATTTAATATCAGTTGATTCTGATCTTGACTATCTTACAGAAAATGAAAGAGAGACTATAGTGTTAGAAAGAAAAAAAATCCTGAGACTGAGAGCAGTAATGAGACTGTCCTATTGACTGAGGGTGATTCTGGTGTTCTTGACAAACTCTTAGAACATTCTAATAATTATTTTAAAGTTAATCGTATGTTGTCTTATATTCTCAGATTCATTTCCAACTGCAGAAACAAAGTTAAAAGACATGAACCCCTAACTGTAGAAGAGATTAGGAATGCTGAAAATAAGTTGATCCAACATGCCCAAATTTCTTTGTTCGATAAAAAAGTTCTTCTAAGTAATCTAATTTGTTTCCATTTGTAGACGAAGAAGGAATAGTACGTGTAGGCGGAAGGTTAGAAAATGCTTTTGTGCCATATCCTCATAAACATCCAGCTATTTTACCGAAAGGTTCAAAATTAATTAAAATTTATTTTGAAAGCTTGCACAGAAGATTATTTCATAATGACCTCTAGGTCTGTTAAATGCAGTGCGCTTGAAATTTTGACCTTTAAATGGTCGTAGCATCGCACGAAAAACAGTTCATCAATGTGTAACATGCTTTAAAAGCAGACACATACTTTCTTCACAAATTATGGGTAATTTGCCTAGTGAAAGAGTTAATATTTCAGGTCCATTTACTATTAATGGCCTTGACTTATGCGGTCCTTATTTAGTTAAATATAAAAATCAAAGAAAGGGTACTTTAAATAAAATATACATTTGCGTTTGCATATGTTTTTCAACGAAGGGCATCCATCTTGAGGTACTATCAGATTTAACTTCAGATGCCTTGATTGCAACACTTAAGCGTTTTATCAGTAGGCGAGGAAGGTGTTCCAAAATTTATACGGATAATGCCACTAATTTTGTAGGGTGGAATTCAAAATTGAAGAAATTTTATAAATTAATTAATTTTCCCGATGAAAATTTGGCTGATTATTTTACATCTGAAGGTATAGATTGGAATTTCATCCCTCCCAAAGTCTCTTCACTTTTGAGGACTTTGGGAGGCAGGCGTAAAATCGGTAAAACATCATCTTAAACGAACTATTGGTAATCTTCATTTTACATATGAAGAGTTTGTAACTATTATGATACAAACAGAGGGAATATTAAATTCGCGCCCATTGACTCCTTTAAGTAGTGATGAAGATAACTTTGATGTTTTGACCCCTGGTCGTTTTTTGATAGGGAGACCTATAAGTTCAATACCTGAGCCATTTTTAACGGATATAAATGAAAATCGTCTTAGCCGATGGCAGAGAACTACAAAGGTAGTGCAGCTTATATGGAAAAAATGGAAGTCCGATTATTTGAATACGTTGCAAGCTAGGTCAAAATGGATGGCTGAAGAAGATGATTTAATAATTGGTCAAATGATCTTAATCAAGGACGACTTTTTACCCATAAATACTTGGCTTTTGGGTCGGATGCTAGAAGTATATTATGGATCTGACGGAAAAGTTAGAGTCGTCAAGGTTAGAACTAAGTCCGGAAATTTTAAAAGAACTATCAATAAAATAGCTGTTCTCCCAATTGATACTTCATAAACTGTTTGTAATTTCTAATATTTATGATATTGAATGTATTCATGTTGTGTATTGTATTTCATAATTTCTTTAATTATTTTAATTGTTTGAATAATTGTCTTATTTAGTTAATAATGTTACTTCTGTCAAGTTCTTGCATGTGGACATAGCAAGGTCGGGTGGGATGTTGGCGCATGCGTGCTACTTGTAAAGTGGAATGGAATGTCTCGCATGCTCCCAACCGGCAAGTGACGCTCCCCTTGGGTAGAAATGAGTTGACTATGATTCACAAATGACGTGGGTAAAGGAACTCACAATTGAAACCCACAATTAAGTATTAAAAATGATAAAAAGTATTCCGAGCATTGTAAATACTGTAAAAAGTGTGTTGTATGGTGTGTTGCGAAATAAAAATATAAAAAGAATCAGTGCCGGATGGTCCGTCAACTACTTACAAAACAAAAAAAAGAACACCAATCCATGACGCAAGTCGAGACAAACGCAGCGCAATGATCGCCGGCGATGAAAGCAGAAAGAGCAAAATTCTATTAGTAAACGACGAACTGATAATGGCTTTAAGATCCAAGTAAAGATTGCATATTAGAACTATGCTGACGCAGTTTTAAACTGTGGTAGGGTCACTCAAGTCAGACAGTGATGTGATTACCTCGAAAATGCATCTTTCTGTCGTTTATTAATGGAATTCAAAATATTTTACTCTAGCTGCTCTCAAAATTTGGTTAATTTATACCTTTACACTTTAATTTTATAATTTTTCTTTTTCATTTTTTGTCTTTACTCTTCTTTCTAAAATATTCTCTTAAGAGGTTAGTAAAGGTTTTTTTTCAGTATCATTTTATTTCAATAGTTTCTGAGTGGAAATACTTTTTCCCGTTATTTCATAGGGAAGTGATTTTTCCGCTGAAACTTTGTTTAACCGGGTTTGATAATAACATATTAAAATGGATGCTGAAATGGTGAGATTATAAACATTCCTTTCGAGTTGAATACTTTTTTCATCAACTATTTTTATTATATTCAACTAATTTTTTAATAGAAAGCAGAAAGCTCAACTACACACATGACACCACCGGACATATGAGATGTAACCGAAAATTTATCATCAACATCTGATTCATCTGAAAAGGCATGTTTAGCTTTTTTTTAAATATTTCTTTTTCACGCATGAACCTCTTTTAATTTTTTGTATTCTCTTTTTAGGCAAACGATTTTAGGTTTAGTGAATTTTGCACTAGTTTCTTCCGAAGTGACTGCATGCGAACTCTTTTAGTCGAAAATTTGAATGCTGATTTACAGAGTGCTTTATCTAAAGTAAAATCATTGGTTGATGAATTTGGAGCACGGGGTAGCGGGTGGCTAATTGATTTCATTGAACACTTAGAACTTAAAGTTGCTACCTACACTCTTGTTGCAGGGTCTTCATACATTCCTACACCTGATAAGACAAAATACACTAGTAGCATCGTCAATGTTAAAAATAATGATAATAAATGCGTAATGTGGTCAATGTTAGCTGCTCTTCACCCCGCCAAAACAAATCCACAATTCGTTTCAAAATACGCTGAATTTGCAAGCGAGTTGAAATTTGAACCGGATATGATTTTCCCATTCACACTGAATAAAGTTACGAAATTCGAAACATTAAATGATATATCCATAAAGGTTTTTGGTTATGAGAAAACGGTGTTCCCTCTGTATATTACTGAGAAAAAATATGCTACCCACGTAAACTTACTTTTCCAATCCAATACCGAAACAAAACATTTTTGCTATATTAAAAACATGAGTCGGCTTTTATCATCTCTTTCAAAACATGACGGAAAATCTTTTTCCTGAAACTACTGCTTAACCGATGTTCTTCGGAAGCTATTTTAGATGACCATTTGTCCTACTGTCGAATTCACAAACCACAAAAGGTAGAAATGCCCACTGCCACCCACTTATCTTTTGAAAAATTTCATTTTCAACTCCCAGTTCCCTATGTCATTTATGCCGACTTTGAGTCAATCATTACTCCAAATACTCAACAGGTTAATGCTGTTTCTCTTCATGAGTCCTGCAATTATTTTTATGTGGTTATTGGACCCAATGGGAAATCAGTAACAAAGCTTACTGCGTATCGAGGAATAGGTGCAGCGAAGTTGTTTATTTCTTCAATGTTAAAAGAAGAAGAAGAAATTTCCCAATTCTTAAAAAGATTATCTCCCTATCCTGAACCACTGATGAGGAGAAGCTCTTCAAATCAGCTGTCAACTGCCAACTTTGTGGAGATGAGTTGAAAAAAGACAGAGTGCGCGATTATGATCACTTGACTGGTAAATATAAGGGGGCTGCTCACAATATTTGCAATTTAAACTATAAATTAAGTAGGAAAATTCCGGTAATTTTACATAATGCGAAACACTTCGACACTCATATTATCATGGAAGCTATGGTTCAGTTCAAAGATGAGAAAATTGATTGTAGTGCTAACAGTATGGAAAAATACATTACCTTTTCAGTGGGGAAATTGCAATTTGTAAATTCTTATCAGTTCATGGCAGCATCTCTTCACGACTTGGTCAGTAATTTACCTAAAGACAATTTTTCAGTCATGCGGGAGTACTTTAACCCAAATCATGTTGACTCATTACTGCGTGAAGGTGTATATCCATACGAATACGCGGATGATTTTTTAAAATTCGATGAAACGAAATTAACAGCGCGAGAACATTTCTTCAGTTCATTGAGTGGTGAGCTTATAACAGAAGATGAATATGCTTATGAAAATGAAATCTGGGCAACACTACAGTTGAAAACGCTGGGAGATATCACGCTGGGGGATATATATTTATTTAAAAGCAGACGTTCTTTTGCTTTGTGATTTTTTCAAAATTTTAGATCTTACTGTATGGAGTACTAAAAACATTGACCCATGTCATTTACTGATCGCACCAGGGATTGTGGCAAGCGTTTTTGAAAATGCCTAAAGCTAAATTAGAATTAATCCAAGACCCTAACATGTATTTATTTTTAGAACAAGGCATACGAGGTGGGATAAGCACTATTACCAAACGGTATGCACAGGCCAACAATAAATACATGTCAAACTTCGACCCTTCAAACCCATCTAAATACATTATGTATTTCGACGTGAATAATTTGTATTGCTGGGCTATGAGTCAGGCTCTTCCACTAGAAAATTTTAAATATGAATCTCCCGAGTTGTGGAATGAAGAGAATATCATTCAAATTCCTGATGAGGGGGACACTGGTTCTGTTTTCAAAGTTGATTTGGAGTATCCGGAAGAAATTCACGACAACCACAATTGTTTGCCTGTTGCTGCCGAAAAAATGAAAATAAATAAAGCTATGCTGTCCTCCTATCAATTAAATTTATCAGATAAATTAGGATTCAAAATCAGTGGATCTAATAGCAAACTTATACCGAACCTTTCCAATAAATCTAAATATGTTGCCCATTTTAGAAATTTAAAGTTGTATAAAGAGTTAGGATTGAGAATTACCCATGTATTTGCTGCGCTGAGTTTTAAACAATCCCCATGGTTGGAGTCATATATTCGTTATAATATAGAACAAAGGATAAAAGCAAAAATTTCTTTTGAGAAAAACTTCTTCGAGTTAATGAATAACGCAGTTTTTGGTAAGACAAATTGGAGGACAGGACCAACATAAAAGTATCCAATCGTGAAAGACAGGCTAAAAAATTAGTATCTTCCCCAGCATTCAAATATTTCCAGAGTTTTGACGATGGTTTAACTGCAGTCCATTTAATAAACAAAAAAATGTCCTTAATCGTCCCATATATGCAGGTTTTGCAATCTTAGAGCTCAGTAAAACATTAATGTTTGACTTTCATTATACCTTTATAAAAAATTGGTTTTGTGATAAAGCCACTCTCTTTTTCACAGATACAGATTCACTGTGTTATGAGATCGAATACGAATATGTCTATGCAGACATGCAACTAAATTCACACTATTTAGATACCTCTGACTACCGTTCCACACACCCTCTTCATGATAATAAAAATAAAAAGATATTAGGAAAAATGAAAGATGAATTGAACGGGACAACTGTCAATGAATTTGTGCGGTTACGTTCTAAAATACACTCGTTAAAATCGGGCAATTCCGAAAAGAAAACAGCAAAAGGGGTGGTACGATATGTACCAAAAAGGTGTGTTTAAACCCACTAGTCGATAAACGCTTTATTTTAAATGACAGTTTTACAACCTTAGCCTTCGGACACTACAAAATTGCTAACAATATAGTTTAATAATAATAATAAAATTGTACCCAACATTTATTCGCTACTTATTATTATTATTATTATTACTATTTTTTTGAAAAGACATTAGTACCAAGTTATGCATTCCAGATATTTCTTATTTAAATATATGTTTAGAAAATGTACATAGTCGATGAGTGTTATTTTTCTTCTCGAACATATCTTGTTAATCACCAGTATGGCGATCTGTGATTCAATCGTCAGTATTCTTTTTTACAGATGAGGTTCTGTAGAATATACTTTCTTCATTTAGACCATAACACCACTCCAACCAAAACGTCAGCTCCCGTACGAGATGTCTAAACGCTCGCAGTCTCCATGCTTTGAGGACGATGGAATTGACCATCTTTTCATATCTCGTAAGTAACATTCATTCATTTTCGTGTAGAGAATTGTATGTACAAATTTATTTTAGATTTTGTTAAAAGCATGCTACTAGAAACTATTTCTTCTAAACTTCATAATAGTAAAAATAATTAGATTTTAATCGTCTCAAATTATTCATGAAAATACGGTTCACGTACTTTAAATAGCAAACTTAAAACGCTATTTTTGGGTTGAAATTTGTTGTTACTATATGTTTAAAAGGACTTAATTTCATTTAATTTTGAAGACATTGTATTTTAAATACAAGCCGGAAATCTAAGTCTCCATTTCTATTGAGATTTTTATTCAATCTTTTAATTTATTTGCATCGATTTTCTTCACACAAAAATCTTTCTAAGTTGAGCTCAAACAATGCTCCGTGTTTCTTAAAAACTAATATGATTTCACCTTACTTATTCATATATCTTTACAGTGGATAAAGATATATGAATATATCAAAATCCTCCAAAACTATTCAATTGGGGCTCTGCAAAGCTGTAAACGCTTGAAGGACACGTCGTTCAGCCGCCGCACCAGAGGTACGTTTTGCCCAGCCGCCCACAGTCGCCGACGCCTCACCGGAGGTGCATGTTTCCCATCCGCCCACCGATGCCGCCGAAGCACCATAGGTGCGTTTTGCCCAGCCACTCGTCGCCGACGCACCAGAGGTGCGCTTTGTCCCGCCCAGAGTCTAACCGTCCCACGCAGGGAGTCCTCGGTCAGCAAGAAGGGTGCAACAAAGTACGTGTGAAACGCTGGGTGCATGGGAATTAGGTGGTAGTGTTTGAACCACAGTCGTACAATGTAGCGATTGAGGAATTCTAATATATGTCAGGACTTTCATGCCGCAAATCCGCCCAACTATGGATGGTGACACGATGTTAGCAAAACGTGGGATTTTTTCTGAAAAGTTATTTGACTTTGAATTTGTAAAAAGATCATCGAGCTGTGTGGCCGACAATGGACTATTGTTATTGGTAGAGGAGGATCGCGTGTGTCTGCAGAATATCTTTAAAAGTCGTGATTCCTATAAATTAAAACCTTATCACATTTATTTGAATACAGAGCAAGTTAATGTGCTAAAAAATTTGATATACGAAATATCTGAAGTGATAACCACTATTATGAAAATATAAATGTAACACCTAATAAATTTTCTACGTTTGATTTATCAATATTTTGTTTGTCAATCTTTCTGAATAAGAGAGATAGAGAGGAAAAGTTTTCTTTTTTAATCAACTTAGGAATATTATTTAAATTTAGTATATTTATATATATTTTATCTCTTGTTGTCTTAATATTCATTTTTCTTCATTATTTAGAACTTTTTTTTTATTATTCTTAAAAAGTAATTGTATAAAAGTTTTATTATAACAATTAAAATCTGCTAAAAGAAGTTAAATATATATGATTTGAAGAGAAGTCTGAACTTAGCACATTGTCTTTTTAACCCTCTGACTACTAGCGGCCCTCAAAATCTTACTACCTTTGTATACGGAGGTTTTGTTGACATATGGATTCGTGAAATGGACTCGTCCGCCTTCTCCCCTTTTCTCCTCACAGTTGGTGGTCGAAAGCGCAC
>BGPR01001603.1:72294-91649 GCA_013235015.1 Araneus ventricosus | reverse complement strand
ATAAGTTATATTGGGTGAAGACATTGCGAACAACTTGTCGACTTCAGAGATCGATTTATAATGAAGCATTGCTTTCACAAACACTCACATGATACGTTATCTGTTTAATTAAAAGATAACCACTTTTGCCGACATTTTTACATTCCGAAACATCGATTGCATTCTGTAACACTCATTAATTTCACAAACGCCGAGTGTCTCGCTGATTAAATTCTTAAACAGCATCAAAGGCAAAATGTAATACAATTATGTTTATCTATTTTTTTTCTTCGGGTTTGTTCAAGGAAGAACCACTCTTTTGGTTTTACAATGTCGCGTTTTTTTCTCCTGGGAGCGGTTTGTTCTTGTTTTTTTTAAAATTTAAGCGAGGAATTCTTTATAAAACATTTTGGAAAATTCATTTCTGATAATACTTGAAGAAACACGTCAAAACCCTGTAGATAAGGTTTATTGGAAGGTGTCTGCAAAGATTTTATCAAGTCCAGAACGTTTGAGTTCTTTACGTTGTGTCCCTTGAATATCAATTCTCCGTTAGAAGTACAATGTTACTCGTCTTGTGAATTTTTTAAATAATTCAAAATATTTCGAGTGTTGGATTTCAAGTTTTTAGGGGCTGATTTTAAAATCAGATTTTGAATTACATCTTGCTTTTCTTCTTCTGTATTTTGATCTGATACAGGTTCGGGTATAGTTTCTTAAACTTCCTTATTATGTTCTAGAATGTTCAATCTCCTCTGTAAAATTTGCATATATAACTTGGCTTTTCATCGTCTGGTATCCCCCTATTCTTTAAAATGGCACTCATATCTCTATCTAGTTCAGATAGAGTGTCTTCGGTTGGTACATGTTTAGAGAATTGATCATTAGGAACCAAAATGAATTTATTGCATATTCCATCTTTCTAATGAATGAGAGATGTTAACAAATTTAATGCTGCAGGTAATAAAATATTCAGAAAACCACCTTTCTGTATTAACACATTGCGTTTATTATTGACAGAAATCTTTTTATCCGCCAATAATCTAAGCGTGTGCTTGTTACGAGATAAAGTTTCCTTCTGTTTCGTGTTTAAGGGAACATTTCCTTTTAAAGTATTCAGCCAACATTCTGAAATACAGTTTATAAAAAACTTTAGAAACAACTTTTTAACAAATCTTTTCGAAGGTGTGGTGAACATGCATTGAGAATGCAAAAATGATTTACGTCTTTCTTGGAAGGAGGCGTGTTTCAAACTAATCAATGTTCATTTATTTCGGTTGATATATACACATCATTTCACCCTGTAATATACTCGTTCGAAGCCTAAAGTTTTCCTCCGTATTCGATTATAAGTCCACCAATAAATAAACAAACGGTTGTATTGTTGCATCTTCATATGCTTTTAAAAAGAATTTAGTTTTTCTGGGATATAGTTGTCTCCACAGGTGAGCAATCTGAGTCACGTCTCTACGAGACTTAAATAAAAACAAGTAATATCTGTTTAAGGAGATTTCTCTAAACTCTGCTCCTTTATGAAAAATATTTTGCGAAATGCTGAAAACGGATATATTTAAATGGTGAGAGCCTTTAGTATATAATTTAACCAGTTCTTTAGAATTGCAACATTCGGTAATTAAATCGTGGATCACAAACAGGGTTCTACCACCTATATAACTTTTATAGTCGGATGGAAAACCTTCTACAAAAGTCATGTTGGGGATTTCATCATATAATGCCTGATAAATTCCATAGAACCATATTACCTTTTCAATAGCAGGTACTATCTATTGAGAACGGCTATTTAAAAAAAGTTTTAAAAAGTAACTCTTTCCGACTCCTGAGGGTCCAGCTAAATTAGCTCCGAAAGGGTGTTGTAACTTTAAAGGAAGTATGATTCGAAATTAAAGGTAAACCATTGTTCACTCATTTTATACTTTTATTGAAAGAAAGGCACAGATACATTAAACCTTTTCTTTAGAAAATTGAAAACACGAATAGAGTTATATAATAAATTGGATCCAAATACATTCACAATTTGTTTCAATGGTTTGTTTCTACAGCGAAGGTATACATAAAACCAACCGTATTGCCCATAAACGGACGTTTTATGACTCTGAAGTAATACATCTTTATAGATTACAGTTGAAAATCTAGTAAAATAGTCTTTGGTGAAACCTTTAAAATAATGCGGAACATGCCCGTATGAATAAAGAAATTTAACTTCTGAATTCGATTTCACAAACACTGCAATCCAATGCGTTCCAGGTTTCGTGTGTGGATCTGTATTCAATATAAATGCAACAGGAAATGTTTTAAAGGACTTTGAAATGTTATCACTTGCAAAAACCCCTACAAATTTCCCACTTGTCTTTTTGTAATATGGAAGTGAGTTGAATGGAATTCATATTGAAAAATAACATAACACGTTTCTAGAGTTGGTTATTTCAATCATATTCTGAAATTCAGCATAGGCTAAAACTGAAATTGTTTTTCACAAAGCGTTAGAAAACTTTAATTCGATTCGTAAGTTCCCTTGATTCACGAGATTAAGATGACTGCCGTCACATAAATCTGGTGTGAGATCAAACGCGTATAATGTATAACCCTGAAAATATTCATCCCTGTTAATGTAAATTCGTTTATTGGCAGCGAGTTTCCCACTCCCAACAATAAGATGTTGAATGCACGAATGCTTTGACCATTTGAATAATCAGGTTCTAGCGCTTTGCTACTTATAGGATTTCCATCCACATAAACACCGAGAAAATTCAAGTTGTCAAAAGTTCCATTAAATGAATCATTGTCAACACATGTAATAATCAATCGTCAGAGCATTTGTCCCAGAAACACATTATCTTGAGAGAATGAAAAAGACCCCTTTGAAATGGAGTACATCTTAGATAAGATACGATCGATTGGATATCGGACTGAAGTTAACTGAAGAGCTTTCTTATGCAGCAGCAAGACATCAGGACTAACTTTTACTTTACAAACAAATAATGACGCATGTTCAATGATAACTTCATAATTGCCGTTTGCTGGTGCAATAAGACAAAATTCTTGTTTGCTTCTTATCAGTTTCACTTTCAAATCCACCAAGTTTAGGAGCAAGCGATCTTGATAAAAGATATCGCAGTGTAAGTTCTCAATCAAATCTAGCACTTTTGACTTTTCGATGAGAGAGGCACGTTTTTTTAAACCTTCATTATCCCCTGCAGGATCTGTCACTCCCAAATACCCCGCAGAATCTTTATTAAAGCATTCGGATGAAAGAAAGCTCTTTTTATAATCTGATCCATAATTCAACAAGCTTTCAATATAACTTCTAAAAGGATAAAGATTGCTCGAAGCAGAAATCAAACGATCGTTTAAATTCACGTCCACTTGGGAAAATAACGAATGGAGCAGTAAGTTCACAGATGAGACTTTATCAGTTTCACCTAATTTAGCATTGACTTTTAAAATTTTCACTTTGACATACAATTGAGTTGCTGATAAGTCAATGTAATCTTCTCCAGATCCACTAACAGAAAATTCAATAGGGTTCCCATCTCGGATATTTGCAATTGGATGATATTCTAACCATTGTCCTTTTTTAATAGCTGTCTAGGTCGGAGGTGTGAGAAATAAATCTAATTCAGATTTGACGGCCACTTGAGAGTCAATGTGAATGAGAGACATTTTTGGAAGAAGTGAAGATGTCTGGTGAACACACTTTGCGATACTTCTTTGAAATAACTTGCTTCTTGCTATGTCGTTTCCTTTTATTTCCTCCGACCATTGTCTTTGCTTTATCTGCAGCTTTTTCAGTTAATATTTTTGCTGCTTCCTTGGCTCTTTGTTTAGCTGACGCTTTGATTTCCTTGCCTTGCATAAGATCGTTAGTAACGTCGATACCTGATCTCGGCGCTTGCTTTCCAACAGCCTTTGATCCTGATTTCAATATAGTTAAAATCATGCGATAAAAACTTTTAAAAATTCCGCGAAGACCTGAACCTTTCTGAAGGGAAACACCTTTATAATAAGATAGTCCATTTCTAGCTTGTTGAGTGTAATACTCTTCAAAACTGCGTGTGCAGCAATGATATCTTTGGAGTATTTTGATTAGAGGTGTTTGAGTCTAAAATGTAACTTCACGATCAACTTCCGACGATCAAATGACACAAATCGAACCGTGTGAGTCCTTATAACTATTTCAATGGACTGGAAAGGTTTTCTTGAAACAGGGCAATAATGCGGTCGGTCGAAGATTCCATGTATCATGTCACCATATTTTCCTTTCACTGTCACAATGCGAAGGAGAGGAGCAAACATTCCTCCCACCATTTCTGGTTGAATAATATCCGTATAAATGTAAAGTAAATATAAATCAATATTAGGATCTGAGATAAAAGGACTTTCAATCGACAGAGTTAAACATCTAAACAACCACATTATATCAAAAATTCTCCTGGTACAAAGCCTAAATTTTCTGATAATCGATCTGATAATTTCAGAGTAGCACCGTTTGATAGTTAAAGCTTCACCTTTTCAGAGTGTTTAATATAATTCGTTTGAATTTTAACGTGCTTAGGTAAGGCATTTAAAATATCAATCGGAGTCTCATAGTAACCGCAGGCAATGCGTTCACTCTTTATCACACCGTTACCTAAATTGTATTCGAAATAATTTGAATCATTTGTGACATTGTTTCATATTCTAGGATATATAAATTCGACTATTCCAACTTCCCATTCACCTGTCAAGTCTACATGACTTGGTCATTTCGTAAAATAATGAGAAAGTGTATTCTCTGGATGGAACTCTAAACTTCCATCGGAGGGACACGTAATATAGAAACTTATTTTCACGACTGCGAGGTTTGTAATTGAAGCACCTGCATTTATAACGAAATCATATCACTCAATGCCACTCATGAATTAAACGTTTTTGGATAACCTTTAAATTTTACAAAATATTCACTCGAATTATTCTTGATGTGTTTTCTTAATATTTTTTCAATCGGGAAATGGTTGTTCTTTTCCACCTTTTGTAATTCAAATGCATACAATGTTACTTGAATATCCTGTTACGGCCTTATCCGGCCTAACTTCTCATAACATTTGTTACGCACTCTAGCGGTCTTTTCTGTGTGTGTATCTTGTGTTTTCAGCATCTTTTCAGTGTGAATTTCACTGTGATCAGAGCACGTCGTGTGAGGCTCGCTTGAGCCATTGAGTTTGCGTTGGTCACAAAGATTTATGTTTAGTAATAAAAACCAGTTACAGTACACTGCCTCGTATTTTGAGTTTTGGTTAGAAACGACCACGTCCCATCCACACACTCCGTAACATTTTGTGGTCCAAGCCGACCCGAAGCGTTCAGTAAAAGCGAAGTTTTTGTTCACGCGCAGCTGGCTTATGTTAGCGTCCCAGTTAATTGACGTCGCGAAAACCCCTTACTTACTACGGGAAGAGTTCAGTGCCTCTCACTGAGGGAGATTGCTTACTGATAGCGTCGTGAATTCAGCCTTTATTATCTGAGGTAAGAGACATTTTGAAACTTAAACTATGGCTGGAGAGGAATTGAAAAATATTTTAACGAAAAAAAGAGTCTTAAAGGCTCAGCTGACAAAATTTAAAGAGAAATAAATAAATCTGACTTAATTGTTGATAAATAAAAAGAGTCAAAGAAAAAGTTTGAAGATGTATTTGACGCTATTTACACTGCATTTTATGAAGCAGTAATATATTCTTTTGTTGAAGAACAAGAGTCAATATTAGAAAATATTGATGAGATATACTTAACTGTCGTCCGTAAATTCAAAACATCCAATTGTAGTAATTCAAAAAAAGAAGTTAGTGATAGTGGTAAATTGCCTAAATTATCTTCACCTACGTTTACTGGGAATATTAACGAGTGGATAACTTTCAAGGACTTGTTTAATACAGCAGTTAACAACAACTCATCTCTCAGTGATTCACAACGTTTAACTTATCTAAAATTATCCTTAAAGCATGAAGCATTCAAAATTATTCCAAGCATTCCAGTCTCGGATAGTAATTATAAAATTCCCTGGAACCTTCTTGAGGAAAAGTATTCTAATGAACGTGAACAAGTATTTGCTCTTATAAAACGACTTAAGAGACTACAGCAGATCCATTCAGAATCGACAGCTGCATTATTAAATTTAGTGAACAATATCAATGAAATAATTCGTAGTTTAGATATTGTAAAGCAAAATTTGGAAAATTTCAGTAATACCTTAATATTGTATGTAATACTACAAAAATTAGATAATTTCTCAAGAATGTGGTTCGAATGTCAACTGAAGAAAGATGAAATTCCAAAGGTTAGCAACGTAATAGAATTCTTAAAAGATCACGCTAGGACATTACAGAATAGTAAACCTAGCAGCAATAAATACCAAAAGCCTTATAAATCTACATCTTTGTTATCCAATTTCAAATGTTTATATTGTAACGAAAATCATACTTTGCAAAAATGTTCTAAATTCTTGAATTTGCACGTAGATAATCGAGTCGGATTTGTCAAATCTAAACATTTGTATTTCGCTTCTCTCACACCTTCATATGGTTAAAAAATGTAAAAGTACTTCATCGTGTAAACATTGTCAGAAAAGACATAATACCTCATTGCACATTGATTGCAACTTAAATGTACAAAATCATGGACTTTCTCCCCAAGCTGAAGTATTTGTTCCGAGTTCTGAACCTGCCACGAGCAATAAGGTTCTGTCTACTTCAATTTCTGCGAACAACTTAGTGAAGGAGGAACAAAATACAAATGTGCTTCTTTGTACTGCCGTTGTCAACATCCTAAATTTAAAAAAATCAGTTTGTTTCTGCGAGATATATTTTAGACAGTGACTCTCAAAAAAGTTACATTAAACATTCGTTAGTTAAAAAATTAGGTCTAAATGTCAACAATAAATCCATATCCATTTCATGTCTTGTTGCAGCAGAAACTGTTGCTAGTAGAGAAATTGATTTTAAGTTCACTCCACACTTCAATCAAAATTTCTATGTTAAAACTAGTGCATTCTTGATAGAAAAAATAACCGACAATATCTCAACCATAAATCTCCCTCAAAGTTTAAAGGACAGCCTTTCCGATCTTCTGTTAGCTGATCCTAACTTCCACAATGCTTCAGAGAGAGATGTGTTATTAGGTGTCAACGTGTTTTTGTCCTTGAGAAAAGGTGAAGCAGTAAAAAGGGATGAAAGACTTCCTTCTCTCTGTCTTGATTTCAAAACTGGGATGGGTTATTGCAGGTTCTACTGCATTTCCCAGGGAAAACCTGGAAGACACTTCTGTGAGTTACTTAAGTGTAAGCACTGAAGAGCGTGCTTAATTCCCTTAAAATCCACATTGATTCAACTTACGCATGGACAAATTCATTGGTAGTTTTGTCATGGTTACAATCCAAGCCATCTCGTTAGAAAACCTTCGTTGCTAATCGAGTTTCAGGGATTCAATCAATTTTGCCGTCTGAAGTTTGAAATCACATCGGAGGTAAAGAAAATCCTGCTGATTGTGTGTCTAGAGGTATTCTACCCTCAGAAATTAAATCGCATAGTTTATAGTGGGAAGATCCATCATGGCGTTGTGAAAATAACATCGATTATTCAAATCAACATCCCTTTTACGAAGATGCTCTGATTGAAGAACGTAAGAAAACGATTTGTGCCGTAGGAATTGTTCTATTAGAACCTTCAATTATCGATAAATACTCATCGTTTGCAAAACTCTTAAGAGTTGCTGCGTGGTGCTTTAGATTCTTTCATAATGCCAAATCTCCTTCAGATAAAACTAAAGGATTTCTTACAACTCTAGAGATTAAATGTGCAAGAAACACGCTTGTGAAGATTGTTCAAAATCAAGAACTTTCAAGCGAACTAAATATTTTAAAAAAGAGAAAGCCTCTGAATTCTAAGAGCAAAATAATTTCACTAAGTCCCTTTATTGATGAAAACGGACTCATCCGTGTAGGAGGTCGGTTGAAAAACGCGAGTATTTTCATCGATCAAAAATTTCCAATACTCTTATCAAAAAATCACCGTCTAACAGAACTGATAGTGAGATATTTTTATGAAAAAAAACTCGACGCTGGCCCTACACTACTTCTCTCCATAATCAGAAAGGAGTATTGGATCACCAGTGCGCGGTCAATTGTCCGGCGCATTATTTGGAAATATGTGAAGTGCCTTCGCCAAAAGGGTCAAACTGCGAACCAATTTATGGCTGATCTTCCGAGGTCAAGAGTTCAACCTTCCCGGGTTTTTTTCAGATTGGAGACAGACTACGCCGGCTTGTTCCTCATCAAACCCCGCAGGGGTCGAGGGACCCAGAGAATGAAGTGTTACATCTGTATTTTCGTCTGTTTTACAACCAAAGCTGTTTACATAGAAATAGTAGGAGACCTAACTTCAGAAGCCTCCATAGCAGAACTTAAGAGATTTATTGGCAGGAGGGGAAAAACCGCGCAAATCTACTCTGATTGTGGTACTAACTTTATTGCTGCAGATAGGGAACTGAGAAGAGTTGTGGCTTTATTAAGGACGGATGAACCAGTTAACAAGTTTTTCGCGGACGAAAATATCAGATGGAAACTTAATCCACCAGCTGCACCCCATTTTGGAGGACTGTGGGAAACAGCAATTAAATCGGCTAAGCTTCATCTCAAAAGGACAATAGGTAAGCAAATCCTAACCTATGAAGAATTCTTAACTTTGATAATTCAAATAGAAGCTTGTTTAAATTTGCGTCCGTTGAGCCCAATTTCTGTGGATCCTTCAGAACTTGCTGTTCTTACACCTGGTCATTTTATCATAGGAACTGCATTAACTACAATACCCAAGGAAAATTTATTAGATGAGAAAATTTCGAGTTTAAAATTCTGGAAACTTACCCAGAAATTATTTCAGAGTTTTTGGAAACGGTGGTCCAGTGGTACAGTATCACCAGTCTTCAACGTCGCAACAAATGGCAAAAATCACAACAAAATGTTAAATTGAATGATTTAGTTCTTATTAAAGATGATAACATTCCTCCTTACATTGGAAATTAGGTCAAGTGACTGAAGGTTATTCTAGTGCTGATAATAAAGTTCTTGTGGTGTTAGTTAAAACTGCCAACGGACTATTAAAAAGACCTATCCACAAATTTAGTGCTTTGCCAATTGAGAACTGAATTAAATTGACTTAAAATTTTGATTCTTTAAATTTATTTAGCTCATATGTTCCTGAATGTAACAAGACGTCTTTTCATCTGTTGTGAAAATTGAATTTATTCATTGTTTATTTTAGAGTATATAACGAGCTAGGATTAATTCATTTAATTTCATGCACGGTAAAACACTTCTTTTGAATATTTTTGAATTTACCTTCCTTTTAGTAATGTGCATGGTAGCTATATCTTATTATAATGTGAATGGTAGTAATTTTTATAAATCTTAAGGTATCCGAACACGTTGAAAAATCGATTTTCGGCCAAAATTCCCATTTTTTAATTTTTGATGTTTTGAGTAGTTCATTCATTTACCTTTCTAAAACATATTTACTTTTGTCGGTACGTTAATTAGAAGATGAGATATTAATTGTTTTATAACAATCTGAAAACCGGAAGTGGGCGTTTAATTAACCGGAAGTTGTCATTAAAAGGGACAGAAACATGTCAAAAATTGGTTTAAACTGCAATTTTTCTAGTTAATATGATATTAGTATATTTTTAGGAATTTTTTAAAAGTTTAGATACTTAATTTAAGCGCGTGGCAAAACTATAATTTGATTTTTCTCAGAACTAGATTTTATGCATAATTTTCACACTTCAAACATGATAACTCAAGATATTATCATTCGATTGTTCTGAAATTTTGTGAACACTTTCTTCAAATGAGTCTCTAGTGAATGTACTAGAATAATGTATATTGAAACAATATTTTTTTAATTATGGTCTTTTATTTGAAAAATGACATAGAAAATTTGCTGAAAATCTTATAATGATTGTTCGATTAGCTATAAAACTTTTATTTATGCAAATAATGTTAAGATTCTAGTACAAGCACTAGTCCATAGTATTTAGTTTATTTTAGTATTGGTTTTATTTGAATTATTACAAAAGTGTGACCTCTAGCATGTTTGAAGTTTTGGGAATTTCCTCTAAAAAGAAGCAGAAATTCAAGATTTTTGTAAATTTATAATAATTTATACTCAAAATTCATACTCTAATATTAATCTTTATTAAATTCGAATCTAAAAAACATATTTTGGTGTTTCTTTTTCACAATTTTTAAAAAAAGTGCTCCGAACGTGTTCGGATACCTCAAACATTTAGCCTTCATTTCCTAAAATTGCATATTTGAATTTTTGATAATTTTTAAGTAGTAATAAATTAAATTTTTAATTTAAGTAGCATTCCTATGCATTTATTTTATTTCAATTTATTAGTATTTGAATTATTTCTGTATTTGCATATATTTTATATAATTCCAAGGAAAAATGATTATCACATTTTAACTTTATGTAATTAATTGTGTAATTGATTTTGAAATATAAAATTTAGTATTTGCTTTGAAACAGTGTTTCAAGGCCCCCGGTATGTTACGGCCTTACTCGGCCTAACTTCTCATAACATTTGTTACGCCCTCTAGCGGTCTTTTCTGTGTGTATATCTTGTGTTTTCAGCAACTTTTCAGTGCGAATTTGACTGTGTTTGCGCACGTCGTGTGAGGCTCGTTTGAGCCATTGAGTATGCGTTGGTCACAGATTTATGTTTAGTAATAAAAACCAGTTACAGTCCACTGCCTCGTATTTTGAGTTTTGGTTAGAAATGACCACGTCCCCTTCTCCCACTCCGCAACATTTTATGAGATTAAATCTCTGAGGGTAGAATATATCCTCTCCTAGTAAATCTTTCACTCGATAAACTAAAGGATTTCTTTTCACACATTCACTCACTGTGAATAGTTCTTCAGTCCAATTTGTTTCATAACCTTTTTAAAAAGTCAGTTTAGGTTTAGAAATGCGCGCGGTATCAACTTCCTTAGAAGCATATGGCTTTTTCTACATTCTCCATGTTTCCATATTTTGTCAACCATACATCTTGTTCGTTTACCGAAGTCACTTCAACAGGGGCTCTTTTAATACTCGAGTGGCAAGTATGATTATAACTATACACTAACTGATTCAAATCATCTATGTAATTATGTGTATTTTAAACGTGAAATACTTGAACATTTTTGTTTTTAATGTTCGATTGAACTTTTCAATCACGGAAGCTTTTGTAGCGTTAAAAGTTGTAAAAAATGTAACTTTTTTTGCTTTCAGAAATTGCTGAAACTTTTCATTTCAATCTGTTTGTAAATATTGAGGACGACGTTCTTTAAATATAACTTTAAATGCTTTGATAATATATATTCCTCTGTTTCGCTTGAGAGGCACGACCCATGCATGTTTAGATAGACTATCTATACACGTTAGGATGTAGCGAAATCCGTAATTATACTTTTTAATACTAATTAAATCAAGGAGATCTGCTTGCCACTGTTGATTAATCGCATAAACAATCACTCGATTTGTTGGAAATTTCTTTCGAACCGGTCGGTGCAATGTGTAAGCATTGACACCTTTTAACCCCTTCTGAATCACTTTCTTGGGGACTTGGAGCAGCACGGTATAAACCATCAACACCACAAAAAATTGCCACGTGACTCGGATCCTGATAAGCTTCATTCATTATAACAAAAGTAGAATATAATTGAAATGTTTCCAGTATAGTTTAAACGCAAAACAAAAGCAACACTAAATTTTTCACTTTCAGAAGAAAAATAAATCCCTAAAAATAATAAACCGACACACGCAAATATAAGCACACACCCAACTAGCAACTTCTTTTTAGCGAAGGCATGATGATAAATAAATCTTTTTAATATGTACATTTGATTATATACCTTATGATCAATTGTATTTCTTATGCATAGTGGTTAAAAAATCAGACAACTGTGCTAAAGTTCGTTTAAACTATCGGATGAAATGAAATCTGGTTTAGTTGGCAAACACGCGTGTCAAGATAACCCAGCTGATTCTGCACAAAAATTACATAATTTTTTTAAAATTATAAATAAATTTTATAAACATCGTGGGATTCGAACCTGCAACCATAGCAAAAGAGAAACATGGCTTGGAATGTTCCGTGACCTTACCAACCAAGCCATTGATCTCTGGACATCGCATCGAAAACTTAAAATCCTAATACGCGTGATGATACGATAACAGTGCCCCTATACAGCAAAAAAACATCTCAACCCCACTCAAAATCGACAGTAGCACACGAACAACTCAACATAACCAATGAATGTAAAAATTTTTAAAGTCTGAAAAAGCGCGAGAATTCCTTATCTTAAGATCCTCCTGCTACTCACTCCTCGTTATATGTAACTGTCATTTTCCCCCTACTTATGTGGTCGGCCAGTCCCAAATATGATTCTACTCTCAGCGTCCTCTGAATATGTCTAATGAAATTCAGACGATTACCCTCAACCTTAACATACAAATCAACAAAATACTGCTGCATAAGCTCCTCCCCCATACAAAATAGGATTGAAAATAGCTCGCCTCACGTGCAAACGGTGCACATAAAACTGCAATTCAGAATTGCAATTTTTCAAGACTGATTAAAGCGAAAGCCTCTTTCAGCACATGGAAGAAATAAAACGTGTCATCGGGTCGCAGTTTGGATAGAGTATACAAACCCTACTCAGTTCGCGTTATCTTGGATAAATTCAGATATCCTTTTTATTCGGTGGGATGTCATCAGATCTTCTAAGCACCATTGGAATCTGGTTTGTTTTCAGATCATTATATCTCCCTCTGTGCTGGCTGGAATGAAGTCTGTCATCATGTAATTGTCTGTCATCATGTAATTGTCTGTCATCATGTAATGGACATTGTAAAATTTTCCGACGCCTCATGTCCTTCTTCCCGAAGAACCTGCTGTTCCAAATTCCCACATCATATTGTAAACATCTGCAAAAGGGCTGACTCTTTTTATGATCATATCTATTTTTCTCATCAGTTTCGTATTACGTTCAGAATTTTTTTACACTCCATTCTTTGACCAGTGGCAAGATCAGAGTCCAAAACATATAACTGAGCGAATGTTTCACCTCCTGCTTCAGCCGGGTGTACTGGGAGTCCTTAAATGGCTTATAGCTGAAGGATATTTTGCTGGCGGTAAAATGAATTTCTCACACTTTCATTCATTAATTCCGTGTTAATATATTTATATCTTAGATGTAGAATTAATTGATTTAGTGCAATTTAGAATAATGAGCAATCTTTTAAGTTTGCTAAATAAATGTTAGCTATCTTTCTGATAGTATGTAATTTAGGGTTGAGACTCTTTTCACTCTTTCTTCTGCATATTTATGGTAATTTATCCTTTATGTGTTCAACATCTGGTCTCATTGATGGTTTTGCGCAAATAAAATCAAGATTTAAAAATTTTAGACATGCTCGTTCAAAGTCGAGCTGATCAATTAAATTGTTGAAAACTCCATATTTGGATTGCCTTTTAAAATTATCAATTTAGTCTTAATAGTAACTGAATTAATATGATAGATCCAAAAACTTTCTATAGGTACTTTTGACATTAATTTAATAATTTTGATTATTAGATTAATTTAAATTTAGTTATGTAATCAGTTAAAATTCTTGAAATGGATGTTTGATGTGTATGTTGTTTCACTTGTGAATAAATGTGCTATTATAATATCTATATATATCTATAAAAGAACTAAAAAACAATTTTTTTCGAAAATACAAAAATTAAATAATTACAAAAATAGAAGAAAAATTATATGAAATAGAGAAAGCTATTTCTGATTCGCGCAAAAGCTGTGTCAACAGAAAATGAAATACATGAATACAAATAAGAAAGAAAAGGACACACAGAAGGAAGAAAAAACTTGAAAAATTGAAAAATATCATGGCCAGCCACTTTTCAGGAGGGGAGGCCCGCCTATGACTTTAATTATACTGAAAGACAGGTTAAGAAGCTAACACAGATTACCCTATACTTCCAGCACTGCACCGATGAATGACGTAGCTCGTGTTTCTACGCGTCTTGGGTTTACTTTCTATTAGAAGTCGCCAACAACCAGAATTAGATTTTTTTACTTCGTGCGCGCCAAACGTTTCGCACTCCAAGAAAAAAGAGAAAGTCGTGTAGATCGATTCTCTTTTTTCTATTACATTGTTTTTAAGTACATGATTTATGCATTTTTAATTAATGGAAGTCTGAGAAATACCAATTGTAGAAACTTGACACATTATTTAAAATTTTAAACAGCAGAAGATTCTATGAAAAAAAAAGAATCGATTACACCAACCATTCTTTCATGTTGTTATCTTCAAAGAGAGGATGCATAAATTTTTAATAATTGAAGTGAAATTTAATAAAGAAACTAAAACATTTACATAGAATATTGCTCCAATAATAATTGAATTGCAACTCAAATTTTAAATTATATATTCCGAAAAACTTTTTTTCACTCTTCTAATACGGAGTTTTGAGAAGATAAGGTAAGCACATTGGATGTTTTATATTATACAGCATAACCGAAAGCTTCATATTCTATTTTAAACATTTTTCTTAGCACATTGATACTACTTTTCATTGCATGAAAATATTTTTCGGACACACTTTCACACAAATGAATCCGTTAAATCTAGAGTTTTCCAAACAGTTTTTATATTAAAAAACAGATTAATCCAAATGTATAAAATGCAAAAAATAATATTCTCTGTTACGTGCTTATTTTACATACACAATAAAAATTGCACTACATCCAAACATACAAAAATTAGTATTAAAACCAAAGCATTAAAACATAATGTAAATAAATTAGATGTACAGAAATATATCCCAATCTCACATCCTAAAAATAACTGAATCATAAGCTAAATAAATTCTTATGTTTTGGAATTGATTAATCGACACAATTTTGGAGGGAATAATAAGCTATGATGGTTAAAGAAAATTGTCTCAGCATTTTCTTAATGTGGAGAAAATTATTTAATTTTGCAGAAATGCCAATAACGCAACCTTTTGTTTTACTTTCCCTCTTTTTTCAATATTTTGTGTCATTTGTTCTCTTTTTATTATGATATATTTTTATTTTCATTTGATTTTTTTGCATTGACTTCATATTTCACTTATCATATACTTGAGTTTTATTTTGATGCATATTGTTATATATGTGTACAAAAAATGATGCAAATACAGAAAAAAAATCATATCAATTTATAATTTCAAAAACAGCGATATTTTAGGAGTTGCTACCATATAAAAATGATAAAAAAATTAATTAATTAAGAGAAATAAATTCTGTTATGTTTTCTGAATAATCATAATCCCCCCAAGCACCAAGAGAGATTACTCGTCAAATGTGAATTTCAGAAGGGCAGAAAGAAAAGTTTTCCTCCAAATGCCCCAAGGTCATTTTGGTTCCGCCTTATTTCAGACACAAGGCGGAAAAAAAGATTTAAGAAATTAAATAACATACGTTTTGAAAATAGATTTTTATTGCATAGAATATCGGTTATTTTTATTTAAAGCAAAATTCTGATAAAATATGTAAATTACTTTTAAAATAGATTAGGATAATTGCAGGACTATTTCCACTCGGCGGAAGAAGACCATCTACAGCTTCTACCGTATAACATTCTTGAGTTGTCTTGGACTATAGTACTTTTTTCTGCCAAACGACTTACGAAAAATCGTAAAAGTCAAATGCCATACCTTCGAAAAGAACCAACCGTGAAAATGGGAACATTCTGCATTAAAAAATATATACAAAAAATTCTATTTATTTCAAAGCATCGAAAGATAAAAATCCGAATTTATGAGACCTAGATTAAAATATAATATGAAATTCAGAAATATTCACATAAATATAAACGAGAGAAAACAAAAAGACATACCATCGCAGAAATCCATACAAGAGTGACTGTTTTTATTCAAGTTACACGTGGAAATGTGAGAGAAAGGTGAAAGTTTTGTCAAACCAGCTTTTGTGGTTGCAGAGGAAAAGGCTTTACCGGTAGCGGAAAGATTACCAAAATAAATGCTTGAGATGTCGTCGCATATATATATAAACATACAAGAAACAAAAGATGAAGTATCAAAAACATACAAGAAACAAAGAACAGAAATGGAAGCCAAAAAATTGTAAAATTTGAAAAATATCATGGCAAACCACTCATCAGGAAGAGAACCCGCCTATGACATTAGTAAGTGCTTTTTTCTGCTAAAGACAAAAGAAAAAACGTAAAAAAATGTCATTATCCCCTCAAAAATCACTTATATTCAAAATGGAAAAATTCTGGAATAAAAGACAAATACAATGAAGATGTGTTAAAAAATCGAAAGCTAAAAGTTCGCATACATAAGAAGTAGATTAAAAATCAAAATACAAAAATATTTATAAAAATATAAAAGAGAAAAGGGAAAAGAAAATGCTTACTACCGCCGGGAATAAGCAAAAGAGTTACAGTAAGTCGCACGAGGAAATGGTGTGGAAAGGTGGGGTTTTGAGAGATATTGACAAATTTTTACGATTTTACTTTCTCGTATACGAAGTATACAAAGAGAAAGTATTGTAATCGTTAAAAAATTGGAACTCAAGATTTTGATGAATCTTCATGTTTGAGACCTCCCTGAGTCCGAAAGACACAATTTTAGATTTATGTCTATCTGTTTGTCTGTGTGTCTATGAACACGATAAGATAGAAATACAGGGTTGAAATTTGGTATGTGATCTTTGAACTTAATTTGTAGGTTTCTGTCAAATTTTGGACAAATTCCGTCCACTGAAGTCAATCTGTCCGTGTTCATGTGAAGACGATAACACAAAAACTAAAATAGCTCGGCAGATAAAATTTGGTACACAGTTTATCATCGGGAATGTAAATCCGCATCAAATTTTAAACTAAATCCGTCAAAGGTTTGACTGTTTGTATAAACTCATGCTTGTAAACGCTATAACTCCTAAACGCAATGACATAGATAATGAAATTTGATATGCGGTCTTCTAACCTTGATTGTAGATTTGAGTCCAACTTTGGTTTCAATCAGTTTAAGAAAAGGTGTTCAAATTGCTTATTCGGTTCAAATTGCATATTGCTATTATGTTGGCGCAGTTTACTGCTGCTTGGCGATAGTAAGATGCGGCCAAGATGTTGTTTACAGTAAGGTTTTCTTTCGCTTTGGCGTTGTCTACGAAGGTCAAAGAAAATTGTGGTCAAACCCAAAACAGGAGTGATAAGAGCAGAAGAAATTATGACAATCCCTAAAATTGGATTTCGAGATTTAACGCCGCCTGGTATAGGTGTGGCGAGTAAGTGAGTGATATCTTTAATACCACACCTTTTATATTCCAAAACGTTCCATAAAATCTTGGTACTTGTGGCATTACCGAAGATCTGTAATCTTTATTGGGGGGAGAGCAGGGAATGACAATTGCTATGGAGTATACGACAATATTTAGGGGAGCTCACTCCCGCTATTTTCGTATGTCGTTAGCAGAAAAAAGCACTTATTAATAACATAGGCTATCTTACTGATGAGCGGCTTGCCATGATATTTTTCAAAATTTGTCTTCTTTTTTGTTCATTGTTTCTTGTATGTTTTCGATATTTTATCTTATATTTCTAGTGCGTTTTAGATATTTTGTCTTTTGTTTCCTGTTTGTTTTCCTTTTTTGTGAACGCAGCTTTTGCGCGAAAACAGAAATAGCTTTCTCTTTTTAGTATAATTTTTCTTGTATTTATGTAATATTTAAATTTTTAGATTTTCTAAAAAAATTGTTTTTATGTTGTTTTATATCTTATCTATACATATGTAATAATACATCATTAGAAATACGGATTTTATTGAATCAGTAAAAATATATTCTGATTATTTTTACTGCTTTATTTCAACAGTAAATAAAAAAAGTTATAAAAAATTCGACCTTGGGATTTCAATTCATTTCCATGTTTCAGACCTCTCTGCGTCCAAATAAACAACTTTTGGAACTATGTCTGTTCAACCACAAGTGCGATAATTCGAAAACGGATTGAGCAACACGAAGGAAATTTGGTATGTGGTCTGTAGCTCTCTATCAAATTTTTGCATGGAAATCTGTAAATCTGTATCAAATTTTGGGTAGAATCAATCCATCAGCGTGAAGTCTTTCTTTCTGTCCGCCGGGTGTACGTGAGCACGATAGCTCAGAAACGAAAGGTGGATAAAATTTAGTTTACTATTTTCGCACCAAAATTGTGTATGTGTTCCAAATTCCGTAATAAATCTGCAGACGGGTAGGCTGATTGTCTGTAGGTGCACCTGAGAACGCGATAACTCAAAAATTCCATTTAATTTTCCTGAAGACATTGCACTTTGATTTTAAAATTTATCGCGTATTTTTTAGGAGGATTAAACGCCTTAAATTCAGTAGCGTAACTGTAGCTTTTGCCACCGGGAAGAACCTGCAACATGCCGCCTATCCTTTACCCTTATTAAACAGTGTAGAATGCCAAACCGAACACTTGTTGTCGTTTCTCGCAGTCCATACGAAGAACTGTTCTGTAGCCCTCAACACCAATATCATCTTCTTGATGCGTCCATGTTACAGCAGCAAGGAAAAAAGAAGGCTCATATAAATATATGAAGTTTTGCAGATCAGCCCAATGTGCGCTTTTCAAAAGGCTCTGGATATTATGATATACTATGTTTGAATGATTTGCGAACATTGATGGGAAGACACAGGAGAGAACCACTGATTTCTCAGATAAATGCCTCATTTCAATTTCAATCTTGTCCATGGGACTCGGTGCTGTATGTGGAACAGACTTACTTATTAGATAAAGCCCACTCATTTTTGTGCATCTACTGAGGGCCACGTAAAGTTCTGTTCGCTTAAATACTTGAGATAATTCAACTGCATTATCTTCATAGGTTCCGCCTTTACTTTTGTATATTGTAATTGCTTCGGCTGTTTCCTTACAACTAAATATGGGCTTTTAAACAGTTTTATTGTTCGTACAAATTGTTGTGTTGCTGTCCAACTTGCGTTGTCTCTGAGACAACTTGCGTTGTCTGTGAATTTTATTGAAAATCTAAAAAAAAATTCAACATTTTAATTTTGCAAATGTATCATAGGGGATAATGAAACGACAAATCATGAATAAAATCTATTCTAGAGAATAAAGATGAAAAGTAAAATAAGGATCACACTTGAATTATAAAATGTGAGCTTTATTGGTAAGATTAATATTAAAGATATGAATCAAAACTTGTCTAACTGAAAATAACAAAATTTATACAATTATAAT
>BGPR01001603.1:49751-62294 GCA_013235015.1 Araneus ventricosus | reverse complement strand
ATTATAATTGTATAAATTTTGTTATTTTCAGTTAGACAAGTTTTGATACATATCTTTAATATTAATCTTACCAATAAAGCTCACATTTTATAATTCAAGTGTGATCCTTATTTTACTTTTCATCTTTATTCTCTAGAATAGATTTTATTCATGATTTGTCGTTTCATTATCCCCTATGATACATTTGCAAAATTTAAATGTTGAATTATTTTTTTAGATTTTCAATAAAATTCACATTGTTTCAGTTTTCAAAAAAACATTACTGAGTAATAAAACTATTTCGGCGTTTTGAATGGAACTAAAAATGTTTTTCCTACAATTTAGACCAAAATGCTTTGTTTTGTAATAGTTATATGTTAACTGGATAGAAATACAAATTTCTAAAATAGTTGTCATGTTAAGAAATGAAAAGTTTAGAAACTTTAAATTTAAAAAAAGATTTTTATTAAAGCTCCTTCAGTTGCAGTTTCTAATATTTTTTCATCTAACTTTTTAAATGATTCTCAGAAGATACTGAGTAAAATTAGGATTCCGATTTTAAATATGTGAATAAGTTTCTGAGAAAAAATATTTTCTAAAAATGTATGTACATTTTTTCTAAAATATAAGATTTTTTGTCTTTCTTTATTTTCTATTAATAACAAAAAAAAATTCAAATATATTAAGGCTGAAATCATGTTTTTAATTTCGCTTTTTCCGAAAAAAGTTTACAAGTAGTATCTGTTGCAAATTAATGAATTCTTTAACCCTTTCAAGGGCGGTGGTTTCCTTTCGAAATCACTTGTTAAAGAATTATTTCATAGGGAAACTACCAATTTATGGTTATATATTTCACAACAATACATATTTAACTATCCAATAAAGAGACCTAATTGCAGTAGAATTTCTAGTCTTCTTTTGTCACGGATTTATACGCGAATAAATTTAGTTTTCCCAAAGAAAAGAAATCTACCATTTTTCAATAAATTTCTAAAAAATAGGACTAGAAACCCAGTCAAAACTTATTACATTTCTACATGGTCTTTTCTTTGCAAAATTGGAAAAATAAAAATATAACAGAAATGTGTTACTTATTTCAAATTATTCATGCGGTTTCAGGGATAAACACCTTTTCAAGGTACTTACTATACGGAATGTTTGCTACAATTGCTAAGATAATCAATTTAGAGGTTCATTCAGAGGTATCTATTTACAAGTATTTTTTTGTTTTTGTTTATGAAAAGAAAAGCTTATAAGCATTTCTACGCCATAATAAGAATCTGAGAAAGATTTTCTCCCTCAATTTTCCGAAAAGCTTCATGAAAACTTCCGTACCTTGATATTCGTTTTAACGATAAATTCAATTGTTACCGCAAACGAGGTTCCTTCCAGCAACCTGCGAGCTCATCTATTGTAAAGCTTATCACCACGAATCTGTCACTGTCAACCAAGTCATTAGTGGAGGGGAAAGCAGAGGCGAGAAAACAAGGATATGCCGCTTACGACTGCAAAATTCAAACCAGGAAAAAGCCGGTTGTTCTCATCTTCAAGGCGACAGAAAGAGAAGAAATAACACGTTTCTGCGGAAGTCGGAGTAGATTTGCTTAACGTAGAAAACCGTTTGCGTCGCTCAGAGGGTTAAGTCATTAGCGTACAGTTCAATTAACACAGCACAAGTTATTTTATACAAAATTGGCACGCGTTGCATCCAAAGGATTCTGACTGCTTTATCATCCAAAGTGAGATGTGTCCTTAATTCCTCACCCCATAAAAACTTCAAAAACCCACGTTCTTCTTCAACAACTCCTACCTCTAAAAATCCTCTTTGTCTATCTGCGCAAAATGCCATAGGGTAGAACCTAAATTTTAGATTAATTTTAAGCAAATCAGGATTGAGATTGGGACTGCAATCTAAACAATTGTTAAGGGACATTTCATTGTTCGCCTTGGATGAGGCATCATAATATATTCTTAGTTTAGTAATTTCTTTTAATTCTTTAACTACTCCGCGATGAAGCATGGAACCTTTACTTACGTCATTTTTTGATTCACAATTAATTTCTAACATAATATTATCTTCTAACTGTGAGTTATTAATATCCTTATATTTCGAATAAAAATTCTCATCCCTCTTAAATCTTTTGTTTAATTTAAATAAACGTTGCCTAGAAATTTCATAACTATCATTCAACCCTTCGTGGTTATCTTTCCATAATAATTTCGTGCCGTATCCGTTGTTTTCATACGTTACGTTTTGTTCGAACGCTTCTAGAATTTCTAAATCCAAATGGGGTATTTCCTTTTCTGGATTTAAACCTACCGCTTCCAATTCCGATAAATCCTTAACTCTATCATACTTTAATTCTTCGTTTATAACCCTTAAAAGATTGACGTGCACTTCACCACAATTAGATTCTCTCTCGCTTCCCTGAACAACAAACCCAAAAATACTGTCCGTTGCTACCAGACGCGCATTAAGTCTTACATTCGTATCCTTTAGAACTTCCCAAATGAAATCTGACCCAATTAGCACATGCACTTCTTCAGAATTGCCGGTGTCGGCTAACTCAATCCCCCTTTCAAAGTCAATATTCCTTACCCAATCCGGGGGAACTTCAATCTCCCCTACTGTAATATTTTCAATCACTACCGCGCTTATTTGTATTTTACGCGAAGGATCCTTTCGGTTCCGTAAGGAGAGTTGGACCACATCGTAAATTGTCGCTTCCCTATGCGGTTCCCGAATGCGTAGATTAAGAGCTCTTCCCTGCGGATAACCTTTAACCCCAGAAAGTCAGCGGCTTCTCTCTTAATGAAGGTTCTGGTAGAACCCCCATCACATAGGCATCGAATAGATAGGGTTTCTTCTCCATCGGTTTGAACACCTGCAATGAAAGTTTGTAAACATACCGAATTTTTACGCCTTCCCTTATCTTCCCTGCAGATGAGAGAGCTCTCTGTCTGAAATTGCGTCTCGTTGGTTGTAGATTTTAAATCATTGCTACAATTTTCTTTAGCAGTACGAGAATTACATATTAACGAATTGTGGGATTCGTTACAGTTTCTGCAAAGCTGATTCCTTTTCCAGCAAATTTTTGCAGTATGTCGGCGCCCTAGGCAAAGAAAGCATCTGCCTTGATTTATCAAAACCCTTTTTCTGTCGCTTGATCTAAGCGGACATTCATAATTTTTATGAGCTTCAGCACAAAATATGCAGTTTTGCCTTTCCGTAGTAGCGATTAATGTAGCTGCTGTTGAAACATTCCGTTTTGGACTATAAGGCAGTTTAGTATCGGCATAATTACTGCTATTGAAAGGTTTACGAACTGAAGCTTCTAATACATAATTCCTTTGATTCCCTAACAAAAGCGATGTTCAGCGGCATTCGATTTCTTTTCGCAAAAATTTTAATAAATCTTTTATGTCAAATAGTTCATTCAACTTCCGCTGTGAATTATATTGTAAATTTATCTGTTCAGGAATGTTTTGCAATACTATCGGACAGAGAAGACTGCTATACGTATCAGCAGCAACACCTAGGGACTCTAATGATCTAACTTGAATTTCCAATTCGTCATACATTTTTCTTAGCGCTGTTACATTAGAAACAGATTTGAAGGATTCATTCATTAACAATTTATACATATGACATGAAATAACTAAATCTGACCGACCAAATCGCTCTTTAATCAATGCAATGGAAGAATCGTAATTTTGATCAGTTAAAGCGAACCCTGAAAGTGGGCTAGAGCTGTTCCCCGTAAATAGGTTTTCAAATATGCAAATTTTTCTATTTTAGACAGAGAATCATTCTTGTGTATAGCTACTTCAAACGAATTCCAAAAGTTAAGCCACTCACTACAATTTCCACTAAATATAAAATATTCAAACGAGGTAATTTAATTACATTGTTTTCATTAACAACGCGCCTTTCTAGCAGTTCTGGTATTTTACTATCATTATTATTTCGAGTTTCATTTCTCAGAATAACAGTTGCTTCCTTTTCTAGTAATAATATACATCTCTCAATTTTCGTTCTACAAGAAATGCCGTTTTTTCGATATTCATCACTAGCAATTAGTTCCCCTTCTAAATCGTTACAATCAATAATTGCTTCGATTTCATTATCTAATTTCTTCAATCATCAATTTTCTCAATTAACTGATTTTTTAAATCAAAAAGAAATTCTACTTTATTTACTTTAGTAAATCTTTCATTGATCGGCAATTCAATTGTACTTTCGATTTTGGTTGTAAGTTTCGTAAACAACTGTCTAACAGTCGCTCTTTTAGCTTTAGCTCTATCCATCTTTTACAAAACTTCAAAAAATAACTTATCGTTTAATTAGCGTATCAAATAAATAATTTGAGGGACCTACCTAAATCAAAAGAATCGCGCATCAGAATCCCAAAGTTCGGACACGTTGTTTGTTCCATGTACTAATTAATAGTACGAATCACGTCTTTGGTCACCAAAATGTAATGGTTTCACATGTGTGTAGTTTATATGTCCACATCCAATAAAGATCCAATTTGTCTTTTATGGTTTTATTGACACACACAACACCACTACGACATATATATATATATATATATACAAAGGTAGAAATCACATGGCTTAGAGCCGGATCTAAATCAACACCCGCTCGGGGGTAGGTCAAACAGAATCTGAGGATGAATCCCTGCGGGGGTGGGGATGACAGTTCTACTTTTCCCTTTCTGGGGATTACTGTAGTCAAGTTGCCACAACCGATTCGATAATTTTTTAATAAAATTTTCGAATTAATGTCGATTGAATTTTTATTAATTAACATCTAGGCTAGAACAGGTTAATTTAGTCTTTCAACGGGTTTTTTTAACCCAGATATTTATTTTTGTGTCATTGAAGGAAAAAGTGAAAATTCTTCACTGACAAAGATGACATTAAAAAATAAAATAAATGAAAAGTCGGTGTTTATCGGAGCTAATTTTTAGACATTTTATAGAAGATAGAGTGAAAAATGATTTAAGGTAGTCTCAAGGTGTGCAAACTTGTGCAAATTTTTTAAATTCGCTTTAAATTTGAAAATTTAGTGAGAAAAGGGCATTTTAAAAATGTAGTATAAAAATATGAAAAATATTAAAATGATGTGTTAAAAATGGTATCGTTTATTTGCTCTGGAAACCGACATTGTGAAAAAGCTAAAATTACACAGAGCAATGTATGACTTCCACAGAACGAAATACGAGGGCTCACTGAAACGCGACGCAAGTGTTCGAAAGACATTCTTCAAATTTAACCTCCGTTAAACCTCGTAAGACTACATGTTTATACAAAAAGATTTATGGCTTTCAGGGTTCCAAGCGGTTCTCTACCTACCTCCAAAGAAAATAAACCCATTTGCGGACCTCGAAATTTCGATTTTTGTCGCGCTACAAACCGAAACTGGACCACTGTGCATATGTGCAAAGAAATTCACAAGTTCTTAAAACATTCAACTAATTTCTGTATACGATCTCAGACTTTTTTACGTTTTATTTATAACTTATTTTCTTTTGACGATATTGAATTTTTAAAGTGAAGGAATATTTACTTCTGCTCCTGTATATATTTTACACGGTTTTTTCGTTTTATTAATGCATATAATTTTCTTTCCACACGGAATTCTATCAACAACCGAATCTAATTTTTTTCGCTACTTTCAGTTTCGTAATCGTCAGCATTATCTGCATTATCCACTTGATTTATCTTCTTATTTCCGCAAGCGTTTGCTAAATGATTTAATTTATGACATTTGTGGCATCGTTTTCCGAAAGCGGGGCATTTTCTAAACCCATGAATCGTATTACACTTCGAACATCTCCCCTTAACACCTGTTTTATCTTTTTTTCTCTCTACATGATTTGCGCGCGGTTTATCCCCCCCCCCCGTTTGTTTATGTCAGACGAAGAGGTCAAGCTTGTCTTTCCTTTCACGGAATTAACAGCAGTTGTTTCTTGATGACTCATAATCTGAATTTACTAATTACTAGATTCTTTTGCTCAGCAATCTTGCACAGCCTGATCCAAACGTAAATCCGATTCAATCAAAAGTTTTTCTTTAATAGCAATATCTTTTATACCCATAATCAAAAGATCTCTTATTAAATTTTCTTCTTGAGTTTCGAAATCACAATCTTTTGCTAAGACATTTAAATTAGTGTCGAAAGAATCAACACTTTCGTTTTCTCTTTGAACGGTAATAAAGAATTTATATCTATCTAGCAATAAGAGAATTTTTCTTTTGTGAAAAATATTCATGGAAGCTTTTAAGTCTAAATATCAATCGAATTTTTGTTAGTCCTCAGCACATAAACAAAAACTGTTATATTTACATCTAAACATTCTTCTCCCATACCAGTTAACAACAGGGGTATTTTTAGCTTATCCGGTTTATTTATTTTTTCTGAGGCTTCTAAGTATAAGAATAATCTTTGTTTATTTCCCCCCCAATTTTTCGGTAAGTTACCTTCTAACTTTAAGGTTAATGGCGACTTTGCTACCATCTTTGTCATAAAGGTAAACTGTATTTGAGGAAAAACTCTAACTTTAATCAAACTTTAAAGGTGAAATGAAAGTTTATCCACAAATTTATTTACGTACTCCAAAAGGGGAATTTCCAGAGCTGCCACCATGCCACATTGTGTCTTCATATTGAGACAACTCGAGTTACGGTTCTTTTATCATACAAAGGATTACGCTATTGGATATTAACTATTTATTAAGAGGACATCATATGGTTTTTCAGGTTACATGTCTGAATCCGGCCTGCATACCACAATGCATACAGTTACAAATATAAAACAACTACAGTTATTTAACTAGTTATTAATGCAGTTCTTAAATCCTACTGCGTAAAAGTTTCCTCTTTATGATATTTGAATCACTAACCACACAAAGGGAGCAAGTCACAAAATACTAATTTTTCAAAAGCCATAAAAATAACTGTTTACTATCGTTCATGGTGAAGTTAGATTTTATTTAGGTTTATTCTAAAAGTGTGAGGCTGTCGTGGAATACACATTTTATGTACAATTTTGATTAAAACAGGGATTTGTGTAATGAAGTCTTCTCTTTCTGCAGTTAGCGATTCATCTGTTCCTTCGTCTTCTCAATATATCACGTTTTGTCTAAGCTATTTATCATTTTATTACCCTTGGGACTCTTTTCTATCAATTATATTTTCTCTGAGGTAGATAATGTAATATAGAACATTATGTTTACAGAATTATTCCTGAAAACAAAAAGTACAAAATATTTTGATAATACTAAATTTCACGCCAAACTTTCGTAAGAATTTGAAGCAATGATAACTTTTTAAATGAAAAGGGTTTCTTTTAGAGGCAAAAAAAGTAACAATAATGCTTGTATTATTCTCTTAAACAAATTGCCGTACACTTCTTCCGGATTCTTCTTCGTCATGGGCCATACAACTCTGTCCATGGTTGTCATAATGGCTTCTCTAGCTCCTTCCCAAGAATGGGGACCTTGAATTCGACATTGGTAAGAAACGCTCGGCCCAAAAAGGATTTTCAGAAGCAATTTTGGATCTATAAAGAGCATCTTTAAGAGATTAGGTTTTGCGCCAAATTGAGAGGCTATTTCATCGCAGTACTGTATATAATCCACTCGAATAGTGGTATTGTCAATGGACCCGTATCTTGACACGTTATTCTTATGTCTTTTTTTAATGACCTTGAACATTACTGCTTTAGACGGAAGTTTGCAATTACCCGCGAGGATCTGAGTTACCCATCTGGTTTGCAGTTCCCCTGAAGGAAATTCAGGCCCAAACGTAAGAATGAAGCCCATGATTGCCAATGTTGCGTGAGGCAGATGAGGTAGAAACATACACTTGTAGAGGTTGATTCTGCCTTCGTCCGTCTCCAAGATGTTTTCCTCTAAGAAGGGGAATTTCCATGTGTACCCTGTGGCCATAATGACAACATCGCACTCGGTGACTTCTTTGTCGCCTTCGAAAACGACGCCATTTTCTGTAAATCGTTGAATATTCGGCTTTTGTACGATGGAACCGGAAAGTAATTTCGATCCAAAGTGGTCGTTAAGAACTGGGTCCTTTGAATATACCCAATGATTTGGCTTGATGGTTTTCCTTTTTTGATCAAATTATAAATCGAGATATGCTGTTTCCAAAAGCCAGCTGAGAACTTTATACGGTAAAATGTCTAACATTTGGCACAGGTATGGTCGAAAAAGCAGTGTGTCATATGGCAAACCACGATGTCCTACACGATTGATCACATGTGCTCCGGATCGAGTGCTTATGTATACCTAAAATTAAAAAAAAATTCATTGTCTATGAACAAACAGGTACCAACTGGTATTTCGCTTAAGCGGATTTCTTTTTGAACAAACAACACTTATCTCTCTGTTAATCTTTCTTTTGTGAAACTTTCATTATATTTTAAACTAACCGCCTTCGGAGACCAGCTTGTTCGCCGGTAAAATAATTTCAATTGAATCTTGCATAATTTTATATTCATGGTTCCCTTAAGAACTTTAGCAGATCGTAGAAGACATTTAACCCATGTTCTTTTAGTGGCCTAGCATCTGTTCTGTTCATTGTCTACATAAATGTCCCTAATGGAGTTAGTTAACTGAACATGCCATGCAAACTCTAATTGCAAATTTTCAGCGCCATCTTCACTTTCTTATTCCATTTTCAAAATATGCATTTGATTTCAACATTAAAATGGCACAACACATTTTATGGCCAGCGGAATGTTTGCTGAATTAAAACATACTGAAAAAAGAATGAAAATTTAGCAGCCGTAATCATTCCGCTTACTGGATATATTTCGTCATATCCCTAATATCTCAGGCAGCTTGGTTTACAGATTCCAAAAAATTTTGATGAAATAAAATCAAAATGTATTAAGATTTTTGCATATCTTAGCTTTCAACAATGAAAGAGAAACACGCAATTAAATATTTGTTTGAACAATGAAAACGGTTCTAATTGCGTTCCAACAATGAAATGTATGGTTGTGAATTATGTCTAAAAAATTTTAAAAGGTCATTGAAATCGGAGAAAAAATTGTAGTACAAGTTAATCGGAATTCATACCGTTTCCATTGTTTAAGCAAATATTTAATTGCGTGTTTCTCTTCCATTGTAAAAGGTTGAGGTAATGTTCTAATATACTATTTTCACTTTCTTATTCATGAAAATTTTTGTGGGATCTGTAAATTAAGCTCTCTGAGGCATTACTTATAATAAGAAATCTATCTAGTAGGTTGCAAGATTATGATTGCTATATTTTCATTCCTTTTATCGGCATTTTTTAATCCAGCTAACATGCCGTTGGCCATAAAATGTGTTGCGCCATTTTAATGTTGAAATAAAATGCATATTTTGTAAGAGGAATAAGAAAGTGAAGATGCCCAAGTAAAAAAGTCAGCAAAAAACCTTTAAAAAAAACCTTCAGGAAAACTGCAGGTATTTCGGACAAACAAAACCTGCAATTTTCCTGAAGGTTTTTTGCTGACTAAAAAACCTGCATCCTGCCTGCATATTTTTGTCCGAAATACCTGCACTTTTCCTGAAGGCTTTTCGCTGACTTTTCAGATGGAAAAAAAAACCTGCATGCTTTTATTCAAAATAACTGTATATTCAGGTTTTTTTACCTGCAGGTAAGTTTTTTCGCAGGTTTTTCTGCTGACTCTGTTATCGACCTAGGTGACATTTATAAGTAAAATTCTTGCAAGATGATATTTCACTATCCTCTCTTGAATTCAATGCATAACTTTTATTGGGAATAATTTTCTTTCATATATACATATATATATTTTGCAAGATGCATATATCATATGAAATGTAATTTATCTACACATTCCACAGCTTAACAAATCTCAGTATTTAGTAACTATATTGTTACGTTAGTCACACAGTTAAAAATTTAATTTAATTTGGTTAAATCATTATCTTTTAAAATGATTTCTGCATGGACATGTTATACTGACTAGTGTTACATAAAATATAAAGATAAAAGGTTTCATCAGAGATTATTTAAGAGTATTTTGTCATATTATAGCTAGTTAAAATCTTTACGTTAGTTAACGTTAAGTTACGTTAGTCACAATGGAATGACCCTATAGCATTAAGATTATCACACATGAATTAAAATCTAATCGAAAGTTACAGAATTTCTGCACTTTTAAATTGTAAACATATTTATAAAAAATAAATATATTTGAATGCATAAAACTTTTACACAATTTTTTAGATATCAGTTCAACTTAATATCAAGGTTTTTTTCTATAATAAAACTGAAGTTAACACCAAGGTTATTAAAAAAGCTGAATTTGTTACATATACTTTTTATAAGAAAAGTAAAATTTACTATAAACATTCCTCTTGCATAACATATCAAATGTGAAAAAAGTCATTTGAATATAAACAAAAAATCTTCACAAGACAATGGGTTCACTTTTTAAATAATCAATTTTAACACCTGTATGATATTGTTATCAGAAAAGATTCACTTCAGAAGTAAATCAAGTCTTTCCAAGAATAATTAATGCATTCGAAATAAGAATTAGTTTAATAAAAAATAAAAAAATTCACTGAATTCTATTAAATATGATTTTCTCCCCTCTTGACCGATTTAGTAATTTTTGAGTATTATACCTCTCGGATTATTAAATATAAAATGCGGTGGCAAGTGGATATTTGCATAGTATTAACAATTGATGAAAATGATAACACTTTAATTACAAATAAAAATTGACCTACCTTGATTTTCGTAAAACTGCAAAAAAAACAAACTCACACATACAAAATATAAAAAAATTTATTTTACATTCCGTTTCTTTGTTTTGATTTATGGCATGTATTTAATTTTTGCCGTATGGCTGCTCGAACCATGCCAATACTTATACGCTGAAACTTTTCCATTACATGAGCCATAATGTCATTAATTGTACCTTCGTCTAAGACATTCGTTTTAGATGTACGACTCTTGCTGCATTTTAAAACGCTTTCAGAAAGTGTTTCCCGCCCAAAACAAATATCCAAAAGGTCCCCAACATATTTTGAATAGTCAGTTCTGCATAGTGCCAGCTTTGCTGCTGGAATGGTTTTTAAGCCAAACTTCACCATTTCAACTTGCACTTCTTTATTTTCTTCTTTCATTTGTCTTTTTTCTCTTTATACTTCAGCTTCATTTCTTTATATTTTCTTTTAGTTTCTTGCAGAGAAGATTCAATTTTTGCTAAATCATTCTGCAATATTTCTATTTCTACATTTTTTTGTTTGAGTTTTTCATTTAAACTTTCACAACTGGTACAATTATTATCACTGCCTTTATTCATTGTTTTTCTAATCTCTTTAAAAAAGTCACTTTGTTCATGCTTCCTTTTCAGTGACACCTTGTGATGTTCCCTGTAACATAAATAAATGAATGAATAAACAAGTAATATATATACGTACATTTGAAGATTAAAACTGTTAAAAAAAAGAAGGCCCTTAATCAAAAAGGAAAAAAAAAAATACAATTGAAACAAGGGTGCAGGCTTTTCTGTATAAAATAAAAGTTTCTATGCACATGACATAAAAGCTAAAGTTTCTTCAAGCTTAGGAAAAAGAAAAAACTCATATTTTTGTCAATGAGATTTTGTGAAAATTAGGTTTGTGTTTATCGCCACGCCACTCATTTTCGCAGATATTCGGGATTTTACTTGAAGTCAATGGTGATGGCAATAAACAAACATGATTTTCACAGTTTATTTCTAAAATACATGATTTTCCCCCCATTGTTTTCTGATATACGTGATTATTTCACAACTCTTTCTTGGAGTATGCGATTTCTTTTTAATGGGCAATTGCTGAAATATGCATTTATTTTGCCACTGAATGACAAATTCTGTGCTAATTTTTAAAACGCATCGACAAAAATACGAGGGTTTTTTTTGGGGGGGGGGGCTGATTACAGTATTATTAGCCAATAGTTAATCACTCTCTCCTAATCTCCTGTGAAAGTATCCAAAAGAAAAAGGTTTAAAGTTTCTGCAAAATAGGAAAAGTATCTACATACAGTATCTCTCTACATTACAAAGTCTTTGCAACAGTAGAAAGGAAGAAAAATGCAGTTCCTCATCAATTTAAACACTTCTCGTAGTTGCAATTTAATATCAAGTGCATCATTTAATATAAAAAAGAAAAACTCCAAATACTTTTGGAAATGCCAAATGAAATCCCTAACTTTATACCACTTGTGCGATGGAGTATATGAATAAATTTCCTAAATACAGTAAATTCTCGATTATCCGGCATTCAAGTATCTGGAAAGCTCAACTAACCAGAAAAATTAGAAAATGAGCTTTTCTAAAAATTTTACATTGCTCGCCAAAAATTAGCATGCTCGCGCCATTACAATTATTTCTGGAATGCAACATACGCTCCACATGGCATCCTGTAAATATAATGTTATGGAAGATACAGAAGTATTTTTTTAAAATTATATTTAATGCACATTTCAAAATAACAAAAACAAATTATTGGCCGAAAAAAATCTAAAAAAAAAAAA
>BGPR01001603.1:0-36849 GCA_013235015.1 Araneus ventricosus | reverse complement strand
AAATATAAAGGTGTCGATCAATCAGTGTGGTTAATGTAGGTGAAGTCGAGTTAAAAAGTTACCAACACTGGAATTTAAAACTAGGACTTTCCAATAAGTGTGTATTTAACTGACATAGTGCATTTACAGAGAGAACAAGTAGGAGCTGGTTCACCCAGAAGAAGACGACGTTCTCCTGTGTTCAGTGCGAAGTCTGTTCAAGATAGTGTCACATTTTTTATCAATTTTATTCATACTTTACGTTACTTAAACTCGCAAAGAAAAGAGAAAATAGCATCGATCGGAAGGACTTTCTTATAGCCTGTTTTGAAGCAAAACAAATAGTTCAATTTTTATAATTTAGGTCTGAGTGTTAAAATCGTAAATTCACGGAATCTCGTGGAGCATGTTTTTAATTATTTAAATTTGGAGGTGAAGTAAAGTATGATAAAATTGTAGGCATTGTGTACCATAAAACTAATTAAAGATCACTGATTCAAATTACAAGATTTAAGGCCAAATCATAAAAAAATGGGGTTTTAAAAAAAGAAGGTTGTAAATAAGTGTTAAAAAATCGCCCCCTAGCTTTGTATTAAAAAACCAATTTAATTTCATTTTAATATGACTGTTATTTTAGTAATAATAAGAGTTAAATAAAATAACTACCTGACCTTTAATCGGTTATTATATATAAACACCATGGTAATTATGCATAATAACCGGTCATTATATATAATAATTGCGGTAACTCAGTTTTTGCATACTGGTTTACAAACCGATTATCTTTTAATGATTTCATATCTATCATTAAGATATTCTGTTTTCAATTTAATAAATTTTTAAAAATTAATTTTAAATATAATTGGAAACATTACTTCCCTTCTGTTGTAATAAAACGTAGTTCATTTTCATTGCGTCGGTAATTATTCCCATTGTTTTAAATTACAGTGTGAAACTTCAGTTAATTTGGCTTAAAGTAGTGTCTAAAATCTACTTTTCCATTAATTTTGACAGATTCATTTTCTAGTTACGATCTTAAACCCATCTTTGTAACTAGTAGAAGATAATGTTCTCTAGAAATTATGTTATTATTAATAAATTCTTCAATGGCCTATAATTAACTTAAATATTTTAACTATTAAAATCTGAAGGTAAACAGAAGTATGTATCTATCTATGTCTGGCTATCTTTTCACGAACCACTGAATCCTGAAACAAACAGAAAGAACCAAAACACAGGAAATAATCCAAGGAATCCATTTCAACCATTGAAATTCTGAAATTACAATTAGTCAAAAAGATATTAATTAAAAACGTGTAAATATATGAAATTTTGTGCCGCCATCTATAGGCAGCTCCTACAACTATATGTCACATCGGTTGTTTTTACATCTGGTGTGTATAAAAGGTTTTATTTTTTTATTTTTAGGGAGCTTCCGCGTTTTGGAGTTTTTATTTATTAACGTCGGGAAAAAATCGTTTTCCTGCATTTTTTCTTTCTTTTTTATCGTACGGGCTTTCGCCAACATTTACGTTTGTTGGGGAAAATATTTATTCATTTTTATCCGTTTTTTTCATTCGTCTATTTTTATAATTTTTTAACAATTGAATGTAGGAAGTTGAAATTATTAACTTCATTAGACACAAAACATTCAGAGTATTTTCATTATGTGCATGCATCACAATTTAGTTCAAATACTAATACATTTCTTTTAAACTGTTGTTTCTATATTTTCCAAAGTGTTTCTTGATTCCCCCCCCCAATAAATGCTTTCAGCTAATAAAAAATTAGCTGAAAATCTAATAAAAAGTTACAATTTTAAAGTTGATTGTCGTACTCAGTTAATAATAAAGCTTGTTTCGTTTATTACGAACTTCATTTTTAAGCACTATTCCGTGGCTGATTATTTTTCGCAGAACCTTGTGATATAAAGCTAGAATCAAGTAGCTTAGTTTTACAATTTACTTTTTTTCTAGTTCTGCTTCGACCAATAAAAACTTTCAGTTTAACATTTTTAGGATATAGTGGTTGATAATCAGTATTTCTTATCAATTCACAATCTAGAAACCACTTTATTTTGTTTCAGCAACAAGAAAAATAGTGGATTTGCAAAATTCTAATGTATTTTGATTTCAGTAATTGTTTGCATTCTTCGTGAAGTATGAGTAAGAATTTCAAATTCCAAACTTAGTCATGTGTTACAAGTCTCATCCAGGGAAATGTTTTATGTTAGAAATATATAGAAAAGTTTTAAATAATAGTTTGGATCACGTCTGAAGATATAACGCATGTTTAATTATAGATTTGAAATAGTAAGTAAGATTACATTTTAAAATGTTACAATTTCGGATAATTTTAATCATGGTAACTTTTTCATTAATAGTTAGGACGCTTTGAATTCAATGATTTTAAATACTATTGAATATTATTTTAGTATTGAAAGAACTAATGGATTTATTGTATAAAAGAAAATGAAATAGTATTCTTCTTAGTAAAAAACATTTGGGCACTGCTGTTTAATAAACAATTTTTATGTTCTAATCAACGTTCAATGTGACATACGGGTCGAAATGATAATAGATTTATTAGTAAATAATGAAATATGATAAAATATTAATAGCTAAAATGTAATATTTAATGTTAATTATTGATAACTATTAATTAGATTCATTTTTTCTTCCATATTCCCATGAAAAACCACAGTCTGTTATAAAAAACTTTTTCTCTATTTTTTTAACTATTTAAATTTTTTAGATGCACGATTTCAAGTAGAAATGTTAAGAGTTCCAAATAATTGTTCCAAAAAATATTTAAACAGAAGATACATAACAAATTCATATAATTCTGAAACCTTTTTCAGATTATTTCACAATACAAGAAAGATACGGAGTTTGATTATTTTTAATTATCACCTAAATTAAATTTAAAATATATAAACTTAAAATATCTCCGAACTTTAAGGAATCTCAGAGAACAGTTAGAATAGAACGACATTTCATTTTAAGGAAAATGAGCCAATCATGAAATGCTAAAACAAAAATTCAATATGTTTGACAATTTTCAGTAGTCAGTTAGTAATTCAATTTCATACTTTAATGAAATCAGAAAAAAGTAAGATGGTATAATAACTCTTAACAATGAGCAATTGCAATTCAGTTTTTGACATACTCTTGTTGAATATAATGTGAAATGATAAAGTTTCATAAGTAGTGACTCGAAATAAAATAATCAACAGATTTTTATATACGTTTAAAAAAAAATCCCGGTGTTATTCGTTAGAAAATTCTTAAATTATTTTAGATATGCCAGTGTTGTCTAATCTTTCTTGTTTAAGTACAGTTGTCCAACATTATTTAATCCGCCTTCACTGGAGATAGTTTCGGACAATAGTTTTTCTCACTTTTCAAGACGTAACATTAATTAAGTTTTGTAAAATTATACTTAAAATTAGGGTTGTAGCGATTATTCGGTCAATGCAGCCCTTTTGCCGAATACTCAGCAGATTTTGAGCCGAATATTTTCAGGATAGTAATTTTTTTATGCGCTTTTAAATGCATATTTATCAAAGAATATTGCAGAATTACATTTCAGTGCATTTATTATCCAAAATTCTCCTAACATTTACCCAATTTTAAGTTACATAGTGCATAGGTGTATTTAATAAAGTTGCATATAATTTATCATTGTAAAGCTTGAAATTATGACGCAAGAACAATAATTTTCTGCATTTTCAGGAAGTCTGTTCCGTTTCGTTTCATACATATATAATACCATCTAGGGATGTAACGAATTTCAGAATTAGGCCTAATAGGCTTTTACCCAAATATTCGGTCTGGCCGAAAGCTAAACAGATAATATAAATTCAGAATGAAATGTTTTTAACAATGTTGTTTTAAATACATTTAATAAAGAATATTGCAGAATTAAATTCCGGTTCATTTTTTATTAAAAAAAATTAACATTTATCCAATTTTAAGTTGCATAGAAGACTATATAAGTATATTTAATAATGTTGAAAATCATTTATAGAAGTCTGTTCCATAGGGTTCAATACATATTACTAGCTTTAGAAAATAAAAAATCACTATATAATGCTTGCAGGTGCTTAAAGTTATTTCCTTGCTAAATTTGCGAACCTTGGAAATTTGTCCGCATTTTTTTCCACCAATTAAGTGACACACTCCATCATACCTATTAGAAGTTCTCTTTTAAAATATTAATTTAATTCTAGTAATTTTAACAGTCATTCAATTTTCTTCTGTGTTTTAATTGCATTGTTCTGCAATGATGACTCTTTTGTTCCTTTGAAGCAATCCCAAAAAAGAAGAGGGTTTCTCATTTCTTATTATTGAAATTACTTTCTTATTATAAAAAAATATTACAAATATACATAAAGGTACTAATATTTTGTAGATACACAAACAACAAAAATTCGATTTTATTTAATCTTGAATATTTTTCATTTACAGTCAAAAGTAAAATGTTTTTAAAAAATTGATATTCGGCCTGAAGTTTGGCTGAATATTTGGTATTCGGCTTTTCGGCCAAATCGATATTCGTTACATTCCCAGTTAAAACATGTAATAAAATCATGAATATTCTTAGAAGAGAAATTAATTGCAAAAATGTCACTGTTAACTGTATCATAAAATTAAAAGTGCATTAGCATACAAAATTAACGTAGAGTTTTATATTACAGCAAAAGATCAATTCTATTTTTAAAGATCGTTTAAAAATATTTACTTGAAATCATACAAAAGATAACTAAACATGTTTTATAGATGATTTATAAAAAAAAAAGTTCATTTTCTTGAAAAATTTTTTCCACCAGGATGCTTCGTAGAAATTTTGTAAACAGAATATGGCATTTCAATGACAGAATCAGATACTTGAAACATATTTTTCATATTCCAAAATTTAGAAAAGCTTTTGAATAAAACAGAGAATATTATTCCTTGATTTTAGTTCTAAAAATAAGAAATATAAAGAGCTGAAATAATGTAAAAATCCAATTTTAAAACATATTTTATAAAGAATAAATATTTTGAAAATGCGCTTTCATTAAACTATGACAAGCAGTTGAAAATACAAAAATTTCATCTGATTACAGATTTTTACTTTAAAATTGTGTTTAAAATATTAACTGCGGTATTCTTTCACATGAGCGCTTCAAATATACTTTTAAAAGAAAAAGTACTCTTCATGGATTCGATACCTTATATTTATAGAATTAAATCTGTGGAAATAGTTCAGTAATCGGATATCACAATAAAGATCTCGGAAAAGATAGCAAATGAGATTCAAATGCTGAAAAATAAGCTTATTTCATTATATTTAATAATACAGACACTTAATAAATTTAAAAAATAAAGAAATCTAGAAATATTTCTTTGAAATTATGAAGACAGTGAGATTAGAATGGGGTGTTTTATTTAATAAATCTCTGAATGCAGCTAGATCTAAATTGCAATATATGAAACTATTTCAAATTTCTATGAAATTTATACAATATGGCTAAATTATTTTCTGTAATTGTAAGAAAGCCGCTTAATAAAATTTTTACGATCAAATGTTATGCAACAATAAAATAGTAAATTAAATAAACCTTAACTTATTGGTTATTAAAAAAGTGCAAATCGTACATTTTCGTTGGACAGAGCTGTATCTAATTCCCACTTTAGATAATTTCATTTTCAAACAATTATGTAAAGCATAGATGCTTTTTCTTACATGAAAGCAGACCAAAAATCTGTTGAACTTATTTCTTTGAAGTGAGCGGTACGAACTTCGGAAAACGCAGCTTTTCAAACAAGGTTATACTTTTAGCAAACAACACCTTCACACGATAACGTAATAAAGAAACTGTGGGATATTTCAACTTTTTACTAGGCATATCAATTCAGGAATGTATTTAATGGCTTGATCATATAAGAAAAGACAGGGAATATTGTTTTAGAATGTTCTCAACAGACACTTAAAAGATTTCCGACAGGAGTATGAGCGCAGCCGTCTGCAGCCAAATAAGCAAGCTACAACATTTGGCATTGGAACACAGAAAAATAAATTAGAACTTGAACGTATGTCCTGATCCTATATTTATTTTGGAAATTGGGTTATGTTCCGTTTTGTTAAGCATATTAGGAGGTTAATATTGAACACTTATGTAATTTGTCTTCGGGGTCTTGTATTTTATATGATTTTGACTTTCTTTTATCACCAATTGTTTACATATGTATCTCATATTTACAAATGTTCTCTTTGCCAATATGTACATAAAATGAAATGATACATTAATAAAATAATTGGAAAATACGAGCAAATACTTGCAATATTAATTTTTAGGTTTTAGTTAAAATAATTGATACAGAAAATTTAATCAATTTTCTCTCAAGAAAATAGGTGAAATTATTTAAATATATTGAAAGACTGCAATTTATATTCTAAAGGGATACAATTATTATAAATATATTTATTTTTCCTACTTTAGAAGATAAATGGTCTTTCCTCTCTTAAACAATGGGAATAAAAACTGGAAAATAAAAGAAAAAAAATATTTTGGAAAAGTTTAATCATTTCTTTATATTTCAGTTTAATCAAAATTTTAGCATTTTTCTTTTGAACTTATAATATATAACGAATTTTGAAAGTAATATGAAGTGAGAATTCATTTGAAATGGAGTGAACCCATATTATGTAAGAGCAGAGAGTTTGCCTTTCCGAACCCACTAATCCTTCCGCTGATGACGTCACGACCCAGCGCGGAGGCCTTATTTCCAGATGACTGTGGTATGAGGGGGAATGTTTCCTTTCTCTGCACGACACGGCGGTTATTTGAAATAGCTTATTGAAAGTGGAAGTGTATATGAAAATCAGTCTTATAAACTGAACTAATCCATTACTACAAATGATTACTGCGGTATAGATGTTAATATTTGAAAATGAAAGCTCTTCATTCACTTTTATCATTGAAATCACAAATTCGATAGAAAATGTTTTTTCACAGTAGTTTTTATCTCAAACCAGGGAAAACGAATATCCATTGGTGTCTAAATTAAGTTGAATTAGGTTTTCACATCTGGGTTAACTAGAAATGAATTTGGAGAGTTTCGAGAAATACTGAATCTATAGCAGTCTCTACTAATTATAAAGATAGATGTGTGTGCTCTACTTTTCATTGTTGCAATGACAATCAAACCGTTTTCATTGTTTAAATAAATATTTAGTTGCATGGTTTTCTTCCATTGTTTAAAGCTAAGGTATTATATTAATGGATTTTGCTTTCTTTTTTCATTTCATCAATTTCTTTTGTGAAATCTCTAAACCAAGTTCTCTACGATAGTAAGTTTATTCGAAAACATATCCAATAAACTGAAAGATTATGGTTACTGTGTTTTAATTCTTTTCACCAGCATTTTTAATCTAGTTAACATGTTGTTCGACTTAAATTGTTGCAGCGCCATTTTAATGTTGAAATCAAATGCATATTTTTCAAGAGGAAAAAGAAAGTGAAGTTGGCGCTGATCACGTGCGATCAGATGTTACATGACACGGGCAGTTATTTGACTCCATTAGGATTGTTCATGTAGAGAAGGCTCAAAGCTACTAAAAGAACATGGGTTAAATGTCTACCACAATTTAAAATAAGAAATTACTCTCTTAAGGGAAATTATGCTTAAGAGATTGATTTTATATTAAAGGCAAACAAGCTACTCGACGATGGCGGATACTCAAAAAAAATAAACGAAACAGGAAATTAAACATTTCACAACCACTTTAAAGCAATACATAATGCTTAAAGCAATATTGTAACCAACACACCACTGTTTGATGAAAAATTATTCAGTCAAATGTATTTCTTCCTTTACTGGATGTACTATGTCAGTAAGTTACTGCTAGCTTCAAATGACTATTCATACCCTATGCAAATTAAGCACGGCTTGTTCTTGTGAGTTTAGTTATTAATACTGCACTGTTTTAATTTGAAAAGATGTTGTGTACATATATTGAAATAAATGTAATGAATACATAAAAAATTATTCAAATTAATATTTAACTAAAATTAAATTAAAAAGTAAATAATAAATTTAAATTCCCTTTCTAAGCAGCTATCCTTCTTCAAATAAAAATATAGCAGGTAAAAGTTTTTATGTTAAACTAGCCTTTGTAACCGCAGCTCCGCTCGCCTTCGTTCGCGTTTATCTAACTAATCCTCACTGATTGTTAGATTGCAAAAATTGCTTCTACGTCTTTTTTCGGTTTTGTCAGTATTTTTAATTAATTTAATTCTTCGCCACCAAAGTTTCTTTCATCTCTTGTGGCAACTTTGACAACTTTTGAAATTCAAACGATAATTTTTAGCCGTTTCATTAATTATCTAAATTTTTCTTCATTATTTTCTTTGTATTCGATTTAATTATTAATTGTCTTTTGTTGTAGTTTCCATTAAGGTTTAAACTTTATTAACTCTTAAATTCAAATTTTTCAACGGGACTATTTCCTCGCCATCTTGGTTCGCGGATGAATTTGGCGTTATTTGGCTTTGGTCTCTCACTGGAGGCATTGTTCCTTTGTCTAGATTAGATTGCTTTAAAATACGGTACGTAACGGTCGCACCCTGGGGGTCGAATCCGTTGGATTTTTTCCTTCGGTTTTCTTCCTTTCAGGTGTGTTGACCGGCTTAAAGAATTAATCTGAATGTTTTACAAGATGTAGAACCAGCATTAAAATATTATTCCGAAGAAAACGTCTGAGTGCTAAAGCGTGTGCTAAACGACGATCTGGCGTTGGGCCTCTTCAGTTTTGAATATGACAGACGTCGCACTGCAAGAGCGTGTTACTAAACGGTAGAATGGTTTTGAATTTCTGCAGTATTGATTATGACCGAAAAATTCTGATTTAGTATGACTCACAAGTTCACGTTGAGAATAAATAACTGTATTCGAAAATGGAACGAGTGGCCGACAGTGCTGTAAAAAATAACGCATTTTTATCATTGTGTGCCTCTACAATAAGACGCTGTGCCATTTTGAATGGTAGCCAAGAAATGTGCTTGTGTGAGACAACACATTCTGATATAATATATCAGTCATTGAAAATCTAATCTGTGTGGTGGTCTGATTTTTTCTTTTTTACCAATCGCCAAATGTGAGAAGCATTTCAGTGTGTGAACGAAATAGTGCTCATGTAGCAAAATTTCAATTTAATGGCAAAAGTTTCTTGCAATTTCATCAATTTGTTACACCAAGTTTTCGGAATAAAATGGGCTATGTTAACAATCGTTCCGGGATGATATTTTTGTGCCTATTTTTTGCAAAGATATAATGTAGTTGCGATAAAGTATAATCCATTTCTCTTAATTTTCTAAGCATTGTATTCATGTGTATATTTTATTTCTTCTCTATATATGTATGGTGTAATGCATCAATTTTGTTATGTCAATATTCTTGAACATGATTAATTTAAATTTGGCAGTAATAATCTTTAATTAATTGTCAATAAATAAATATTTAAAAGTTAAGAATTTTGGCTTTCTTTGATTATTCTAATTTAAAAAAAAATCAACGCAATGTATTTTAGGTATTCAATTTATTAATTTTTTTAGCGGCCAAATTTTTTTTCAGGTCTGCAAAGGTAGGTAAATTGTATGTGCGTAGCTAGTATTGCATATTATTGTGTGTAATATTTCAGTACCCAGAATTAATTAATTAATTGTTCAATATATATATTAATTTAAATTTTAACATTGGGTACCTAATTTGCTTTAACGTTTTAGTATAATCCTAGCTACCCCATCCAATACTGATAATACCTAATTAATTACTTCATTAAAAGGCTTCATAGAAACAACACTTTTAGTCTTCCACTTTAGAGCGTATATGTAAAGATTGCTTGGAATTCTCTCATTCCAGAACATGCCGTGGGAGAAACAAACTTACGGCAGATTTATTTGACATAGTACACTCATCCCATATGATAAGTTTGCAATTTTTGGACAATCGTCTTATCAGACTTTTCGCTTATATTGAATATGAGATTCTCAGTGTGAGCTAAGACCAACGGTAACTGTAACAGAGTATGTGCTGTGAGGTCACCATCCAAAAGTCTGATAGCTATTCTTGATGGAGCAACTGCAAGAGCTATATGACAGTTAGATTGAATTTCAGTAAGGATAAAATTAATTAAAAAATGTTGTTTCAGTTCCACATGAAATTTCAAGTAAGAGAGGGGTTCACCTTCCTCTTCAGCAATCAAATTCACAATTACTTCATCAGCTGTTGGCTGATCATTTGTTGGTCAAGGTTTATTTGTTCCCACCATATCTTGTAAAACTATCACATCGTAGTTTGCAATATGAAACAAATTTCTGTTCAAAGCACCGTATGTAGACTTGTAGACACGGGTAATACACGCTGTAACAACCTTTTCCCACTGATTGATAAACATCTTAATATCAACTGCTTCTAAAAACATACAATTACAAAATTCAGCATCGCTAAAATAAATATTCACAGCGCAAGATGCAACGTACTCACCATGGAATGCCAACGTGAATAATTTTGGAAAATATGTTCGGTTGGATTTATATTTTTGTGAAAATATGTATAAAATGTGTGTTTTGTTTAAATTTTGTGATCCGCATTCACACCCTACTGTATTAAAAGCCTTAATATCCAAATGATATGACAGTAGTGAGTAACAGGGAAAATTATTCATAAATTCCAGATGCTACGAAGGTAGAAGGAGACCAAACATTTGTAGTTAGAAAATTTAAAGATAACTGGAAATGAAAGTGGAATTGTACAAAGAAGGAAAATTAATTTTAACATTAACAGAAACACGTTAGACATTAAAAAGTGAAATAGGTTTAAAATGACAACAAACAAAAACGTTATAAATTGTGCTTAAAATAATTTTTAAAAGTGATTAAAAGTCAAAAAGATAGTGGTACAGAAGCATGCGTCGTTGAGAAGCTATCTTTTTTATTTTTAAGATGGCTCAAAAATAGTTTTTGTGTGATGATATGTTCTGAAGTTACTGCGGAAAAACGTCAAAAATTACCATTTTACTTCTGCTGGAAACTTTTTAAAAGCGTAATTAATCCTTTCAGGTGCGAAGGAGCATGTGTACCAGATTTTTTCCTAAACAAACATTGCATGCTTTAGCTATAGATTTCCAACATAATTTTTGGATTTTGAGTTCTAATGATAAGACAACATGTGTTAGCAGGGAAAAATAATGCCTGAAATATAGATATTAAGAAGGTAAAAAATGAGGCCACAAAACTTGTAGTTAAAAAAAAGCAAAGGTTCCCTTTTTTGTCCGTTCATAGGTTTTAAAAAGTATAATTTTGAAGGTGGTGCGAGAAAATAGACTATGCAATAAAAATTGATAAACTTATAAATGAACTATCATCTTATTCAATGAGATAAATTTTTAAAAAGCCAATAATTTAAAAGACATATAAGCATTAAAAATTTAAAAGTGTTAAAATCTTAGACAAAATTAAAGCAAACTATACAAGAAGTTGCAAAGATTTTAAAAAGCAGTGTTTAAATTTAATTTACCGCACGCGCATATTAAAACGGCGAAATTTTTCGTGAGAAAGTGCAAATATCTAAAGAAAGCAATTTAACATCTGCAAAAACATGCGAGTGGCAGATGTGATTAGGTTTAAGAATATAACAAACCAAATATTTCTTACAAATTGTGTTTCAATTAATTTTTAAAATTGATTATAAATGAGAAAAAGACATACAGAAATGGATAAGGTATCACTGAAAAGCTAATTTTTTAAATTGAAAGAGGGTGTAAAAATAGTTTCTGTGCGATGATATGTTCCAAAGTTATGGAAAAAGTAATTACCTGATTATCTATTATAATTTTTCTTATTTTTACCGCTACCTCTGCAACCTCTTTTATTTATGTTATGGCTAGTACGGAAACGTTGTGATGCATAACAGTTGTTAAGATTGATCAATTTATCTTGAAATATGTCATTAAGTCCAAATGGGGCAATAGTTTTCAGTTTTAGCATGTAGAAGTTTTCCATTTCTAATCTTGTTTTTTCATCTGGTATAATATCTAGCACATATAGGCAGACTTTGCTGAAATCGTGCTTCTGGAAGTGATTGAATTCTATGTTGAATTTTTCTTTGTTATTAAAATGTTTAATATCGGAGCGATGTGAATTAATCCTAATGTTAAGGGTATTGCTGGTTTGTCCTACCTATCCCATGCCACATAAATCACATTTAAGGTAGTATATCGCATTAAACATTTTACATCCAAAATTAGTTGAAGTGTCTGAGGAGACAAGATTTGGGTCGAAAAGGGGGCAAGTTTTACATCTTGAGTCACTGCATTTTCTTATTTTATAACCAATAGAAATTTTTTTTTTGACATTACACGAAAAAAATGGAAAAGAGGAGGAAAGAATGAGTTTAAATTCAATGTCAATAGATATATTTTTTGGAACTCAAATATATCTTCTAAAATCTATAAAAACGCTATCATTAATCAACTCATAAGAATTAACAAAACATGCAGCGATAAAAATTCAATCAAGAAACAAATTCAGCACCTTATAAATAACCTTAATAGTAATGAAATTCCTACCTCCTTCTACGAACCTTTAATTAATGGCTTTAAGATGTAAGTAAAGGATTGCATATTAGAGCTATGCTGGCGCAGTTCTAATACTGTGGTAGGGTCTCTCGAGCCAGACAGGTCTAATGTGATTACCTCGAAAACGCATCTTTAAGTCGTTTATTAACGGATTTCAAATTCAAATATTTTTTAACACTTACCGTTTCCACCTTAATTTTTATTTACACTAGTTACACTTTTTTTTTATCATCTTACCTTAATTTTTATACACCATATATATATACTAAAAAGAAAAAATAAAAACATGCAAGAAACAATGGACAAAAAAAGATGACAAAAATGTAGTAATTTGAAAGCTATCATGGCAAGCCACTCGTCAGGAAGGAAGCACGCCTCTGATATTAATAAGTGCTTTTTTCTGCTATCGACATAGGAAAAACGTAAAAATTTGTCGTTATCTCCTCAAAAAGCACAAACAATTAAAGATTGTAAAATTCTTGGATAAAAGATAAATACAATGGAGATGATTTAAAAAATCCAAAGCTAAAAATCCGAAAACATAAGACCTAGATTAAAGATAAAAAATAAAGAAATATTCACAGAAATATAAAAGAGAAAAAGAAAAAAAGCTTACCATCGCCGGTAATAAGCACACGAAAACTGTAAGTCGCAAGAGGAAATATGAAAATGTCGCCAAACCAGTTATTGTTGTTTTATATATGTATATATTCAGGTTTTCCCAAAAAATGAAAGTCGTTTTTTTCACATACCTCTTTATTTTTTTCCTTTTATGTCCAAAAAATTGTAAATAAAGTTTCATGTAATTTGAACTACGGCAACCCGTTCCGACTTGCATTTAAACATGTCAGTCAGTACTTGTGTACTTACGCGAGCAAACGCCGACACGTGTCTGTTGCGGAGCACACAGCAGCCTCAAATGGTAAACACAAAACAAAACAGAAAAAAAAAAGATTTGGGAAAGCTTCGACAGTGGTAATGCGCATCCCGTGAAATGTGTCAGTGTCAGTTTACTCAGGACAACTCACGTCCACGTGCCAATGTGCTCATAATTCCAAGTTGTTCTGTTAGTAAATGTTTGTATAGTTTTCAATCAGTGAACAGAACATGGCAGTGGAATTGCGTAGTTCTAAAAAAGTGATATTTTTAATAGGGGACATAGAACATCAAATAACGGGTTTAAAACTTTCCTCTAATGGAGAAGTTCTCACAGTTTGTTTTGCAATATTCGAGAAGCGAATTTAACTGTTAATGAAAGTGCAAATCTCGCTATTCGCGAATATATAATCTTTTTGGAAAAGGTACGCATGCCTACCAAATCGTTGCCAAATTGTGTGAGAAAACTTGTTAACGTGTATTGTAGAATTCACAGAAAATTACTCGCATTTCAATAAAACACTATATATTTATTTCACTGTAGTATTAAACACTTTACCTGAGCTTCTAGTTCTCCAAGGAATTTTATTTTTACAAAGTAAATATGCTTAGCATAACCTAAATTAAAACAAACAACAAAACTGAAGAACTAACTAAATTTTTAAACATTTGCATTTTTAACAAAACAATCGCGCTCAGATAAAGATGTTGCCATTCTAAAAGTTATAAATATCGTTAAATTGTTTACAGCATGTAGAGAGACTTACAAAATATGCAAAGAAATTACAAGACGTATTCAAGCGGCGACAACAAGAATCGGTAAGTAATTTAGACAATTTGTTCCACATTGCACACGCGGATGCACTTCAGTTAATGAAAATAAAGAAGTGACTTCGAGCTGTCAATGAAGAAAATCGGCGAATCAAATATGTTTCCGCTCCCACACAGCACGAAACTTCCTGTGGACGTCCGAATTGCCTCCATCACCTCCTTAAACCCTCCCGGGAGAAAGGGGAGCTTTCATGCTCGTTGCTACGATGCGCGGGGCTGACGCTGGGAGACCCTGACAACGTGCTTAGTGGTATTTTTGATCGATGTGCTTAGCGGGAGGCTTTAAAGACAAGCTTCCGTAGACGATTCATCGATGGATATTTTAAAGATCACCTTTCCTAAAAGATGCGTTACTGAATGTTTTGCAGATGAGCTTACTTAGAAGATGTGTTAATGTGTATATTGAAGCAATAATAACTTTTAAAAGTAATAAAATGTAAAATACATTTGAATCATTAATTGCAGAATGGGAACAAGTTACAAATACTAATTTTACAAAAGACATAAAAAGTCATTTATTATCGTTCTTGGTGAAGCAAAGTCTAATTTTTTTCTAAAATATGAAGTTGTCTTCTAATACACATTGTATATACATTTTCCCCTGATGTGAGGAAATATTTCACTAAACTAAACATTAAATTGCAATTTTTAAAAAAACACTTCATTCAATGAGCGTGAGTTGAGAAACATATTTTAAGAAGTGTATAAGATCAACCTCCGAGTAAGTGGAAATTTACTTTGGAGTTGATTTATTTATTGTACTTAAGTTGGATAATCATAGTTTTTACATTATCTTAGTATTACGACAACAATAAAGTTAATCCCTTAAGTTTGATTTTCATGACAAAAATTGAAAACATTGTAGCAAATCTTAAAAAAACAATATTTAAAACTTTGTTAAAGAATGGAAAAATGGGAATAGATAATTTGATACGATTGAAAGACATATATTATTTTTTTTTATTTTGAGATTGTGTAAAAGTAATTTGTAAGCGATTATGTTTTTGAACGGAAAAAACCCAACATTTGGACTTTAATAAACTAATTGAGATTTTTCTCTTGTTCCTAACGAGTCAAATTTCATCAATGTTGGACGAAATATTAATGAATAAATAAAATTTTTTGAAGAACACATGCTCACAGACAGAAAATCTGCTTTATATTTCTACTAATAATAATGTTCGTGTTAGCGCTCTACAGGGTAGACTGATGGACTTAGATTTACGAAATTTGGCACAAGCATACTTTGTTAGTTGTTAATGTGCAGCTTAGAGGGCTATGTAATTGAAGGTTTTATTTGAATTTCAATTACATAAAAATTAAGCAAACTTTCGGCATTCTTCCAAAATAACTTGCGAAATATTTGCAAAATAAAATTAATTTTTACACCACCAAAAAATGCAAAATTACCTTTACGATCATATGAATTAAAATGTTGTACAGTTTATTCATCTAAATTTAATAATTTTTTAAAAATATTTTCATATATAACTAGCCGCCGTCGGCGACCAGCTTGTTCGCCGGTAATATAGTTTTAATTGAATCTTGTATCATTTTACATTCATGGCTGCTTTAACAATGTAATTTTAAACTTCTTATTCTGGAAATTAATGGCCTTATACCTGTTCTGTTCATTACCTAAATAAATGACCTCAATAGAGTCTAATAACTGACCATACCATGCAGCATCTAATTGCACAATGCTGGCGCCATCTTCACTTTCTTATTTCTCTTGCAAAAAAATTCGATTTTCACTTTAAAATGATGCAGCGCATTTATGGCCAGTTTATTTTAATTGAATTTAAACGTGCTTAAAAAAATGAGGACATAGCAACCATAACCATTCAGCTTTTTGAATATGTTTCCTAATATACATAACATCTTAGAGAGCTTGATTTACAGATTCCATAAAGACTTTCATGAAATTAAATATGAAAGAAAATGTATTAAGATATTACTTCGCATTTCAACACTAAAAGACAAGCACGCAATTAAATACTTGTTTAACCAATGAAAACGGTTTCAAATACGTTGCAACAATGAAACGTATTGTTGTAAATTATGCCAAAAAATATTTTTAAAAGGCTATTAAAATTAGAGAAAAAATTGTCCGGCAACTTAATTGATATCATTGAGAAGGTAATGTTTTGCACTTTCAGATGGTGTAAAAATTATATTTCTACTGTAGAAGTTTCGGAAGTTATTAAGGAAAAACTCAAAAATTCGCTTAATTTTTAATTAATTAAAATTTCAAAAAAAGAGTCAAAAGGTACACATATTGCCACCCTCCAAAGTTAGCCCACAGTTTTCTTATCGCGGGACTGAGGGAGAGTAATCTGCGCAGGGGTGGCTGCTTACTGGTGGGGGAGGGAAGCTTTTCTTGCCGTCCCAAGTTCGGAGATGAGATTCCTGTGGTTTCTCTGAAGACGATCGGTGAGATTGTTATCTGTAACATGAGTGCGTTTCCTTCTTCCTCTAGTCTATAGGCTGTAAAATCTATTCATTCCTAATTCTGCAAGGGCTCTTTCTAGTTGGGCAAGTTGACGTAAATCCGTTAATTCTCAAAAGAATCAAAACTTTACTGTATATCAGTCAAAGTCGCTATCGTGCCATTTAATTTCCCTAGCCCCCCCCCCCCACTTCATAATACCTTCAATTATTTTTTAAACCAATGCATTTAGAATTGAACATTGCCGCAACTTCATTATGTAAAAAGAAAAACTTCGTAGATAGAAGAAAACTTTACTGTCTTTTTTGTAAGTTTGCAGGGCCATCGAAAACAGTGGCGGACCAGGTCTGAAAATAGCGGTTGCCATCAGTCAATGGGGCCCACTCATATTAAAAATGATACCATTTTTCTCTAAAATACTTTTAAATTTTAGTTATTATAAAATTAATAAATTAAAATAAAGAAATGGATATGATATATTCCTTATCTTAAACTCTGTTATATACAATGATAGTTCTGTAGACGCACGCTCCCGTCCACAAGAAAAAAATATGCTCTTCGCTTCAGTCTTTAAACGTTTAGCCATTAAATTTTCCGAATTCATATTATTTACCCTCTCTGATTTTTAGAAATAATTAAATTAAAATTAAATGTCTGCTTTGTTATTATTAAAGGTATCTGGAGGCGTTACAAACGGAGTTCCGTCTGGCTTTAGTCATTGAAAAGAGGTTAGGTTAGGTTATATTAACGTCCCGTTTTGAAGCAACACGAGGGCTATTTAGGGGCGGACCTCGTAATTTTGAACCGCGGTCAGATGACCAGGACGACACCTGAGCAGGCACCCCCTCCCCAAACTTCCGCGCCACACCAACGGGAGGACGTTTGGCCACTACGTATGATTTAGCGTGCAACAGGCCCCATACACGGCCGGCGTATCTTCAGAGTCATTGAAAATAAACAACTAAACATTATATTGATTGGGATCAATAAAGCGTCCACCATCTTGAAGCGGAATAAAAAAATAATAAATCCTTACACATAAGTCGTTTTAGACGACATCAATGAACGCATTTGTTCGTTACAACGTTAAAAAAATAATTACAGACAAACAGAGGAAAAGTCGAGTAAAAACAGGACTTCGCTTCGATCGTCAAATCACTAATTGTATGCATGTATTATTACATATTATTATAAGTAAAAAATGTCAAATACAAAAGCAAATTTATGATTGAGCTTTAAATAATTTGGATGGTTGTATAGTTTAGAGTAATTTTGTAACTGTACTCTTAATGAGAATCTTTTTTAACGAAACTGAAATTATAGAGCTAACCATTTACCAGTTTCAATAATTTTAAAGAATAACAAATCAAAAATACAGAACTGTGTTGCAAGCGATCCATTTCATTAAGCGGAAGTCAGTCAACGTTTGAGTTTACTAGATGACTGTGCTTATATTTCAATAATTACTTCTTCATCCATATCATCTAACAATTTCTTTCCAATAAATAGGAACGTAGGGAGAATTCCAAGTTCTCTTCAGACAATGAAATTTCAAATCTGTTCTTTATCTTTAGCTTTGAAGAACAGAATGCACTAATATCATTAGATCATTCATAACTGATACAAATATGCTGTGATATCACAAAAATAGATTTCAAACTCCTTAAAAGTACTTTATTATCTTTAAGGAGTTTTTTCAATCAATGCAGTTCTATTAAGATGCAAACAGTGACAGAAAAACGAACATTTTAAATAAAAGAGTAGAAACAAGCATAATGGTCGAGATTATACAGAAACCAACTCAAACATAACTGGGACTCTCTTCTAAACTAAATCTTAATAAATATGAACAGAGAGGCTCGCGGACATTTAGTATGCATTAGTTATTAAGCTGTTATTAGCATTAGACATATAATCCTTCACACGCTTGGCGGGTGACAAATTTATCCAAAATTCACTAATTTTTAGGCAAATCCTTTGTTAACAAATCCCTTTGATAAAAGAATGATAGCATGGAATTTATTTAATTACATTTGGTGGCAATCTTAGCTAAGCGGTTTGCAAGTTCCACATTAAAGGAGCACTTCTTCTTTGCGACGAGAGCCTTCCTTGGCTTTCCAGTATATTTTGACTCAGATGAGATTGAAAAGAATTTGAATTAAAAAATTTAATTTTAGACATCCTATAAGTTTGCATTTTATTTTAGTATTTTTTAATGTTTGGATAGAAGACAAAATCTCACTGCTTTTGACTCCCTTCTTCAAGGTACACCCTACACCAAAATTAAATTCTAATAGTTCGCTCTACAAAGCAGGATTAAATGAGTTCAAACTAAAGTATGGTATTAGTAACAGCATAGCATATTATTTTTAAAGATGCACATCAAGAATTCAACTTTTCCACCAATAACATGGTTCCACGGGTGTATATTTCATAATTTAAACAGAATCTAAATGAATAAATTACTCGCCAATAGGGTTAAAACAAATTTCTCGAGAAATATAACGAAAACATGATTAAAGTTATTTAATTTTAAATTCCTTAGATTAAATTTTTCTTACTCGGTTTTAGCAAACAAAGGAGAAATGCCTTCCATTAGTAGGACATTTCTTGTAAGAGTGACAAGAAGAAAACGTTTTAAATGATTTGGATTTTAGTGATTTGTACTAATAATATTTCAGTAATTTTTCAATATACTGATACCATTAGAAAGATAATTTTCTGAATATCTAAAATGGTACAAAAATCAATTTTATGAAATAAATTTTGGAAAATATCGCAAAAAACAACAAAATCTTGCTCAATTTTTAATAACTGAAATTTTAACTAACTTTAGGACTTTGAAAAATTCAAAAGGGATTCTCCTCGTTTTCAACATATGCCAAATTTATCAAGATTGAGCAAAAACTGTAGATTTTTATAAAACACGTAAAAAATTCATCTTCACATATATAGTACTAAAATGTTTTGCTCGATCAATTTCAAATACCGCAGTAGAAAACAAGAAAATTATAAGTTTAGTGTAGAATAGCTGCATTTTTTTTTATGCAATAAAATGTAGCACCAAGTACCGTAGAGTAATTCTATTTTTTACTTCTGATCAGGGTTTTGTACGCAGATGTCTACAAATAAGAAAAGAGAATGTATGTGTAGGGTGTCTGCCTATTTGTTGACGTTTTAGAGTTCGTTGAGCCTAAGGCCACCAAATTTGGTACAAATATACTATAGAAGACCTCATAGAGATTTTAATTTTAATTAATTAAAAATTAAGAAGAATTTCGAATTTTTCAGCGATAATTTTCAAAAATATAATCAGATTAAAAATTTTTACATAACATTGAATTTCAAAAATATTACCTTTAAAATGATGTCAGTTAAATTTTTAGAAAAATATTTGTAATCATAATTTTTAACAATAATTTGCAGTACTGTAATGAAAGTTAATCACCTCTCAATTCATTCAAATCATAATTCTATTATTTCAACAAAACAAATAAAGGCATAATTTAAAAAGTTATTTTGATATTACGATATAAAAGCTTCTTTTGATGGATTAAAGTTTAATAAATTGCATTCCATTTTTGTTGTTTCACCAGTTTTTTAGTCCAATTTTTTCTTTCTTCGTTACTTCAATTAAATTAACTTTTTAGACCTATTTACTATATTATTTTGATAGATTTACATTTTAGAAATGATCTTAAAACCCATCTTTAAACTTACAGTAAGAAAATTTTCCCTGGGGGTTATTTTATTCATTTTATCTTTGCTTAGGTTAAATATTCACTCTATAATTAGGTTAATATAGTGTAAGTCATTAATTTCATTAAATGCAGCACATACTGCATCAAAAATTCGTTCAAATATTAATACATTCCCTAACTACAGTTTTTTAAATTTTTTAATGCCTTTAGCTTACCAAAATTTAAATATGTTGGCGAATTTAAAGTTGGCTGACGTAATTAAGTTAAACGAGCTACCCTCTCTCTGCTGCATGAAAACATGAATACCCCTCCTCCCCCAATTATTCGTCACAAAAGTAACACCGAAATCTTTTTGCTCTTTTACAGCGTTGCAACTTGACCAAATAAGGCCCCCATAGACATAAATACAAGAAAAGAGTGAGTGTCCTCATTGCAGAGAAACCATTCGGTCAAATTGCACGATTCCTCCCTCCATGGTAATAGTTTAACAGCGCAGAAGGGTCATATCTCCGTTCTTGCCGGAGGTGATGTGAGTCATTGCGCCTCGACACAGAAGGAGCCGGAAGAGAATTTCTCTCGAAAAAAAGTTCTTCCCTTTATCTCTTTCAAGCACACACATCTTAGGGGCCCATACAAGATTAAGTTTAAGGAGCCACTTGCCATCGTTTAAGCTGGCCAGTCCGCCAATGATCAAAAATTGTTTCCAATTCGGCCCCGCACTTGCTAAGGCCGGGCCTGCGAGGAACAAGAATTTTGTGTTTGTATGAATGCTCTCAGAAATCAAATTGGACTGTTTCAGTTTACCGCAAACATGTTCAGTTATTAGCAGGGATGTCTTATCCAATGGTCTAAATTAGCTGTAGCCCAGGGCACCTAAAAGTTTCTTAAATCGAATATTTCATTTGTCTTTCATTTTCACCTTATTATTAGTATTTAGAAAAAAGTAAGAGTGCTTATTAATACAATTGAAGCTCGATAATCCAAACCCCGGGAATCCGAACATCTGTTTTCATTTTCTAAGAAAAAAACTTTTACTGAAAAATGAAGGAAAATTACGAATACGAAACAAAGCTAATGTGTATTCCAAACTGAGAAAGAGATTTCAAATTGGTCTTTAAAAATGAATGGGGTACCTTAATTAATAGAAAAAAATAAGCTAACATTCACAGACCACGAATAAAAAAAAGGAAAGACTTTTTTGTTTCTTTTACTCTCTTAATGAAAAAGCATTAAAAAGATTTGAAATAGACTACATTGATAAATTTACTTAAGAAAAACATAGAAAAATATATATAATTTACATGATCCAGTTAATGTTGGTTATATGATAAAAATTGAAATAAACTGCAATAATGAGGGCCAATTTCCCCCAATAAGACCAAATTAATCTAACTGTAGCCGAATATAAGCTAATATTTACCATGAAACAAAAAATGAGAAATACATTTTTGTTCCCTCTCTCTTTTCAAGAAAAGGCATTAACAAGAATTCAAAATAGACTGCAATGTAAAATTTTTAAAAGTATGACATGGAAAAAATATATATAGTTTACGTGATCCAGTTAATGTTGGTTACATGATAAAAAATATATTATTATACAAAATATTATATTATATAAAATTGAAGTAATAATAACGCTCAAATCTAGGTGCAGGTCCAAATTCAGCTTCTTCCCCTTTAATTTTGCAGTTTCATATTGTCAATAGATGGGGTTTGCACGATAGATTGGTAAATGAAAGGTTTTAAGTTCAAAGACATGGTTTCTCTTTTTGTAATAATTTAAATTTCCTTATCGAAGTAGTTCAGGAATTTTTTCAACATTTTAATCAAATATAAAATATCTCTATTAATAATAAAATAGAATCTGTGTGTGTTGGCTCTCTACAAGGCAGACCGTTCAACCTAGAGATATGGAATTTAGCAAAAACGTACTTTGAAGGGTGGGAATGTGCATCGTGGAACCTTTTTTGTTTGAATTTTAAATAAATTAAAAATTAAGCGACATTTTGGCCTTTCATCTTATAAACTTAGAAATTATTACACCACAAAAATCAGTTTTAAAATCATCTGAAAGTGCGAAAAATTAACTTTTCCATTATGCTAATTAAGGAATTGTACAATTTTTAGCTAATAGTAATGAATTTTTAAAATTATTTTTGGCATAATTTGCAACAATACTTTTTATTGTTGCAATACAATTCAAACCGTTTTTACTTTCTCGTATACGAAGTATACAAAGAGAAAGTATTGTGATCGTCAAAAAATTTGAACTCGAGATTTTGAAGAAACTCCACGTTTTAGACCTCCCGGAGTACAAAAAACGCAATTTTAGAATCATGTCTCTCAGTCTGTGTGTCTGTCTGTGAACACGATAACACGAAAACTATTAGAGCTACAGGCATGAAATTTGGTATGTGGTCATTAAACATAATTTGTAGGTTTCTATCCAATTTTGGACAAAATCCGTCAACGGGAAGTCTGTCTGTCTGTATGTCCGCGGTCATGTGAACACTATAACTCAAAAACTTGAATAGCTAGATGGATAAAATTTGGTACACAGTTTTGTCGTCATGAATATGAGTCCGTATAAAATTTTGGGCCAAATCCGTGGAAAATAGGCGTTCAAATTGCATATTCAATTTCTTTTAATCCGATTCTCATATGCATGCGTACTGGTAGCAATCTGTTATTGTTGTAAATTTTATTTACAGCAATAAATAATGTTTTCAAACATGAATTCTAACAATTTTTTATTGTTGTAAATAAAATTCAAACCGATCTCATTATTTCAGCAAATCTTTTATTCACGCGCTTTTGCAATTGTTACGGTTGTGGTAGTATAAATTGTTTTCTTGGGAATTCAATTCCAAAGCAGAATTTTCTTTTTAGTATTCATTGCATTGCCTATTTTATCGCACCTTCTTCCAAGTAATATTTTTTTTTGAAACGTGGCAACAGATATTTGATTTCATGTTTGTTTGTTTGTTTCACTTTCTCGTATACGAAGTATACAAAGAGTAATTATTGTAATCGTCAAAAAAATTCGAACTCGAGATTTTGACGAATCTCCACTTAGAAAGTATACGAGAAAGTTTAGGGGAGACCGCTCCCGCTTGTTATTATTTAAACGAATATTTATTTGCCTGTTTCTCTTCTATTGTCGAAAGCTAAGCAATTCACCTTCTTTTTTATTTCATAAATTTTACTCTGATATCTGCAAACAAAGTTTTTTAAATATAATTAGCATATTAGGAAAAACCTAAACTATGTTGAAAAATATTTCCGTTACTCTTATCAGTATGTTTTATTCCAGTTACATGTTGCTAGGTTAAAATGTGCCGAGCCATTTTATTATTGTATTAAGATGCGTATTTTACAGAAGGAATAAGAAAGTTAAGTTGGCCCCGACAGGATGCAATTAGATGTTACATTACACGGGCAGCTATTTGTTTTCAGGGCCGGCCTTAATAGATACGGGGCAAAAACGAAAACAGTTTTGGATAACCCGATATTAGTTAAGTTTTAATCAATAATACATAACCAATAAACAAGATGAATGTTTAATTAATCATTTATTTTATTTTAATGATTAATATAAGCAATAATATTTAACGCATATTGGTTATGTATGCGAGAAAAATATGAAGGAAAATCTATTTCTGAGTGAGTTTCAATTTTATTTATTTAGATTTATACTTTAAGTAAAAAAAATTGACTTTAATTATCAGGAAACCATTGCCAGTAATTTTGATAACGTAGATATTGAATTACTTCTTGAGGTATTTTATTAATTAAAAACTATGTTTACATATGCAGAAAAAGTTATTTTATCTTTAGTTCTGTCATTCCTATTGAATTCCGAATAAATATTTCGATTATCTTATAGTTACAGCTAACATTTCAATAGGAGGTGTAGACAGTCTCATCCGGATAGTCTGTGACTGAATCTTAAGAATAATTTTTGCCGCGATTTCGCCAAATGATTGGACACTCATTCGGAAATAATTGAAAAACTTATCAGGGTTTTGTCGTAAATCCTCAAAAGACGCATAAAACCTACTGAGCCTAGAATCAACAAATATATGTACCCAATATCGTGTATTTTGTTTAAAAATACATTTTTTGGACACTGGGTACGCAAATGCAAAAAACGGTTTCTATCGAAAAACGCCGCCGTTTCCCGGACACGTGAGTACTGAATCGGTGCGACAACGCCCGTGGAAAAATCTAGGAAGGGCGCTTTTCCATTGTTGATTGATTGCTTTATTGCCTTTCTCTCGCTGCACTGTTCACTCCACTGTTCTCAATGTATCTCATGCCGGGTATTCCAAGAAAAGTTGGACTGACCCCGAAACCCTCGAGCGCAGCAGATCCTTTGCCATCCCCGACGAGAATTTTATTACAGTAGGCAACGCTTTTCAGGCTTTTAACTTCTGTGGTTTCAACAACGGAGACATCAAAACACACCCCTTTGCAGAATCTGAGCCCCCATGTTCCTTAATGAGGGAAGAAATGTACTTCTTGGTGTATGTTGCTCTCTCAGCTGTTAATACAACGAGTAAACTGTGAATCATGCAAACAAAAGAAGCGACGTGTTTCGCCATACTCTTTAATAAATTTATGGAAAGGATCATGAGTAGTCGATCATAACGACACATAGAACTGAATAATTATAAAATATAGAATAATAATAGAATACATGCTTAATACATGCATTCTATTATTATTTTTGCTTACATACTTGCTTAATTATAGAATACATTCTATTCCTGTTGTGTGCAGAGATGAAGTAAACAGTTCTCTCATGACAACTTAACACACTTAAATTCGATAAATTATTATAATTTCTTTTTCTAGTATGTACTTACACTAAAAACCGACAAATGAAATTGAGAAAGATCAAATGGACTCTCAAAGAGCTATTCACACTATGCGGTTTCAAAGCTAGAACTGATATAATTATGAAGCTGAAAATTTAATTTCTTTTCTTCTTGTTGAGGAATTTTGGATAGATATCACTTACATAGCAATTATATTTTACTTTGCTTATTTAAGAGAATGGTTAGTTTGAAATCATTTAAAATTTAATCTACATTAACTTTTTCCATATTACTTTGTTTATGGAAGTCATTCTTAGAAATCACAGCTTAAATCTTTTTTTTTCGAGAAAAAAGCTATCTATTCAGTTCCGTACCTTCCATTTTAATTAATTTCGTTGGATAGATTTAAGTCAAAATAGCTAATGCTAAAAATTTTAAACGTGCAAATTAAATGAAGTTTAAATGAATTATTAAAATTATTATTAATTATTTAATTATTTAAATTCATATTAGAGGGCGAACCAGCAACTCAAAGAAAGCAATGCGCTAGTTATAAATTAATATATGAAAATAGCTCAAGTACAGAAATAGATGCGTAATATATGTTCAGATATGTCGGGTAGTCCCTCTGAAACTCATGAAAGGATACATTCTGAAATAAGTGAACAATTGTTAAACACGAACTTTTAAATACGTATTAATACTGGTTTTAATTCGATCAATTATATTCTCATAAAAAAATTCATGCAAACTTTATTTCTAGAAATTTCCTATCTTTTTGAAAAATGAATATAAATAAATAATGTAATTTAACTGAAATATGTGACCTTTCGCTCTAATGAGTAACTAAAAATTAATAAAGAAATAAGTTAATTAGATTTTTAACTTCATCAAAACCTATTTCACAAAGCTTCAGAACTTCTTAAAAATTTGAAATATTTTTTAACATCTCAAAGCAATTATAATCGTCAAAACATAACTAATAGGTCTTTGTACTACCATGTAAATTTATGAATGTTTTCAATTTATAAATACATAAATAACAAATTGTGACGTTTTGACCCTTATTTAGAAAAACACATCTGCCCTTAAATAAAAGATTTGTAATTGTCTAAAATTTTCAAAAATGTAGAGAACTAAAACACAATTATTATGTGCTTTTATTAGCATGTAAATGCTTATAATATCGTAATTAAAATTAATTTAATATATATTTGTAAATTTTAAAAAATGGAAAGGAATTGGGGAAAATTTTCTACTACCTTTCACCTTATTATCAGTATTTGTAAAAAAGTAAGGGTATTTATTAATGTAGTATAACCCCGAGAATCCAAAATTTCTGATTATACGAACATATATATATATATATATATATATATTAATTTTCTGAAAAATTTACAGAAAAATGAAGGGAAATAACATTTACGAATCCGAAACAAAACTATAAAAAAAGAACTCGAATTGTTCTTCAAGAGTGAATGAGAATCTTAGTTAGTAGAAAAAAAACTGAGATATATTCTTTTTACCCTCAACTTGTTTACCTCTGTACCGTAAGAATTGCCGCCTGCTCTTTCCGTACACCTTCACAGAGCACAAAGAGCCAAAATCTACTGCATTTGGTATATCAAAAGTATTTTACCGAATTTCCAGATAATCTGAATTCCCCGAAATCCGAACAAAGGTCATCCCCCAATTAGTTCGCATTCCCGGAGTTCTACTGTATAGATTTATAAATATACGTACTGTACACTGTAAAAAATATCCGTTTTTTTCCCGGACTTTTTCCGTATATTTGACGGTTTAAAGCTGTTTTGTTGACAAAACGGTTTTTCACCGTTTTCCGCTCCAGCCATAAACGGTTTAAAACCGTCAGTTCAAATTGTATTTTTCGTCATACGGTATTGCTTTCCGTACGATAACTTTCCCTTTTCTTAAATGTAATTTTATTGCATTCATTTCATGTTTTTAATAGGGTTCCATCTCCGCTATTTTTTACACATGTTGCAGTAACCTGTTGTCACTCATGAAAGCTAACCTTAAAACACGTGTTCTGGCAATAGTTAATTTTTACACCACTAAGTGGCGCCACTAGAGCTATAGTGACTTTAAAACTCAAATAGATTATTTTTACTTTATTTTATGTAGTCTCCGGTGGTCTAGTGGTTAGAGCAACTGCCTTTTATTTCTATGAACGCGGTTTCGATCCCCGGCTCGGAGGAGTTAGAAGTTTTGTCACCGTCTTGTATCGAAATCGTCCAAGTAAGTTCAATTAAAAATTATATTAATTAAACTAATTGAAATTAATAATTAAGCCTTGATTAATTAATATTCCTAATTGATAATGCCCATTTCAACTCAACTCGAACAGAAGGAGAAAAAACAACTCAACTCAGTCGATGACGTCACTTACTTCGATGACTTAATTTTTACGGAGAAAACTTGATTTCATACGGTAAAAAACCGTTGTGCCTACGGATTTACTTCGTAACTTTTACGGTTTTGCACAACCAACCCAGCTGCTAGTTTAAAACCGTAAATTTTACGGGATTTTTTTTACAGTGTAATAAAATGCTGATTAATTGAGAAAAATCATACATTTATTTTTTTGTATGTAGTTTATGAAATTTTTTTAAAAAGGAATACCGAAAAGATTTATTTTATTTTTAGGAAATGTAAAAATGGAGAAAATTAACCAGGTAAATATAATTTTGCCATAAATTTGAATACCAATACATGTTCATGAATTTGCTACAGCTCCTAAGTGCATATCAGACAAATGCTCTTATTAAATTATAATACAAATGCTCTTATTTGATTTCATTCTACAATAAAATTTGACACTATATATGGTTATTTTAATTTAATGTACACCTAGTTCCAATGAGTGATTTTTTTTAAACTGTCACATATTCACAACTATATCACTATAAATAACATTTTCTATTTAAAGTCATTTGTATCCAGTAAAATTATTTTTATCTTTTAAAAAAGAATAAGCTTAGATGAAAACGATTACACTTATATACTTCAAGTCATTAATTCATGCGTTGATAAAGAAATTAGCGCCGAATGAATATTATTTAAAAAAAAAGATAAAATAAAATTAAAACAGTTTAAAATCGGTTAAGAAAATAAGAGATTTACAAGAGCATTCTGAATAAATCCTCTTGTGCGAAATCCTATGAAAATGGTCCTTTAAAACGCAAACGAGCCTCCACCCCATGATCTGTGTCAGTAAAGCCTCCCGCGTCGGCTATCTCAGAGATGTTCCCCTCCTCCCGTGAAGGACATCGTAGCGCTATAGAAAGGAGGAATTTAGGCGGACATTTGATTTCCTGTGGCCGTCCTTTGCGCGTGCTTTGGCGCCGCCGCGGCCTCCTTTGGATACCACAGCCTCCCGCGAAGTACGTACAGGGGGAAGTCATTGGGAGTAGGGTGTGCTGTGTGGGCTTCAAAATCCTCGGCATCATACAAAACCATTGCAAGAAGATTCCTCTTCGAATTCTAGTGAAAATATGGATTCATAAGATTTCCCAACACTGATCGAAATCTCAAAACCTGGGACAAGTAAATCAGTAATGACGAAAAATTTTATTATTCCAAAGATATTTGCTGCATTAGGCAGGTGTCAGTTAAGTATGCGAGATTCTGTGTTTATTCTTGAAGCTGATCTTGGTGCACTTGGATGTAACATTGACGAATTTCCGATAAGTAAGTCTTCAAGTAAAAGAATCCGAACACAAAAACAGAAGGAACGCTTTGAAAACATAAAAATTGATTTCCAAAATGAGGTACCGGATATAGTGACTTTACATTGGGATGTCAAACTGTTGCTTGCTTTGAGTGCTCGAAAATCGAAAGAAGAACGCTTGCCTATAGTTATTTCATATGGAATTAAAAAGGAACTCATTGCTGTGCCGAGAATGGATAATTCTACAGGCAAAGAAGAGGCGCAGGCTGTTTGGAAGGCGATCTTAGATTGGAATCTCGAAGACAAAGTTCAAATTCTCTGTTGTGATACTACGGCTTCGAATATAGGTCTTTTAAATGGTGCTTCTGAGCTAGCTCCTCGAGCAAACATTTAATAGGGAATGCTTTTTTTCGCTTGCCACCATCATTTACATGTACTGGTATGAAAGGCCGCATTCGAAGTGAAAATTAAAGAAGTGACAACAAGCCCCAATAGTACACTCTTTAAAAAACTCAAAGATAATTGGAAAAACATCTATCCACTAAAATACAGTGGTATAGAAAAATAGTGGAATTGTTCCGAACCATACGCGAACTTGAAAATTTGCTTGACTTTTACCCGCGCTGAAATTAAAATTGTTATGGTCAGAGATGACTATCGAGAGTTGATAGAACTTTCTATCGTATGTTTAGATGGAGATGCAGAAAACAAATTTAAAATCTGACCTCCGGGTGTCATGCACCAAGCTACATAGATGGATGGCCCGAACGATTTACTCCTTAAAACTTTCATTATTTAGTTCTCAGCTGAAATTAAACACCAAGGATAAGGAAGCACTGTTAGACGTCTGCTTGTTTATCGTGACAATCTACGTTAAACCATGGCTTCAATGCATTTTGGCAGTTAAAGCACCCTACAAAATCAGTGCTTTTTGAAATATTTGAAAGCTTACGAAAATGTGAATGAAAGTATCTCGAAAGCTGCTTTAGCCAGCATTTATGGTATTCGACTGACGAAATAGCAGTCTTAGCCCTTTTTGATGATGATGGGGACGAAGAAACAAAGTGAAAAATGGTGGCAAATTTACATATAGAAAATGTCTCGACCCATGAGAAAAGATACATTTCATCGAAGGAAGAACTTGTGGTTCATTATATGGTGACGTTGCGTACAAGAAAACATGAAGATCTAGTCTGACTGTAGAAAGCAAACATTGAAAAGAAAATATGTACAGTAATGTTTATTTTACTGTAATATGATAATAAATATCTGTTTTGAATAAATTGGTGTCTTATGTACCAAATAAACATACATTTTATAATCTTTCCGTTCAAGTTTGACCTAAATGCGGGACGGGTTACCGTTATCTTAATGCAATAATACGTTTTATTTATGTTACTGAGGTGAAATAGAAAGAAAATAGAGGGTATGCGTATTCCATTTTGAAAAAAAATCTCTTGTATCTTGGGACACCCTAATATATATGCAATTAAATATTTCAAATAATCAAAACTTGTGTTATATTTTCAATATACATATATTAATTTAAAAATTAAAATTAAGTTACCTTATCAATAAACATACAAATGAAATACTAAAGATAGTTTGATTATATACTTTTATTACTATGAAAAAGACAACCCGGAATGAGAATTCCAACAATCAAATGCCAATCGGTCTTTGGAACCAATATTTGTCGCATTAATCTAGATTTGAGGTGCCAACCCTCTGCGAAAGCCAATTGTTCGAAAAATAAAAAACTAGGGGAATAAATCTCCAAAATCTTTCAAGATTAGAAAAGAGAAAGTATATAACTTAAAGCATACCAAATTCAATAGTCTTAATCATTTTTATGACTTGAGCGTTATCCCAAAGAAAGTTCCGCATTTAAAGCGAAAATATTATTTCTAAATTAGGCTATTAATATTATAATAAATATCATTTAAAAATTAACTATAAATATAAATTTAATCTTTTATAATAATATATATTATTTTTGGAAATGTACATAAAAATAAAAATGAATATATGATGCAATATTATTCATAATCTAGTAGCGCCATCAAGTAAAATATTAATATCTTTGTGAATTCCATTATATATGATCACATCAAAAATAAATCTAAAAGACTATTAATTTAATAATGTTAAATATTTCATATTAACATAAGCATACATGAAATTTACAGGATACCCATATCTCAGAGCATTTTCAAGAAATGCATCAAAATATGACCGCTGTTTATATCTGTCAGTGACTAAAATAGTGCTACTATGAATATAATTTAAGACGACATTTCTATTAATTTGACGACTGATGTTGCTATTCCAAAAATGTAGCTTATTTATATTGAACTGAAAAGTGTTTATCTATCATAAATATTAGTGCTTAATTTATTATCAACTATTTTATGTATCTTTTCTTGAGCTTCGGCCATGTGATAAAGAGGCCTTAACTCTCAATTTATCTTGAATATTCTTCACGAAAGCATTTGGGGGTTCGAAGAGAATTGACGACCAGAAGACGAAAGGGGATTTTGGCTTACGCCGCACTACAAAATTTAATATGATTTGCAACATTTGTCAATGGATTTCTTTGTTATTCACATTACTTATTTACTGTTTAGTAAAGATGGAAAATATATTCTGGAGGATATAAAAATGTTTTCTTATAAAAGCCTAAATTTTCACAGACGTTTTTTGCTTACAACATTTAGAGTTTTCAACCAAATTATACGAAAATTGCAGAATACTCGACAATATGTTAGAGACGAATTTTTTATTATTTGAAGAAAATTCATTCTCAGGTTACATATGCAGGTTGATAAGAAACAGAAATTTGCCGATATATGAGACGCTGGTGATCGCACCTTCAAGGAAGCGGAATCCAATTTTTGGATGCTTGCATTTTAAGGTATATGCTTATTAGATCTGTACCTATTAATAGGCACCATGATATTGGAAGGGTACCACTGGTGATGGTATAGTTCATATTTTTAAATTACACAATAAAATACAATTTTATTTTACCCTTATGTTCGAAACCTACCTTTCAGGTATCGGCATGTTGGGCTACTAAAAATAAACCTGAAAACACATAATAAGTACTGCGTTGTAAATGAGACAAATTCAATTAGTTTTAACTTTAAATATTTTTTATTTTACCAATTTTAAATAGATAATTTTTTTACTGCCAAAGAAAAATATATGAGATTATTATTTAGATGCAAAAAAATAGAATACACATTAAACAGACAAAATGCAGTAGCTAACACAAATAAAAATCATAAAAAGAAATCTCTGCAGACTCATACACCCCCCATGATGATTATTACAACATCAAAACATCTTCATTCCCCGAACTGAGTTCATAGATGAAATAAAACTGAAAATTTTGTTACTGTGTGACACACTGATCAGAATTTGCAGATAATAGCTGTAATTAGATGCACTCGTTTACTTCACACTACTGTAGAAAAAGTAAACGATGTTGTAGATTTTAGATTCACTCCACGACAGGACGTTGAAAGGGTGAAATCTTACAAAGAGTTAAACTCATACTTTAAATGCAGAAAAACGGAATTCACATATCAGCATATTGAAGTAAAACACATGATGGATGTAGCTGACTGACGTCAATACACAACCGTTGACTTTTGAAATTGTAGAAAATTTCTCATAAATGTTCTGTGAAGCATTTTAACGAATTGGTTACTGTACTTCATTTCGGCATTTCTTTGTTTCCACACAGTTTTAGAAATCACAGAAGCACACACGCTCAAAAATCGTTGAACATCTTGTCATCTTTCTTACGTAGAACTTGTCTTTCTATCAGCTACATCTGATAATAATAAAAATGGTAACAGCTTCAAGCATACTTCAAGTAGGGTTTATAACGAAAAAAAATTTTCATTAAGGACAGGTGGGAAAAGGTCCCGAGAGCCGTTAAAGGCCCTCGGGCCTACAGCTGCCGGCTCAAACGTCTGTGTCACTTGAATCACAGTTCAAAAAGGAACAAAGAAAACCACTTCCAGAAAGACGCTACCTCCTGTTCACACCGAAATTCATCCGCGGAACAAGATGTCGGGGAAATAGTCCCATTAAAATAATTTGATTAAAAATTAATAAAGTCAAGAAATTGAATTAAACAACAACAAAAGTCAAGACAATTAATAGTTAAGTTAATTACCAAGTAAATAATTAAGAAAAATTTAGATTTTGAGTAAAACTGCCAAAATACCCGTTTGAATTTCAAAAGTTGCCCGAATTGCCACACAAAGCTAACTAAATTTTTGTGGCAAAGATTTAAATATTTAAAAATGTTGAGAAAGCCGAAAAATGATTTAGATGCAATTTTTGCAATCTAACAATGCTTAAGAATGATGTGGAAAATAACAGACCACCTCTAATTGTTATGACAACAGTGACAACATTTCTGAAATTTTTAACAACTGCTTTTTTTATTAGAAAATAACATCGCATGTTTCATTTGTGTGTTGAGCATATTTCTTCACCTTGTACGTTACATTACTCTAACTTAATAATTCTGCGCGCATCCACACCAACAATGATCGCAACTGTTCTGTTTTTATATTTATATGTAACTTGGATATTTGACTTTAACTATCAATCTTAAAAATTCCTTCCATTATTTCTAGTGCATTTACTTTTGTATGCCTCGTGCCATACTTGTTGGCACGCAATGAGTGTTTTGCCAGAAGCATAAAAGAATGAGAAGGAAATTTGAAATCATGAAAGTGAGTTTCCGACCAAATAAAAAATTAAAGTAAACAATATTTCCATTACAATTATCTAGTTTTATGAGGCATAGAGGTTTTATTCGATAAACTCGGTATATAAAAACAATAGGGAGCGTTTCGAGAACAAAATCTCCGTCGGTCAAGAAAAGCAAAATGAGGTCTTTGATGTTGTGCGCTTTCTGGTTGTTTGCTATCGTTCAGGGTCAAATGTTTAATCCTGAAAATTTAAAAAATCAGTACAAGTGCTTCACCTACATGAACTGTATTTCAGGGAAAAGGCTTAAAGTTTTTCAAAATAACTGGCATGAATGTGTGAAAATGTAGTTATGTGTTGTAATTGCTAAAATAGAAATCTAATCGTGTGCATTTATACTCTTGAGACACCGCGACCAAATTTAGGGACATTTGTGTTTTATCGACACAAATCTAAATTATCCAAATTGCTGTCCATTCAAAGTCCTTAAATCCCGCTGTCCAAGGCTTTGAATAGTCCCGTTCTGTCATCTATTAATTGTATAGAAATAATTTTAATAGTAAATTATATTTATTTTATTTTTTTATTATATTAATCAAAAATTACACATGGCGTTATATAATCCTATCAAGAACATTAATAAGATTTTTGTGAAAATTGGTCGAAAATCATACATTTATATCTCAAGAGGTCTTAAAAGGTTAGTTGCATTTTTTTATACTAGACAGCATCATTAAAATTTATAACTATTCGGTCAAATTTTGCATTTGGAGAAAAAAGACTTCTGGAATTGTTGTAAAATCAGTTAAAATTGAATTTTCTTTTTATTTTCTCTTATGCAAAGTATACATAGAGTAAGTATTGCAATCGTCGAAAAATTCGATCTCGATATTTTGATGAATCTCCACGTTTTAAACCTCCCCGAGTATGAAAAACAAAATTTTTGAATTATATCTGCCTGTCTGTCCCTCTGGTTGTCTATCTGTGAACGCGATAACTCAAAAACTATCTGAGAAAGACGAATAAAATTTGACATGAGACCTCCTTTACACTAAATTTGTACATGTCTGACAAATTTTGGACGAAATACGTCCACAAGTAGTTTGTATGTCTGTGTTCATGTGAATACGATTACTCAAAAACTTCAATAGCTACATAAATAAAATTCGGTACATAGTTTTATCATCAGAATTGTAGATCCGAATCAAATGATTAATATCAAATGTTAACCCTCCCAGCGGCGCAATGGAAATTTTGAAACGTTTGAGAAATGCCTCCTTCGTAAAACTTAGTTGTACTAGCAAACGGCAGCGGTTTTTAACAATGAACATCCCTTCCCCCTTTTTGCGGTTAGAGAATACTCCGATGTCAAAGGAGAGACATGACAGTGATTTATACTACTGTCGGCTCTGAGGGAAGAAAATGGGTTGGAATAGAGGGACAGCAGCCAGTTTATCTTTCAAGCAAGGTATTTTGAAACCTGTGAAGGGGTGAGTGAATGGCCGTGGGGCGACACTTGAGCGTAAATAAATACGGTTTGAAAAGGTTGTTTTTTACGAAACATCAGCTGTTTAGACAGGTAGTAGATAGTACTAAAGCCTCAGCAGGAATATAATTAGATGTGTCCATGTCTCTGTCATTAATGCTATTATCTTCTATCGAGGGGATCAATCGTCGTTCATTCAAGCAGAGACTCGAGACGAATCCGGTATTTTTTCCCCAAGAACTGTAATTTTAGGAAGGGTAGTCTTTAGACGGATATATAAACTCCGACTTGTTTTATGTTTTGTCATTTCTTTTTGATGTTTACTGCTCATGTGCTCTCGACTTAGCGTTGCTCTCTCAACTCTCGACACGTTCGTTTTTTAATTGCGTTTCAAAATACTTATGAACAATGGATTCAGAAGAATACTCAGAATCGGATTCTTCCTATGAGGACATTTCTCATGAAAGTGATTCCGATGAAGATACATTGGATGCCGCTAGAAACTGGTGTAGAATTGACCAAGAAAACCTTGCACCACCCCCACCAAGATTTCCTTTCAGTGGCAACCCAGGACTGAATACACGCATGCATGGTTCTTCTCCCATTGAATTTTTCTGCATTTTCTTCGATGATGACATAGTAGGTTATATAGCGAGCGAAACGAACCGCTATGCAGAAGATTTCATTGAGAAAAATGATTTAACTCCAAGCTCAAGGGTTCAGAAATGGAAAGATGTCGACTCAAGTGAAATTCGTGTTTTTTTTGGGCATTATTATTTTGCAAGGTATAGTACAAAAGCCATTGCAAAAGTGGTATTGGTCGCAGAGGCCATTGCTTAGCACTCCATATTTGAAGCAACTTATGTCCGAAAAAAGATTCAGCATCATCATGAAATTCCTTCATTTCACAAATAATGAAACAATCGATTTGGAGACACATCCCCAACCTGGCTTACGAAAAGTGTATGAAGTTTATGATGCCATAAACAGAAAGTTCAAATCAAGTTACGTTCCAGAAAGGGATGTGTCAGTTGATGAATCCTTATTATTGTATAAAGGAAGATTGGGCTGCAAACAGTACCTACCAAAAAAGAGAGCCAGGTTCGGGATTAAATTCTATCAGCTATGCGAATCTTCCAGTGGTTATATTTGGAATAGCCTTATTTACACAGGAAAGGATATGCCACTGTGGAATGAATCTCCCAAGTACAAATCTACAACGAACATAGTTATGACACTTTTGGAGGATCTTATTGACAAGGGCTATTGTGTAACTTTGGACAATTTCTACACGTCACCAGAATTGGCAGAACTTCTGTTATCTCACCGCACTGATGTTTATGGTACATTGAGACCTAACAGAATTGTTGTTCCCGAAGAAATAAAAAAAGGGACTCTCAAAAAAGGAGAAATCATTGGATTTCAAAAGGGGAAGATTTGTGTAATGAAATACATGGACAAAAAACCCATCTGTATTTTAAGTACTGTGCATAATACGGTAATTGTCGAACAGGACAAGAAAAGGAAAAAAACTCACGGAAAATCGGAAAGAATAGTTTCCAAAAAACCTCAAGCTATAATTGACTACAACCTTACTATGGGAGGTGTGGATAAGGCTGATCAGTGTTTGTCATACTACCCTACTGTAAGAAATCAGC
>BGPR01001602.1:201978-236591 GCA_013235015.1 Araneus ventricosus | reverse complement strand
GGTTCACTCGAATAAAAAGCATGACTATTTTTTATCGGTATTCTTGTAGAAGATGTATTTCTCTTCGCTCGCTGTCATCCAATTCAAAAATTAATCGTTTTCGTTGCACTTGAGCGCTAAATCTCAAATGAAGCAAGAAACTACAAGTAATACCATTCTGAAATCAGATATCGTTATGACAACGGTGAATTTTTCTCTTGTTTTTGAAAGATTTCTAAACAGAAAATATCCCAAAATAAATTGTAAATTTTTACAGACAAAGCCATATAGTTCCGTAAAACAATTTTCTCATACGCATATATTTCTTAAATACTGATAATAAAAGTAAATTGAGAACATCATTTAAAACATAAATATAATCTTTCTTTTTTGTTGGTGTACTCGTAATTAAAAACATGCGGAGGTATTCATTTCAAAAAGTGTAATCTTTTTTTCGAAATATTGAATTGCATTTACTCATTTTCATGAAGTGTTCTTTCAAACGATATAATTTTTCATATAACTCAACAGAAAATCAATATTTTTGTTAACGTTAATATCAAACTGTATCTTCAATAATTTTTTACTAACTTCCACAATCAATCAAAAATAATTAATTTACATTCACTTTTAATAAATACCCATTCTTTCAATTAACTTTAATTCTTGAAGCATCCATAGAGCAGAATCATTGCTAAAAACAATTATTATTCTGAATTTATTCAATAAATTAAACACTTGTGTTTAGTCTTGAAACAAGATGTTACAATAAATGTCAAGTACTCAAAGTAATGTCAAGAACTTTTATTAGTCATATTGTTAGAATTAGACAATGTAACGAAAGGCAAAATATAATCCGTCTTTTTCAATCTGGTTAGTATATTCAAGGCTTCGTTATGCATAAGAAGGTAAATATAAAGAGGACACTTAGTTAAAAGATTAAGATTTGTAATTTTATCAAGTCCTATAGAATATCATAGATCTCATTTCTCGTCGAATACAACATGTTGTCGACTGAAATAGTAGCTACACGGCTTGTCAAATTGCAGATAGTTAATGACTAATATATTTATGTACAGGGTTAGCAAGAAATAAGTTTCCCACTTCAGAGGGCTCTAGAAAGCGTTCTATTGGTCCAAATGAGATAAAATTTGAACTGTCGATAATTCAAATGATGCGTTTGACATTTATTAAAGAAAAAATATCAGTACAAATAACCGCCGATAGGTGGTGTTGTAATACGCAGAAAAGTTTTAATATGCTTTATAAATGTTAAATAATATAAAAAGTAGCATTAAAACTGCTCAATATGTCCCCCTTCATGTTCAACAATGTGCTCTAATCGCAGAACCATATTTGCCATAGCTGACCGGAGTGAGTCTGCCGGAATATCAACAACATGGCGTCGAATGCTATCCTTCAGATCTGGCAAAGATGCTGGTCTTTTACGGTAAGTATTGTCCTTCAGGAAACCCCACAATCAAAAGTCGCAGGGTGTGAAATCCGACGAACGAGGAGGCCATGTCATTGTAAAATAACGGCTGACCACCCGTGGATCTGTTAAATGCTGTCTTAGCAATTGCTTTACACGACGATCAATGTGAAGAGGTACGCCATCCTGCATGAAAATGATGTCCTGAAGGCATCCACGCTGTTGAAGTTGTGGGATTACAAAATCCCTCAGCATATCACGGTCCGTTGTTCTGTGATGGAACATGATTGGATTCCATTTGCAGTTATCTCGTCAAAAACAATACGGTCCAATGATAAAGGTAGCCGCAAACCCACACCATACTGTAACTATGTCAGAATGCATGGGTTGTTCTGTGATAGTGTGAGAGTTTTCCGCTGCCTAAATTCGACAATTATGGGAGTTAACGTGCCCATCGAGACAGAAGTGGACTTCGTTACTCCACAGAATGTACCATGACCAAGTGACGTCAACCACCATTCGAGAAACGAACATCTGAGTTCCCCGTCCTGCAGTAGGTGCACAGGCTTGATTTTATAGGCATAAAAATTAAAAATCCGCCGTAAGAGTTTTCGTACAGTGGAATACGGAATATCCATTCCTGACCCACTCACACTACCATGCGGCGACTGACTACTTGCTTCAACGATCGCGTAGCCACATCTTCGAAGCTAGAAGACGGGATTTGCTTTCGTCCTCTACTTGGAAGAATGCCAAGTTGTTTCAAATTTCTGTATAATCTCGCGTAGGGCACATGGAGATATTGGACCTCTTAGTATCTGCTTCATACAACGGAATTCTTTTACAGCTGTAACGGAGTTCTGCTGGTTCAGGTATAACAACTTTACCAGTAGCACTTTTTCTTGCAACGTCGGCATGATGTGCAGAGAAGTAACTCATACTCGTGCAGAATCCGCCTTCTTTTTATTCAAAGAATAATGATAATAGGCATGCGCTTTAACGCAAATGATGTTCCACTTTTTCCTTATATTCAAATAAATACCATTTGATTTATAGCGCCATTTATTGGTGAATTTATTTTGATACTAATATTTTTCTTCAATAAATGTCAAGCGCATCATTTGAGTGATCTGTAGTTCAAATTTTATCTGATTTGGACCAATAGAACGCGTTCTAGAGCCCTCTGAAGTGGGAAGCTTATTTCTCGCTAACCCCGTATAAAAATGTTTTCATTGTTTAACCGTATATTAAAAAATTAAAAAGAAGAAAAAACTAATAATGTTACAGCTAAATTTTAAGTTAGAGCGCATTTTAAAGGGTTTTCTCCCAGATAAGTAAGAGATGGTACTAAGAATGAGGATCGACTTTGAACGCGTTGGAAAGACTTTTGATTGCGAACATCTTTGGAATCTCAATGCAGTCTTGCTTGCATTTCGATTGAGCCATCTATTAAACGCTGAGAGCTTTTGTTTGTGCTAATGCTGTTATTATTAGTGATTTTCTTTCTATTTGTGCCACTAATTTGTATAAGATCCGTTTTTCTGTATCCTGTGCTTTGTGTTTCTGGAATGTTCGTAAATTACGCGTCGTTCTACATTATCCTCCTTGTTGGACTGCTTTCACCATACATATACTGACGATTTTCGTAACATTCTTGATAACTATCCTTATTATACAACCCGACAGAGATACATGTACAAAAACAAAGTTTTTCGTGCTCAACAAACGCCTATTTTGGTAGAATGTACCATTGGCATGCAAAGAATCTTTGGAAGTAAGTAAATCTTTGGAGTAACAATGCAAACGCACAGCTATAATAGCGGATGACATTTTATTCAAAAAACCTACATTGCTTCGAACAGCAATACAATAATAATTTTGTTGTTTATAGATAAAATTAACAATCTTCCTTTATAATCAATTACCTTCTTCACGTTTTTCTTTTTATGAAACCTTGTTCCGACTATTTTCTGTACATGTCTTATACACTCTAGTTCGGATACAGAATTTTTCTATAAAAGGAACAAAGTTTAAAATATACTTTTAAATATCACTTTTGAGGAAATGTTACCTTATAAAACAGAAAAAATCGTCTATTTCCTGTTTGAATGTCATTACTACACTCTCCTAAATCAACAATTAATGAATCCGCCAAGCTACAAATAAAAATTATTTAATTTCTCAAATTCGTCTAGATGTGATGTGACGTTTCACAAGTATATTAACGATACCGCAGCACTAGTTCGCCTTTTCAATTACCGAATGTTTGAGCAGAGTGAAGATCAAAATTTTATTTAAAGTTGAATTTTACTTAACCGCTGTGGAAACTGCACTGAATTCCGTTCTAAAAATGGTTTAAGTCCTTAAACGAAAGTCAGATACTATTTAAATTTCTAATTTAATTCAGGAATATAATAGAAGATAGCTTTAAAAAATCTTGTGAAGTTTTTGATATTACCTTACAAGTTTCTAATAGTGATTCACTATCTAGGGATGAGAATGGTGATGGCCTGCGTACCGAATTCCTGATGTATGAGATAATTAATGATGACATTACTGATCCTTTTAAAAATTTAGAATCTACCGAAGCAAATAATTAAATTTCATCGTTCTCCAACTTTTCTGTAGCCTTAAGAATATATTTAAAACTGCCAATCACAGCTGCAACAGATAGAGTTGGGTTGATACCAGGTTTTGCTGTATCAGGTACAAGTTGATACTGATACGCGCGGGTTCCTTATACTTTTACTTGATACTTTTATATCTGATACAGCCAATAACCGATCCCTTCCTGTCGGTACAAAACTGGGTAGTCGGCAATCGGGTATTGATACGAGATTTCTGTCTTGGCGATGCTAGCATGTGTTATGTGTGTATTTTTTTAAAACTACCTATATATATTATTTCTTATCATTACCTGGAATAAAATTATTTCTAACGCATTTTTTTACCTTTTCTTGCAATGTTTATTAAGTATATAAAATTGATGGGATTTTCAATGATTAAATAAATATATTTTGCTTTAAGCATTTCGTTATTCGAAACAAATAAGTAACTCAAACAACAGAATTATTATTAGTAAAATAAATTGAACATAAAAATTAAATGCTGAAAATGAATAGAATTTTCAGAATATAACGATTTAAAAAAATTAATTAAACAGGAAATATTTATAATTTAAGATATAAACATAGGATGAAATACTTTAAAACAAAATGAAAATGAAACTGTTTTCATCAGTTTTTTAAGTTTTAGGAAATTCTTTACTTTTTAAAAATGCTTTTAGAATAATGTACAATATTAAAATTAGCATCTAAAGCTAAAGCTAACGAGCAATTTTGGGAGAGATGGAGTTAATAGATTTTAAAGCTAAACGTCTATTAATATATAGAGTTTAATACCAACAACTTAAAACAGAAAACATGATATTTCTCTTTAATTAAGAAAAGATGGAAGTAGGCATATTAACAAACGTATAATACTGAGAACTTACAAGGTGCAACAACAAAAGACTTAAATATTGAGATAAAAATAATTCAATAATTATAGTTTTAAAAAACTATCTATTTTTATTTTGTCAAAAGATAATATTGTTTCCTGTCATTTAAAATCAGTACCACTATCGAAAAATGAGTTGTCATGGAACTGATGTCACAAACATTAAAAAAATGTTTTCTGACTAGTTTTTTATAATACAGAAAATTGTACCTCTCTTCTCGCCTCTATTTTAATCGTTCTTTAATAGGAAGTACTTACCCACTCCGGGGATCATTCTCGATCGATATGTTCCTACACTGGTGTATGATGCCGAAATCCTATCGTATCTTTTCCACAAAATTAATGCACTACATATCAATCCCACACATACCAATCCCAGCTCGGTAATCCCGCCTTCTGATAAACTTAGCTATTTGTTTCTCTCTTTTCCACTCCCACCCGTCATGACTTCAAAACCAAGGCCACATGCACTTCATAATCAAACCTCTACCGAAAACGCGAAGCTTCCCCAACCCGGAACTGTATCATTCTGATATTTGTATACTTCTATGAATCTAATATTTTTGTATCAATCTTTTATTTTTGTATCATATGATTCTTTATTAACAGCCGACCGAAAAGGAACGCGACGGAAGCGATTACTTATCGTTATCATTCGAGTCAGAGAACTGATACCGAGTACCTGATACTTTTGGTCTGTATCATTTAGTTTTATCTGATACTTTTGCGCACCCGATACAAAGTATCAAGTTGATACAGTATCACCCAACCCTAGCAAAAGGCGAAAGAAAATTTTCTAAAAATAATTAAGCCATATATAAGATCGTCGATGTGGTAAGGAACATTAATTAATTTTGGTTTAGATCCAATGGAGAGAGGTTTGCCAGAAAAAATAAACTTAGATAACATTATTGACGAAGTTGCATGTAAAAAATTAAGAAGAGTAAAATTTTAATTTAATATTTTACTTCGTGGAATAATTATAAAACATGCAATTTCATAATAAACGCTCACTTTTGAAATTATTTTACTATATATTTGTATTCGTATTTTGTTTTCATATAATTATCTTTCGCAGATGTAATGTGAATAAATAAACCTTTTCTAAACTTTATATTTGAGAGAATATCAGGCGTAATCTTTTTCAAGAAAATAAAGTCTATAATCGGCACTTTCTTTGTATTTGAAATTTTACAGATGAATTAATTAAACGTGTTGCTGATTCTTTAGTTGAGCATGTCAAGCACGTCTATGTACAAAGTTTTATTTATTATTATAATAAGGAAATTGCGAAAACTTTCAATACGCTGTTTAGAAAACCAGTTAAGATATTATATGTGAGGCAAAAATTAAATGATCGCGTCTGCTCGTCTAGAAAAGGTACTGCATATTAAGAAAATATGCATAATAATGGAGATGGTATGAATAATGGAAAAAAATCCGCTTACACTTGCGAAGTTCAATTTTTTAAATATGTTTCTTATTTCTTTAATTGGGCCGCGGCAGTCACCCAAGGAACAGGACTCTTTCGTATATATTTTTTTGACAATGATATGTGTAAAATGGGATTCAAACTGAAGCTGTATAAGCATCGCATAATATCGATAAAATGAAGTTCATTTTATTTATTTTAACACAAGGGCTATTTTGGGACTGCCCACGTAATTCTGAACTGCGGTCAGATGACAAGATTGGCGACTGAGCTGGCACACCCTCTCCAAACTTTAGCATCACACCAGCTTTCCTTCCGGCTCTTTAATGCCTTAAACACAAAAGGGTTGGCGGAGTTAGTGGGTTGTGTGCGCCACACAAACGGGAGGACGTTTTGCCCCTAACGAATGCTTTAGCTTGCAGCAGGCCCAATGCACGGCATATCTTCAGTGGAATCGGGTTTCAAGACTAGCATTCTCGCGCCAGGAAGCCGCGACCTTACCACTACCCCTCAGCGCGCCCCATCATTAAAATGAAAGAAGTTATGAAAAATGGCAGAATAATTTCTTCAGGAAATAAAACCGAAATTCATTTTGTTTCTTCAGTACATTTATTCAATATAAAAAAAGTTTTCTATCAAATCTATCTTTTTTAACAACACATATTCGTCTTTAATACATAATAATATACTTGAAAATGAACCAAGCACGGTCATAGTTACAGATTTCTAGTGATGCATTACAACCGTTCACCTACTGCCCTCGATGCTAAAATGTTACAATTGTAGCATAAAATCCCTTGTACTTTTAAATCACTCGCAAATCATGCCCTGAATCTTAGTTTCTTCTAATTCAGAGAAAGAAAATGTTCTTGACAACACATTCCAAGAAATTGCTGACGATTGTGGTAATGAGTATATGGACATAGTAGTAAAAACAGTTTATTATAAAAAAGTTAACAGTCAAGTTCCTTCAACATCCTTTTCATAAGCTTATTTTCAACTTGAGTATCTTGGCCTCAAATCTTGAGATCGACTTCTTACCCACTTCCAATCGAGCTACAGCTTTGAAGTTTAGCACAGTAGTGGGTTTCCGGTGACAAAACAATATTATGCAAAAAATATTTGCAATTTCTATCCTATTTTAAACCTAACAAAATTATATTAAAATTTCAGTCCTATATTTGGTTTCCTATATAAAGTTTGGAAGATGGTAACCTCACTTTACGTAGGGTTGCAACAACCACCGGCGCTGCAAAGATGAATAACGTAGCTCATGTTTCTACGCGTCTTGGGTTTACTTTCTATTAGAATTCGCCAACAAACACAAGTTTTTTTTTTTTTACTTCGTGTGCGCCAAACTTTTCGCACTCAAAGAAAAAACAGAAAGTTGTGTAGATCGATTCTCTTTTTTTTCTATTACGTTGTTGATAATAATTGTAAGTTATCACGTAATATATTACGGATTTATATTTCAGAAAGTTAATGTCATTAAATAATTTTAAAAATGTAATTGTACATATGTATGTAATAATTTTTATATGTGTTTTATATTGGAGAATTCAATAATTGAATTTCGTTTACTATGCCTAACATGTCGTGTGTATTCGTGTCAGTCGTCACTAAAAAGTAGAAAATAAAAAAAATAAAAAAAATTAAGGTATAAGCTTTTATTCAAAATGCACTTTAAATGAGAAAATACGTTTACACATTATAATTTCGTCGAAATGAACTGAAAAGTAAAACAAAAAAATTCTGATTACAAAAAATGCATGGTTCGCCTTATAAAGCACCTTATACTTCGTGAATATTTCTCTAAACAAATGGAATATTCCTAGAAGGTAAAGGCGCCCACACGCTTTTATTCGAACCATGCATTTTCTCGCAATCAGAAAAATATTTTTTTACTTTTGAGTTCTTTTTGACGAAATTATAATGTGTAAACGTATTTTCCCATTTAAAGTGCATTTTGAATAAAAGCTTATACCTTAAAATTTTTTATTATTTATTTCACTTCAGTTCAAAAAGTGCAATTGTCAAGAAGTTTGAACCATTCCGGCCCAGACAAAATTCAAAATTTTAGATTCCTGGAACTTCCAATTAAGTCAATTATTTATATATAAAACATTTCAATAAGTGGATGCTTCTAACTTATTACTTGAATTCCTGGATATCAGGTTCCTATGCTAAAACATGACTTAAAACTGCCTCAAAAGTTCCTATCAGCTTGTTTATTGTAATTTCTAAAATATTTGAAAAATTAAATTATTCCTGTTTATTCCCGTAGAATAATTTGGTTTCATAGAGAGACACAGAACAATTCATCCGTTGATAAATGGGTAACGCTTTGGAATAAAGCATTGAACATATTATGATGAAAATAATATCGTTAAACGGTCGTTGCATACTTTAAGGATAGGTCGTGCACAGAGGTTTCGATAATAATCCATATCAAATGACTTTACTAACTTGTGCGAATCAGCCCTGATATACAAATCTAGGCTTTAAATTAAAGAATCTTCAAATGTCTGTTGATGTCAAGGTATTTTTTTTCGAATTTAAACAGAAAATGTTTGTATTAAAAAAGTGGAAGAATTTTTATATCCACGTCTAAATGTTTGTTTTATCAATGCCATTTAATGAATAAATTATTTTTTGAAATTAATTACAGATGTGAATGAATCTAAAGGAAATCTGTTCATTACTTACTAAATTATTTCGTAAGAAAATTATCATACTGGCTCTAAATCTACAATGGTACATTCCGTCAATAAAGTATACGGACGCTTTTTATTTCTCATTATCTATAAAGGTTAAATTATATCATTCAGTTTGTGAGTTTGTCCTTTTTAAAAATATATGATCTGTATTTGCATAAGGGGTCATTGACAATTTATATTTGACTCATTCAGATTTTCCAATGACAAACCCCAAATTTTAATCTTTTAAATGATTCTGCATAATAAAAAAATCTTCAGATATAAAGTTTTAGGTAAATCGGTTCAAAATAACTGGAGTTACCCAAGAAAATCGATTAATGGCCTCTTTCAATATATTCAAACGTAAAAATATGGGCACTCTGTTAAGACTTTTCATTTCGGCTGATAATAAGGTAAGTTTTGGATAGAATATTTGGTGTTTATTGATTATTACCATTCAGGGTAATGAAACATTACTAGATAAGAATTCAAATGCATGATTTTATATGCAATTTATGAATTTTAATTATTTAAGCTTTATATGCATTATTTACAGAAATTAAAATACGACAAAATATTTTTACATAATATTTTTTGTACATGATGGTCTATATACATAATATAACAACTAAACAATGCAAGCTTTGATATGCATAAATTTATGAATCTTTAACTATTTGCATTTTAATAAAAAGTGTAGGTATCATTTCTCTCAATCATCTGTTGTATGCGACATAGCATGGAGTCTATGAGATTGTTAACAAGATATCAATCTTTTTTACTTTCTTATTCATAATGAAACCTTGAATATATTGATTTCAAGCTGACGACTAATTTAACTGTACCAAAAACGAGACTGATAAAGATCGATTATTTGGCCTTCTCTACATTGTCTTATTCTCGTGACATAAAAGTAAAATAATCAACATTTCTAAATAATGTCAGCGATTAATATTAAACAAAGCAATCTTAAACAAAAAAATTTGTAGTAGCTGAGAAATGAAAGACAGATGCTAAATTTCTGATATATTCTTTAATAAATTAAATAAAAAATAAAGTAATGCTGCTGAACGGTACCAAACAATTCCATCACCATCCAATTAAAATGTTTCCACCAAATGTTATTTAACATAGCTTGTAAGAACTTTTTACTTTTAATTTTTTACACTTAATTGTTTTCTACCAGAAAAAGTATTACATTAAAACAATTAATTTATTGAAACCATATTAAGCTTTTACTCTATTTTTCTTTAAAAAGGCATTTTTGTCCAACTGCATTATCCACACACAAGGAGTTTCTATTTTATTGCATTGAATAATGTTTCATTCATTTATTTATAATACATAAATTCATATTTTATGCAAATTCTTTGCAGTTTTATGAATTAAAGATTCCGTAAAACATTTCGACAACTACAATCATAAACGGCTTCCATTTTAGAGGTTTAAACGTAATGTCGCTTGAAATGCAAGAGAAGTAGAATGTGTTACATGTATCGATTTTCCTTTCCGTTCGTTATTCAGCTGTACACTTATTTAAAAAATAAAGCAATTTTTCTTAATCTAAAGCGGAATCATGCTTTATCTTGGGAGACATGCTTTGTTTTCCATTTGATTTCACAATTTTTTTTCCTGACAGGGAATCCTTAAGTAAAGTTGAGATGCGTCTTAAGAAAGCTAAAATCATGCTTTTCTGAACGCTTTTCGTTATTGGTCCATATCATAAAAACTACTCGAAGGAAAAGTTGAAAGTTTCGAACAGCGAGGTTTTAGGTAAGGCTCCTTCGATTGGCATCAATGTTTTTTTTTGTTTTTCTATTCAAATTTTTAACCTTTGAAATTTAAAAATAATGACATGTTTTAATTATACTTTAATTTTTTAAAAAATGCATAATTTGTGTCTTGTTTATTAAGTATTTTAATAAAGAATTAATGTTAAATATTCATTATATTTTGAAATATATGGAAAAAATGGGTATGGCCATTTAACATCAGAAATTCCAAATTTCAATTTTTCAAAACTCATCAACCGTTTACTCAAAAGATCAAAATGTTGTATGTATTTGAGCTAATTTAATCCAGAAAATGTGGATATGAATACAAAATTTGGTGTTGCCATTTGGAAAAATCGAGTTTGTGTGAAAATATATATGAAAGCGAACCCTTGCATAAAAATATCATATGCACTTACACAGGAAACATTTCACGGCTACAGGATTTTACAGTTTTATTGTGTGATAATTAATTTTGGAATAAAGAGCGACGTTCGGAAAATGTTTGGACGGACTTTACAGTAAAATGAATACAGAATAATATGTCAACACAAACAACCATATTATTGATGACTCTACGTAAAACAACCACTCCAGGATTTTAAACATCGCATCATTTAAGGATACAGAAACTACTACCCCTTTCACTAGAGTGCGTTGTTTATGATAGTGTATGGTGATCTTTGTTTGACTATGTCTGGACTTTCACCCGATAAAGTTTGTACCTAAAGTTTTGAAACACCCTGTATAGGCACTTTGGTAACTGTGCGCATTCAATAGAAAGTTCCAAACTATATCGAAAGTTTGCTTTCTTCCTGATTGCATCGTACAAAGTATTTTCAATTTTCGAATAGACTTTTGAGCAAGTCTTCGGTATCATACCTTTCTCTTATATTTCCCAGGAGGAGAAAGGTGCAGTAATCTCGATTTACACAGCGGGAAGACCACTACTTTCTGAGGTTATCGTCATCTCTTCTTGAAACATGATCTTTTTGAAGGATTTTTCTTGATGTTAACTGGGCTTTAGATTGTATATGAGAGGTATTCTGAATGCAGTGGCGGCTCCTCAACTTAGAAACAAGAGTGCTGTAAAAGTTGTGTAGATACAAGTTTTAGGAAAATTCTGTGCTGATTATTTTGATATACAAAAAAATGATAGTTTTGTAGTTATAAGCAAAGACTAGGTTCAATACATTTTTTTTTTCGTGTTTTTTGCTATAACTAAAATTCCAACAAAAATTGTTAGTGTCAAATCTCAGTTTCTTTATCAGCACCCCAAAAACAAAAAGGAGCAAAAAATAACAACTCTTCCCGATTTGATTTAAAAAAACTACCTAATGACTGGACCACTAAGCGAAAGCGATAAAAAGCCAAATGAGGACGAAAAAGCGGAAGTCACGCGCCAAGCACGGTTACTACAGCTAAGAGTTCCTCTAAATTGAACGGAGAAAGGGTTGCTTTCTTCTTCTGATTTATCGCTCAGAATGAAAATTCCTTTCATTTGGAGGGGAAAGCCAATGCAGCTCAAACCTGCGTGTCGCTTGCTTGTTGACTGATTTTCCGTCTTCCTTTGACGTTTTCTATTAATTTTTTCTGCTATTTTCGTTGATTATTAAACTCGTAACACGGAAAAGTAATGAAATAAGAATAAAACCGGAAATGCAAGCTTTTAAAATAATTTTATGGAGACTGAATCTCTGCAGCCCTTATGGACGAGCCGCCGCTGCCTCAATGCTTGATATCGCTTGCAAAATATCCATGTTAAACTGAACATGATGAAGACCGAGTTGGCTATTTCTTAAGGAATATGAAATTATTTCTGAATTGCATTGTTTTTCCCCGTAGGAAATATTAAAGCATTCAAAAGGGTGATTGGTATCAAATTAAGGAATTATATATTGTGTTATTATGTGTTATGTTTCTGATTAAATCACAGAATAAAACTCTTTTTTCGTGATATTTGCAAAAAAGAGAACCTAAAACTTCAGTGAGAAAAATACTTAAAAGCTGCACAATGATTATAGTTACTAAACTCTTTAATCCCGAGGAGACTTTTTTCTTCTACCTCCTCTTACACCGGGATTTAAGAGGTCATGTCCTTCCTCAAGGGAAGGAAACGACATGTATTGGACTCTCCCAACCTGGAAGAGCATTTTCCCCACCCCCCACCCCCTACTGTAACATTCCTTTAAGGCGCACTGAAATGTGCTGTGGTTGGCAAGGATAATTGGACCCCCTACCGTACCTATATCCTGGAACCTCTCCTCCCCTCAAAAGAATCCAACCGCCTGAAACCGGCCCTCCTCGCTGTTAAGGAGAAATTTTTAGACCGCCCGGGACCGTCTCGCTCGGTATGAGAGGGTTAAGGAATGTTTTAAGCAATAATTATGGAATGCGTGTTACTGCTCCCAGAAGCAAATTAGTTAGAATGGAAATTGCGATACATTTGGAGATCCAACTCAGTCAATTTAATCAAACTATTTTTGAAAGTTAAAATAATGTTTACAGTCGCCAATGATATGAAGGTGGGAACTCCAACTCTATTTTTATTTATTGTCGCATGCCGAACGTGTACGATGCAAAGATAAACATAATTGATTTGACTTTTTATACATATTTTGTTTTTGTTCGACAATTGGGCAAAGCAATTACTTAACCCGCGACTTCCAGATTTCGATTCATTTACTGCAATTCACGAAGAGATATAAATCGTGGTTATTAATTATTGGTCGCATTTCAAAAATTAATTTTAAAAACCATATAATGTAGCAACTTTGCATTTTTTTTAAATGAGAGTAATTCAAAAAGTTTTTTCACATAGCTAACGTGCCGTTACGACTCTCTAAATCTGCACAATCCAATGCAAGTGTCAAAATGTCTACCGTGTAGCATAAGGCAAGTCTCTTGTTCCAAGAAAGTAAATCTTTTGTAACAGTTCAAAGAATTATTTGGTTAGAAAATCGAAATTATCGGTCTCCGAGTAAGAACTTCATTAAGAAATTATTTACTTTCTTCGAAATTATTTACTGCCTTCCGTTGCAGGGTAGCTATTTGACTCTTGTGTTAGATTACGCAGATTTAATACGCCTTAACAGAGCGTTTCCTATCTGAAAAATAAACATTTGAGCTACCCTCCCATGTAAGAGAAAACAAAGATGCAACATTACAGACTTTTTTTATTAATTTATAAAATGCGTCCAATAATGGGGAAATTCAGCATTTAAAAATTTTATTTAATCGATTTAGAATTCTTCAAAATGAACAATAACATTTAAAAAAATGATTTCCACTCAAAGTTTACCTCTGAGATTAGGCGAGAAAAACTTTCCATTCTTTGTCGCGAAACGGGTCTGACGTCATCTCTACGCAAACAACAGCTAGGTTACGCTATTTTACGCGCTCGCTATAGAAGTTTTCCTTTTTTTTTCTAAATTTTTCAACTAGCGAACGGGATAAAATAATGTCAAAAAGATACAAGTATTTTATTGTTCCTAATTTTCTAATATAATAGTCCAGGTCTGTCTCTCACTGATCCGGTAACGCTCTGACGACACCAACAATAACACTCTCGGCATAGCACTACGAGACTTTAAACAGCATTATTTCATTGTTAGAGAACCTAAATTTCAGTCATATTAAATTTAAAAGGGTAATTGTAGTTCTAATTTCAAATTTAATAGCTCTAAAATCGTGAAATAAAATTTGCTATCCATTGATATAAAATTTATTTCTCTATGATCAATAGTTCTCGAGAAATTTTAAATTATATTAATCATATATTTCAAATTAATTTCCGTTTTTTTTTAAAAAAAAAAAAGTAAATTACGTCAGTGGTATATCATGCGAGTGATAGAGTTTGTACGCCACGATGCATCTAATTATTTAGTGCAATCGTGATGATATAATTTGGAAACATTTTTTGGCAACGTTAAAATTTACACAAAGACATCTGAAGTACAAGGAAAATTGTTAAACAACGAAGAATACTTCACAATGAATGTTGTTTACTAAGAGGTGTTTTGAATAAAAAAATATGTAAATAATATGTAATTAAATCATATTTCCTGTCATAATGCGTATGTTTATTTTATTTGTTTTCAATCAATGTTAAACATTTCTCTCGCATATATATCTATTTAAACATGTCACGGGAAATCTCTCGAATGAAGAGGCAATGATTTTCTATTGTGTTAACAAAACTATAACTCTACCCGATACAATATTTATCAATGTTCCAATGATTTTCTTCGCGAAAAGTGGTGTAAAGCGATAAAGAGAGATGATAAAGTGAATCCAAAATTATCTGTAAGCATCGTTCGTCATTTCTGTGGAAATCCTTTAATGTGAGAAATTAGGATATATCCCAGATGAAATGCAAACTTGAAGAAAGTGTGATTTTTCTTAATATTAGCTTGTCGTGACAAACTTGACGAGACAAGTTTGCAACGAACTTTCCTGTAATGTAACAAAGCATAATCGATCACCCTCCTTGCAATGCAAGATTTCTGTAAAGTTGGTACCGCACACTTACACACCACGACTTGGATACAGTTGTATATATGTGGTTTTGATCTTTGTCTATGCTTTTAAAAAAATTTAATATCATCCCCTAGACCGTCCTTCTTTTTATTAATTCGATAAATCAATGATTATTTGAAAAAAACTAACTATGCCTTTTTATAAAAAAATTACTTTTGAAAATTTCTCCATATTTTTAAAAAATATAGAACTTGCACTTTAAAGAAAGCTATATGGCGCCTTTTTCTTAAAGTTGAAATTTTAACGTTCAGAAACAAAATTAAATTTAAAAAATAGTCAATGTTTCTTGAAAAATAATAACTTACTTTGTGTCCCATATTTTTAAAAGTAATTAATTTTGAACCCAAATTTCATAATTTATTCTACTAGCAAAACGTAGTTATTAGCGAAAATCGCTCTCTTTGACTTAAAATGATATTCTCAACTCAAAATTTAAAAAAAGAATTAATTCAAGACGACAGTTTAAAATAAATATTTGAAATTTTACTGATGAATTAATTAAACGAACTGCCGATTCGCTAATTGCGCATGCCAAGCACGTAATGTAATCCTTAATGTAATATATATATATATATATATTACATTAAGGAAATTTCGAAAATTTTAAAAACGCTGGCTTAGAAAATGAGTGACGGTATTATACGTGAGGCAAAAATTAAATGACAAAATAGCGGCTGCGCATCTAGAACCTGTACTGCATATTTGGAAAATATGTATAATCATTAAGATCATATGAAACACAGAGAAAAATCCGTTTACAGCAGAGATGTTCAATTTTTAACTTAGGTGTATTATTGAGGCCGCTGCACTTATTCAAGGCAGCAGGACTTTATCGCATAAATTATTTCACTAATGGTTTGTGCAAATTGTGATTCAAATTAAAACTATAGGAACATAATATCAATAAATGAACGAAGTTATGAAAATTGCTGGAAAATTTGCTTGTGGGAAGATAACCGAAATTCATTTTGTTTCTTCAGTACATTCATTTAATATAAACATAGTTTTCTATCAAATATAACACTTTTTAACACACACATTTCCGGCTTTAATCCATTATTATGCGCTTGGCGATTAGACAGATTTCTAATTTGCACCCTCGAAGCTAAAATATTATAATTGTAACATAACAGCTTTTGCAAGGTTAAATCTTTGAGCAATATGGATAGCCTGCGAAGAGTTTAAAAATGTTCAGTCACGTGAGAAATTTTGGAGACCAGCTTCGGCAATATGGGATTTAATTTAAACAGATCTAGATCTCACTTACAGTACCATAGAGTTCGTGACAGAGCGTATGCAACAGTTTATTGACAAAAATGGAGGTTGTGCTTAATATTTTATTTTAAATAATTATAATCTTTATAGGATTTTTCATTGTTTATCTGCTACATTTTTCCTATGAAAAAACATGCAAATGACAGCATGACCTTTCGAATTCTTATTTTGTCAAATAATATCAAAATCTTAATATGAATAAATAGTAATTTTCTGTAGTTATTATGTATTACTTCTCTTTTCTGAAAGGAGTAAGGTCATTAGAAGAGTAAGAAGAGTTTTTGGTATGGAATATCATTTGAAAGAAGAATAAATGGGTGTTTCCCTAGCAGTGGAGTTAGAGTCCGCGCCCAACGGGGGTACACGATCTGCTTTACAATTGGAGGGAATTTATAATGACCCTGTCAAATTTTCGTCGGATATTTATTTTTCTACTAGTTGAATAGTCCGTTGCGTGAATGGGGTACAAAAATTTGACCCGGCAAGATCTCTGGCACCTTCGGACACCCCACTGGCGCCATTCATGTGTTTCTCATCTGAAAACTTGAAGATAATGCAATCAAAACCAGCAGGAGTAGTCTCCCCATAACTTTCTCGTATACTTCCCCAAAAAGGTGCTGTTTCCCCTCCCCCTCGCGTGGATAAAAAAATTCGAACCTACTGTAACCCAGAATCCAATGACTATCAGAAGGATTTTCATTGTAGATTATAGAGATTGTAAATTATTTAGGTGAAGAATCAAATTCAAAGATTTGCATAGCCGTAAAAACGCATCTATGACACACTGCTACGTTCCACTTTTGCCGGCTCAAGGACAAAGCGACGCAATCCTTCTGCGTACACAGAAATTACAACCAGTACGCATACATATGGAGAATCGGCTTAGAAATATTAATTATGCAATTTTAACGCCTTTTTTAACCGATTGACACAAAAATTGGAAACAAATCTACAATAAAGGTAAGAAGGCCACATTCCAAATTTCATTTATCTAAGTAATTTTGTTAAGAAGTTATTGCGATTAAAAATATGCGATTATACAGACCGACTGACTATCAACCTTCCACGGATTTGGTCCAAAATTTGAAACGGACCTATATTCCTGACGATAAAACTGTGTACCAAATTTTATCTATCTAGCTATTCCAGTTTTTGAATTATAGTGTTTACATGAACGCGGACAGACAACCAGACTTCTCGTTAACGGATTTTGTCCTAAATTTGATAGAAACCTACATATTATGTGTAAAGGCGATATACCAAATTTCATCCCTGTTTCTCTAATAGCTTTCGAGTTATCGTGCTCACAGACTGACATAATTCCAAAATTGTGTTTTTCGGACTCAGGGAGGTCTAGAACGTGGAGATTCATCAAAATCTCGAGTTCGAATTTTTTGACGATTACAATACTTTCTCTTTGTTTACTTCGCATACGAGAAAGTAAATATTTGCACGGGCCCTTATGCAAATGCACTTCCCATGTATTTAAAGAAGATAAACTTCCGCATTGAATCAAACGGTTTTCTTAAATTTAACTCTTATTGATTACGAGCTGTGGAAATTGTTTGGATACTTTCTTGACGGACTGTAGAACATGAACAAGGTTGGTTGGTTGGTTTGGGATTTATTGGCGCAAGAGCCAAATTTGGCCATGCTGCGCCAACATGAGGAAGGAAAACATATTCACAGATATGAAAAACTAAAGTTGCAGCAAATTGTTTACTGGGAAACGTGACCACTTTTAAGTTTATATGTTCAAATTTAATACGGTATGATATCCTTAGAAGTATAAATGTCGCTTGTGAGCTGCTACCATCTCCTAAATCAATAGTAAATTAATTTTCCAAGCTACTAAATAAAAATAACGGTTTCCTAAATTCATCTATATCTGATATGGCCAGTAACAAATATATTTGCTGGTGCCGTAGTATTGACGGCAAATTTTGATATTATGATAGAATTTCCCTTTAAAAGGCAAAGAAAGATCGTCTATACGATGAGAATTTCAATGATGAGCCAACCGAAGATCTCAAATTATTTTTTAAACCTTAATTTTACGTAAAAATTTTGAACTCTGTTATTAATTTAATTCACAAAAGGTTTAAATTTTCAAGCGAATATAACACATTATTTAAATTTCTAATTCAATTTATAAGTATTTCTAAGATGTCTTTAAAAGGTCTTGCACAAGTCTAGCTAAGGGTATTATTATTTGTGTTTATATTCACAGTAAACAATTTCATACCCATTGGTAACCATATAAAATTTCTGAAAAAAATTAAAAATTTTTTCCTTTTGTTACTTTTTTCAAATTGTATGGCTTTTTAAGTAAACTCTCTCTTAAAACTACAAGGGCTGAAACTTCATACACTGGTGTCCAAAATTTAAACACAATTTTTAAATTGCGACAAATTTTGAGTTAATACAGATAAAATGGTTCGCAATTAACACCTTTTCATTTTGCTATTTTTAGTTTATCCATAATAAATATTTTCCTCCCCCAAAATCTTATTGTTTCGAATTCCTCTTCCCAAATGATTACTGTGTAAAATTAGTTTTAAGGATACTAGATTATTTGTTGAGTTTAGAGTCTGCCAGAATATGAATGAAATATTCATTAATCAAATAAAATATATTGCAAACGTTTATCTAAAATATGTATAAAACTTACAAAAAAATGCATAGAAATCCGTTAACATAAGCAAAGTTTAAGAATGGTTTCTTATTTCTTAAATTCGAAGCGCTGCAGTCACCCGAAGAGAGGGTTTTTCCATATAAATTATTTTGATAACTTTATGTAGGAGCTGCCAATAATAAGAAATCTAAATAAACATCGGATAATATCAGTGAAATTAAGGAATTTATCCAAAATGTCAAATTAATGACTTTCAGAATTAAAATGAAAATTTATTTTGTTGCACAGTGTAGATTATTTCCATATAAAATAATTTTATCAACTGCACCACATTTTTAATTAATTTATTTACTATATAAAAGGTTCATTTTTCGCTATCGCCATTCTTCGTTCTGTTCTTAGAGCCTTTAATAAAGTGCTTAGCATTGCGCCGAGCACTGTAATACTTCATCATCGGTCATCGGAATATATCAGTGAAATTAAGGAATTTATACAAAATGTCAAATTAATGATTTTCAGAATTAAAATGAAAATTTATCAACTGCACCACTTTTTTAATTAATTTATTTACTATATAAATTGGTTCTTTTTTTCCTAGCGCGACCCTTCGTTCTATTTCTGAAGACTTTAATAAAGTGCTTAGCTTTGCGCCGAGCACAGTAATACTTATAGATTGGTAGGGTATAAAAGTCATGGTAGGTGGTAACCGTTCGTTTCGCGTGACTGACTCTCAAATGTCAAAACAATTTTAATAATATTTTTTTTAATTTTGAATTAAAAATTTATGAGTCTTGTTTCAATTGCAGTTTTCTTGTCATGTTTCATTATTAGCAAACTGGCTCTATTACCACAAGACATTTTAAGATATCTCCACGATGCTACTACGATATTCTGAATGCCGTACAACATAGTACAGATATCGTACGAATATTGTATTGCATTTTATGCTGTTAGAGGGCACGGTATGGAGCTTTCTGTTTATTTTATGCTTATAATTTTCTGCTACTCGGGGTCCTATCATAAAGAAATGAAGTAAGATATGTGCCGATGTAATGCAATTGGCATGTGGTATCCGATATCAAGAGAAGTATGGTTCTCCTTCCGAATTTTCCTATATAAAATCATATTATTCCCCTGGCGTTACTTAATTCTCCTGGCGCTACTTATCGCTATCCCATTCAAGACATTTCAAGTATTATCTGATTTCAATATTAGTTTTATGTAACTTCAGGATGCTTTACCTGCAAATTTTTTCCCGAGATAAAATCACATGTGACTTTTTTCTGCAGGGTTATTTAAAGTCCAATGTCTATCTTTGTGATGTTTGGAGATTTCACCAATTTAGGGGTGAAGTGAGAAATGGATTTGAAGTGTTGACATTTTACTTAGCATTACCTAGACATTATGACACGATCAGCATACTAAGTGTTGTCCACGAGAACGGTGGTCACATTTAAACAGGGCGCTGCTGATTCCATCGAAATGGGTTAATTGAATAAAACGGAACGATGCCCTGAAATTTCAACATTACTCCTCATTCGTTCATTGCAACATTTGGGAAAAGTTAATAGTTTTAAAAAATATTTATTAGCGTTAATACCGGCGGGAAAGGGAAGCATGGATGCTACAGAGACAAATGATTAGTACATATTTTTAAGGTAATTGTCATGAGGGAGCTATAAAGTAATACCATAACCCGAACTCCGTTTACACACGTTAAGTTACTGGTAACGACTGGAGGAGAAATAATCACATTATTCCCACTTATCCTCGCTTCTCCACTGAAGACATTCCGAATATTATCTGATTTCAATATGTCTCACGTAACTTCAGCATGTTTCACATGCAAATTGTTTCCCCAGATAAAACTACATACGACTTCTTTCTGCGGGGTTATTTAGAATCCAAGGCCTATGTTTTTGAGATCTGGAGTTTGGGGATATTAATTGGCAACATACCAAAGACTGTGATAAATATTTCTTTTTCTTTTCCTTCCTTCCGCGGAAGTCTAGTGGTAATATTCCAGCTTTGGAACCGGAGGGCTTCCAGGCCTGAAACACGGTTCCACTGCAGATCCGTCGTGTATTGGGCCTCTCGCAAACGTAGGGAGTCAAACATCCTCCCGGTGGAGTGGTGCTGAAGCTTGCAGAGGGGAGTTTCTGCTCAGGTATCATCGTCGTCATCTGACCAAGGTTCAAAGTTACGAGGTCTCTCCCAAAATAGTCCTTGTTCCTACAAAACTGGATGTTAATATAACTAAATTAAACTAAACCTTCCTTCCGAACATGTTATGTTCGACAGAAAATCGAGTTGTGCTCACATACTACTTGCTGTGCACACATAATACGCCCTCTGCAGGAGAATTGTGGTCACATTCAAAGAGGGAGCGAACAGTGAATTTATTGAATGAAATGCTAGGATGCCATGAAATTCGTTTACATAAGCGAAGTTTAAGTTAGTTTTCTAATTTCTCAAATTCGCGGTGCTGCGATCAGCCCGAAACTATATTCTATAATCTAAATTATTTTTCTAATGGTATGTAGGAATTGAAAATCACAGTAAAGATGAATAAATATCAAATGATATCAGTAAAATCAATGAAGTTATCCAAAATGTCGGATTAATTTCTTATTGAAATAAAACTTGAAATTTATTTTGTGTCAACAATCCAAATTATTTCAATATAAAACTTTCTTTCTACTGCACTATCTACTACTATTCTATCAACTGCATCACATTTTTAATTAATTTATTCTGTGTGTGAATTCAGTTGGTTTTTTTCGTTGTTGCACCTTCTTTTGTTTGCTTCACATTTTACTGAAGTGTTTGGCACTAAGCCGAGTCACAGTTGAAAGATTTTGAGTTGATGTATTGAAAAATAGTTGGGGGTCGCACTTGTTTATTTCGTGTACCCGAAACATAAATGACATAAGAATTTTAAAATATTTTTTAAAATTCATAGTTATTATTTTTAATGAAAATTTAATAAAAAGCGTTTAAATTGCTATTTCCTAGTTACATTTCATTATTTGCGTACTGACACAATAAGAGGCTTTCTGTTCAATTATCCTTACAAGTGTTTGCATCCCATGGTCATCTCACAAAGCCCACATATAAGATAAGTGCCATGTGGTATTCTATATTAACAGCGGGAGGGTTATCCTTCCGATTTTCTCCTATATTAACTCAATATGACACTTTTTGTTCTTCTTAGTATAAGGAAGAATACCAAGAAAGCGTTTTGAATATCTTTTCAATCGATTGGTTCCAAAATTTATAAACTTTTACAATTTTAGTCACAAACCAAATTCACCCAATATCCAATTCACTGCAATTAGATTATCCGCCTATTTGATGATTATGGATATGCATAGACAAAATTAATCTTTTACAGCTTAATACTTTTTTATGATTGAGAAATGGCTTTTGACACGGTTAGCAGCGCCGGTTACTCTTCTCATTTCAAAGATCTACAAAAGAAAAAGATGCCGAAAAGGTATTTGAACGCTGCTAATAATGTTAAAACTAAAGGAGAGAAAAGAATCAACTAAAATTGTTTGAGAGTATCGCCATATAAAAATTTCCTTAGTGTATGTAATTTGTTATGCAGAGGGTTGTTTCATGTATAGATTTACTAGCTAATGTCCGCGACTTTGTCCGCATAGTAATGCATAACTGGTAACTTGTTTCTTGGGATCAAATATTTTCGTGACAGTATAGTTTTTATGTAAATAATACTTTTATATGAAATATTATAATAAACAAAATCTTTTTTCATCTGAAATGTCTAATTATAATGAAAACATTCAAGTGAACCAAGAGATTTCTAATTTTCTCACAAAGTAATAATTTTTAAAGAAAGACATGAAATTTAATTAATTGTGGTATTTCACTTGTGTTTCTGTAGCTAAGCACTCGATGGAGAAACCTTTCTATTCACTGCGATTTTATTTTTAATTAAAATGAGAAAATCTATCGCACGAAAGAGTTTTAAAATCTCGTAGTTTCTCAAAGAGAGACTGTCCCAAAAGATTTTTAAAAACAGCATCAGGATAAATTTTTTCACAAGTTATCAATAGTTCTTTAAGAATGATACAAAATTTATCATTGAGATTGATACAAAGCAAATCAACAATTAAATCTCCATTCATCTTTAAAATTCGTAGTCAAGTTTGAAATAAATTTTTAATGAACAGGAAGCCTTAGAAAAATTTTTAAGTTAATAAAATATTTTTCAATATCAGTAAGGTAAAAAAGAAATGTTATTTAAATATCTCTCTTATGTTTTGTTTATTTTATAATCAATTTACCAAATACGTCTTGGACACCGTCGTGTTACTTTCTTGTGAAATGGAAGCTCTGTTTTTAATTAATGAAGAATTCAGGACATGACATTTCAGTCAGTTACTAACTTTCAGTACCATAAGGAATCTAGACATCTTCTAAATAAAGGACTTGAACCTTTGCAAGTTGTTGGACACATGGCTCACAATGTCATCCCGAATGTTAGCCATCATTGGAACGTCGCAGTATACTTGATTGATTAAGGAGAAGAGGAACGCGATGTCGCCATGTATTTTTACTATTTTGAAAGGTATCTGTAATCCGTCAGTCACAATTTCTACCTCCATAATTGTCAATTTAGTAGATTAAGTCACAATATCCGACATTCAGTCTTCGGTCTAGGAGGATAAGAAAAAAAGTTCGGTTAATCAGTATGTAGAACACAGATATAAGATAAATGCAAAATAATTTGAAAATATTCGTAAAGGAAGAATAGAAAAGACAAAAGAAATGTATGCCCATTGGAACAATTTGGGCGATCAGGCTAAACCTGAAGCAAGGAGCGATGCTTCTGTTCCTTTTCGCCATATTTTTAAACATAAAATTCAGGAGGCCAGATTGAATTATTACTGAAACAAACAGATAGCGTGCGCGCACTGCATTTGATTTTATATGCTGTATCTTATAAATCTGTCAATTTTTTCTATCGTGACAATATTATCTGCGATATAAAATACCAATTTTTATTCTCACTATTTAGAGCTAGATTTTCTTAGCCAGAATATCCGTAATTAATTTTCTGGCAATCTATTGTGCATTATATATAATGACTGCATTATTAGTTGTAGCTGAGTCTTCTTTTTTGAGTAGGAATTCCGGTACTAGAATTGAGTCTTACATTGAAATCTCAACCAATACATTTTTTTTAAAGTTTCATTTGTTTTCTCAATACATATGAAAACAACACACAATTTTAAAGAATTAATATACAGGGTACCCATTAAAATGCTTCTACCCCACATTAACTTAAGAACCGGGACAACTATTGCCACAAACTTGGCGTCTAGGTATAGTGAAGTGACCAAGCGCTTCACGATGAGACCGGTTACAGGGCCACCTGGAAGCAAACGACCTTTTTGTACTAAATTGATAATGCTCTACAACTTTGTAATTGACATTTTCCCTATACTTAGTACCGTTTTCGAGATATTAACGGTAACTCAGTTGTTTGTTACCAGGTGGCCCTGTAACTAATATCACCCTGTAGCGCATCGTCACTTTATTATACCTAGACCCAAAGTTTGTGGCAATAGTAGTCGCCGTTCTCAAGCTAATGTGGGGTAGAAAGACTTTATTGGATACCCTTGTATACAAACGCATCATACCTATTTACAAATAATTTAGAAAAGGATTATGAGATGACGTCTCAAAATAACGGTGAGATGCTCTACGCGGGATCAGCTAGCTTCACTAGTGTTAGATTGCAAAATGCAACTACATCATTTTTCGGCTTTACCAGTACTTTTAAATAATTTAATTTTCGCCACCAAAGTTTCTTTCTTATATTGTGGCAACTTTGGCATCTTTTAAATTATCAACGGAATTTTTATAGTTTTATTAATTACCTCAATTTTTCATATTTATTTTTCTAGTAATCAACTTAATTATTAATTGCTTTAACTTTTTATGTAATTTCTTTTAATGTTTCAATGTTCATAAAATTATAAATTATTTTTTCACGGAACTATATGCTCTCCATTTTGAACGGCGGAAGTTTTTGTGTGTTATCTATCGCGCGTCATCTGGCTGGGAGAGATTCCTTTGTGTAACTTTTTAGATTGGCTTGTCTGAACGTGAAGAATGTGGTGCATCTGCGGTGCCCGAGGGCCGTTAGGCCTTCTTTCGGTGCTTTCCCCTGCAGAGATACCGATGATCCTGAAAAGAAGTGGTTGTTATGACTAGCGAGAATTCTTCAATGATATTCAACAAAGGTGGTAAACGGAAACAACAACTAAAGAGTTTCTTTGAAGAGTGACAGGCTGCTGATTTATTGTGCAAACAGAGGACTCTTTGTCATGGGCCTCATCAGAATGACGGAGTGCTACTACCATGGAGTGTAAAAAAATGAGGTAACATTACGGCTACTAACGTGTCTAAAATCGTCTGAAAATGAAGTTAACCTGTGCATGAACTGTCATGCAGTAAAAAAATCAGCGATTTCAGCAACCCTTTCGAATTCACGCCAAGAAAACTGGTTCATCACGGTAGCAGTAAAATATCTTTTTCGATTAACAAAATCTTGCCCAGCAATGCTACGTTAAATAAAAGTTGCAACAGAGAGCTCTGTAACTTTGGTTTATCTTATAGATTTAAAAGACTGCAGCAATTAAAATATTTTTTACTTGTTTTTATACTAATGTGTAATTTGTTTCTGGTTTAATATGTATGTCGTGTGCATCACGAGTTTGTCTGCGTGTACCAGAATTTTTTGTTTTTCAATAGTCTAAAATATTATAAATTTACAATTGGAAGATATAAGTTTAAATGTGTTAATAAATATATTTAATTTAAAAAATTTGTCTTCTTTAATCTCTCTATTTTTGTAGCAAACGCAATATACTTTTGTTTCAGCTATGCTTCCACTATTGGCTGTTAATTTTTAGGTAGTCTAGGAAAGGCAAGTAATTACCTTAGTGTGAATTAAAGTTGTATTTTTATTTGTATTCATTTTTAGCACCAATTAATCTGTCATAAATATCATTTATTCCCCTCTATCATAATGGTGCTGTAAATAAGGTTCCTAGACTGCTAAATTTGAAATTCAAATATTTTTAACTTATTAACATTTTATTCCCCATTTTAACAAATAGAATCAATTAATGTATAGCACTCCAGTGATTCAATGGAGATGAACAGGAACGTGGAAGAGAATCCATGTGTCTGTATTCTTGTTAACGAAGACCATGGAACATGACTGTGTTCAATTGCAGGATAATTTTGTGTTTTCAAAAATAAATGTTGCGTAATTGTCAAAGCTGATTGAAAGTAACTGGATGTCAAATGGGTGGTTTTTCAAACTAGGCATGGAAATCTTTATTGAGTATTTTTGAGCTAATTCAAATAAGTAGGAATCTACACCTAGTTCAAGAATTAAATTTGAGTAGGGAAGGAAAGAAACTTTTAACACTTCAAATTTAGAATGGGGACGAGCAACAATGTATTACTCATTCCTCATTTCAGTAAAAATTGTACTTAAAAGATGAGTTCACAAGACTTTCGATATTTTCCATCGAAAACCCCAAAGATTTTCATTCTTCACCTTTTTCCGAAATTTTGGGACAGTGCAGAACCCGATTTGAAATTTTAAAGATAGTTAGGTTGCTTCAGTGACAAACTTTCAAGCGCTGTCTTCAGCTACAGCTGTAAGGGCGGTGAAATTAGGAAAACTTACCACAAATAGTTTTTCATAAATAAACAAATAATATAAAGCATTATTCACACGATCAAACGCATTATCCTTATCTATTACGCTTAAGTTAGTTATTAAAATGTTTTGGAATGTTTCCATAAAATTGAATTCTCATATTATTTTTGTGAAACCTGCGGCAATTTTAGTCTTAAAAGTAAGTTTTTTAAAGATTTAGTTGTATTCATATAACATTTATATTATATTAAAGAAATTCTTTCCCTTTTTGTTCTTGATAGGCATTTGTATTTATCGCTTAGTATTTCGATTATACAACTGTTATTAACTTTTGTGCAGATTACAACAGTTTCCTCAATAGAGAAAAACGTGAACGAATTAAATGAATTAATACAAATCAAGAAATATCCAACCGATTTTTATAAAATTACATGGGATACACCTGAAGTCCATTTCCTTTAAACTGTGCAAATTTCAAGACTCTGCTGTTTTAGCTTTGACGCTATGACTTTTGTCTCGACAGAAAACGAAACTGGACCACTGTGCAGCGTGAAACTCGTTTGAACATTCCTTCATGGTACTGATGTTTGTCAAATAGCTTGAAGTATTCCAGAACTGATTTTTTTCAAATGCTCCTGGACCGCAAAGCGTTTTCCCATCAAGATTCTCCAGAATTTGGATACAGTCATTAAAAAGAATAGGCTTGGGCGATTACGAGAAGAAATTAATCTTTTTCACGATGGCGCAATACACCATACGTAAAATCAAACCAAAGCCTGGTCAGAGCAAAGGAAATGGGATATCCTACAACATCCACTTTAAATTCCAGATTTAGCCCCCTCCCCCTCGGATTTTCACTTATTCGGACCTTCAAAGAAATTTTTGGTGGGAAAATGCTTTGCGCATCAGAAGGAATTGTAAAGCACTGTTCTGGAATACTTCAAGCAACTTGGCACACCGGAGTAGCATGAAAAGATGCTTAAACGAATGTCGCGCTAGGATAAATTTCTCAACGTTTCCGGAGATTATGCCGAAACATTAATACACGTATTTAGTTTTCTGTAAAATATATTAAATATTTTCTTGAATTATGATTGTCAGTGTAATTTTCCTTTATTTTCGGACCGCTCTCGTATATTTGAATATAAAAATAATTTTTTTTCAAATAGTACCACTTTTTATTTTCAATATTTTTTTATATAAATATTGTCTTTCAGGGATCTTGAACTTTTCATCAACGACGTTTTTGCTGTGATCAAGTGCTTGGAAGTAAAACCAAGCATAGTAGTACTGTAGAGTAGTGCAGTCGATAGTTTTTCTTCACGGCGATACTATTTATAGATGTTCTTCCACTCGATAGTTTTAAAACTAAAACTATCGATTGTTTAAGGAACACTAATATAGAAGTTGGGTTGAAAATTAGTGGTGGGTCACACCCGATTGCTTTGTAGGGCCAAACTGAAATATCGTAAATGACAAAACTATTTTAATTACAACTTTTTAATCCTTAGAACTTTTAAAAAATACGATCATTGTTAAAAATGTGTAACATTAATAGTGTTAATTTTTATGTTAATAAAAGTCTGTGTTATTAGTTATTATGTTAATAATATACTATATTATTCATTTTAAAAATCATAATTTTTAATTAAAAATTATTAAAACTCGTTTAAATGACAATTTTTTGATACATCATTATTTTGCAACTAAACACACATGACGCAATCTCTTCATTTCCTCTTAGAAGCATCTGAACCCGTGGTAGTAATAGATAATTTACAAATAAAATACGTGTCACGTAGTATCTGATATCAACAGTGGGAGTGTACTCCAACCGATTTTCTCGTATACAGACATAACATGGCACGTTTCGTGTTGTATAAGGGGGAAAACCAAGTATGCATTTTTGAAACCTTTTTTATCAATAGGTTAATAAAATTGGTACATATTTTCAGTTTTGGTCAAAAAACCGCTCACGAAATTTTATGTATCTACGTCATTGTGATTCTCAGTTATCTTATTCACATATATGCGAATATATATACCGAGAAACTTCAGGACTTTTATTCCTTTATGGTGAAAAATTTAATACGTCTACAATTCTGATGATAAAATCTCATACTAAATTTATCCACCCAGCTGTTTACGTTTCTCAGTTATCGGGCTTACACGGACGGACAGACATACTGAACACCCACAGAAGGGTTTCGTGAAAACTCTCACAGAAATCTTTCATTCGAAATAGCAAATTTCATCCGTCTAGCTCATTGCCTTTTTGAAATACCGTGTTCAGATACACACATAATTCTAAATATCTTTCTTTCCAACAAATGAAGTTCTTCAGCGTGTGGATTCTTCAAAATCATTACGTGTGGTTTTAGACGATTACAGCACTTTCTCTTAATGAAATTGTTTTAAAATTGATGTTACGGAGAACTATCAATAGCCTCGATCCATCAACCGGAATGCCACTGAAAATTGGTTGGGGAACTGTTGAGAATATGGGAGAGAGGATTTCTGAAAAAATGGTGGTTCCAATACTTGATATTAGAGGGAAAATTGGCACTGTTTTCTCAAACTGTTGTTAAAACTTCAAAATTCAAAGTAAAAATTACGCAATGGCGAATAGTTCCAATGATTCAAGCTATAAAGACACTGTTTAGATTCTGAAAGCCATTCCAAGTATTAGCTGAGTTCAATATGCGTCTCAAGTAACTTCAGCAAGTTTCACTGGTAAAGCTGTTTTCACATATAAAATCCCATGTGACTTTTTTCTGTGTGCTTATTTAAAGTCTTGGTGGAATCTCGAACTTTGGGAGCTTAAAGGGTGATTAATCAAGGAATGCAATGATCAATCCAGGAGACATGTTATCTTTAGCAAAACAGAGTGTTGTGTGCAAGATGCGACATATGAGAACGGTGGTCACATTCAAAGAAGTGGATGCTTTTCCAACGGAGACAAAATTTTGACGTTTCCATTTGAGTCGCTAAACAGCAACACCGAATATCTCAATTTTTTGAAATTTCAAAGAGGAAGAAAAACCCGAATTTTTCGCAACCAATGACGAATATTTATGATATATTTTAATATCTGACTAGGCGGCTCTGCCCCCTGCTCGCTAAAGCTCGCCAACCTCCGGGATTTGCTACGCAAACCCTGCTCGCTTCGCTCGCAACAATGAAAACACTGGGTGTTCTAGCACAGTTGTTATAAAGTCTTTATTGTCCAAGATTGCACCCAAGTTGTGATTCCTTCGGGATGACTATGTGATACCAGCTCGCATGCCGTACAGTTATCCGTTTCTGCTAATATTAGAAAATTATAAGTACATTAATTCTAAAAGTAAATTTAAATTATTTGAAATTGCATGAACTCCTAAAATTAATTTTTCATCAGTTTCTACAATTAAAATCTTCTGGTAGCACATATATATATGTAAATGTTAGAAAGAAATTTGAAAGGTAATATTTATAATTCAAAGATCATTAAAAATCAAAATTATTTTCATCAATCAGAAATCAGTCATTTAAAATTTCTTGTCATACACTTTTGACTATTTATTCAACAGTTTATTTCGATATAACTTCATTCCACCAAAATTTTAAGTTTAAAACTGATAAGATAGCTTTTTCCAAATCTTCAAAATAAATTTTTAAAAATTGCTTTTTCCACCAAAATTTCAAATATGCCCTCTATACAATGAAATGTAATTCAGAAACGCTTCCCCACATGTATGCATGCTCACTCCAATAGTTATTGAGTCAAGAAAAATATAGTGTTTTTCTCAGTGTAGTCATTTGTGTTTTAAATCACAGAAAATTCTAGTTTTCGTACAATGATTTAACCCATCTCGCAACCTTTTAGGTAGAAAAAGACAGTTTAAAGAAAAAAAATTGTCTTGAGACATGTTCATATTAAGTATTCGAGATTAAAACCCAGCTAAAAAAAATCTGCAGAAAATTTCTTTTTTTGAAGATTTCTTAAAGATTTCTGCAGATTTTTTGAAGACAGAAAAAATCTGCATTTTTTCTTCAAATTAATCTGCAGAAAATTTTCTTCTTATATTTTTCTCTAAATATTCTGCAGATTTTTTGAAGAAAAAAAAATCTACATTTTTTCTTCAAATTAATTTGCAGAAAATCTGCAGAAAATTTTCTTATTTCATTTTTCTCTAAATATTCTGCAGATTTTTTGGAGACAGAAAAAATCTGCATTTTTTCTTCAATTTAATCTGCATAAAATCTGCATAAAAATTTCTTATTATATTTTTCTCTAAATATTCTGCGGATTTTATAAGACAACAAAATATCTGCATTTTTTCTTCAATTTAATCTGCATAAAATCTGCAAAAAAATTCTTTTTATTTTTTTTCTCTAAATATTCTGCAGATTTTATAAGACAACAAAAAATCTGCATTTTTTTCTTCAATTTAATCTGCATAAAATCTGCAAAAAATGTATTTATATTTTTTTCTTTAAATATCCTGTAGATTTTGTAAGACTTTGCATTTTGTCTTTAATTCAATTTGCAGTTATTTAGCATATTTTCACAAAATCATTAAACTCGACCAATATCTGTTGATTTTTTGAAGATTTAACTGCATTTTCATAATATCTGCATTTCTCTATAAATACATATTTTGCACCATATTCTCTAATATTGCAGCTCTATTTTCCAATGGATATAAAACAAAATTAGAATGTAATTATCATTATTGTTTAATTCTACAGCAGACAGGAGTTTCAAAAAATTTCCCAATGGAAAAATGTCTTAGGACTAAATTTTTTAAATATGCCACTGAAAAAATGAATTCTAAATTAATCTTTAAAATAAATATTTGAGGTTTTACCATTTTAGACTTTTACCCCATAATTGAATTAATTTTCAATTAGTTTTCCAACTGTCTTTCTGACTAGCTATTTTCCTCGAAAAAGAAAGAAAAAGTGGAGCTTTCGCCCTTTGGATGGAAAGAAGGCTTCCCAGAAATATAGAAGGTGAAAATGAATTTATTGAAACTGAGAATCTAAATTATTGAACAAAAATATTACTAATCTCATCTGTTACACATGTCTACGACTTTTGAAACAAATATTCTGACCTTGGTTGACTTTTACACCACTAGATGGCGCCACGAGAGCCATGGTGACACTATCACTTAAATAGATTAATTTATCCCCACCTCGCGTATGCCGACGTGGCCTTGTGGTCAGGACACCTGCCTGTAGCGCGCCTGCTTATAGGATCGCTGGTTCGAATCCCAGACAAGAGCTTGAAGTTTCGTCACATTCCAAATCGTTTAAGTAAGTTTATTCATAAATTAAATTAATAATAATTGAAATTAAGGTGGTCGTCTAAAGCTTATAAATCACCAAAATCATATCAGTACCGCTAATATGTATTGTTGAAGTCTAAAATTTTGTCAAAATGGTCCGACATATCACTATAAGTAATGTGTGAAACTCCAAAATTCTCAAAATGCTCTTAATATTTTTAAAAAATCAAAAAACCCAAAATATTCACTTAATTTCGTTAATTTCTTTTAGTACGTAACGGTGAAGATAGATGGCGCCCAAAGTGCCGGTCGGATATGCTCTTGGACTCTTTCATAGTAATAAAAGCTAATTTTGTTCATTTTTGAAGAAAATAAATATGCATGAAGAGTTTTAATAATAGTTTCTCAACGGTTAAAGATTCTTTTTAATGAAAAAACGTCTAATTTTTTTGAAAACCGATATTTTGTCCTGTGTGTATAGTAATTCGGCAACATTATGCGGAAAACCTTTGAATACAACGATTGGGTCTCTTTAGAACGTGAAGAGTCCCTCCCTCCCTGCTGCCGCGTAATTGCATTCTTCTTTCCAAGGTCGAAAGTAAGCTAAACGGTTCCCCAACGGGTGGAAGTTTTATTGCAGTTTTTTTTTTTTCTGCTGTAGAGAAGGGGATTCTTTCGTTTCTGATGCTGCACTGCGATTAACCAGATTTCTTTTGTAGCGCTCTTATTATATACAGTGGCGGACTGGCGAGATTGCCAGCTTGCCCGATGGCAAGTGGGCCCCGTTAAACAGAAGACAATTTGGGCCCCCAGGAAATATGGGAGAGAAAAAAGAACTCTTTCTCAAAAGCAAATAAATAAAATAGCCCTGTACCCAAGGTCCGTGTTTCTTATATAATATTTAACTTACGAAATTTAAAATCAAATAACTTTAAACATAGTTTCGTTATTTTAAACATAGAAAATTAAAGGGTGTTAAAAGGGATTTATTTTAAAAACGCGGAAAAATGAAATATATAATAAAAAATAAATTAAATATATAATTATTAAATATTATAGATTTAAATTAATATAATTAAATATAAAAAAAATTAAATACATATAATTTATTAATGTTACGATTATAGATATGTGTGGGCCCTCACTGACACCTGGCAACCACTATTTTCAGACCCAGTCCGCCACTGATTATATACGTTAGTTAACTCCATCTATCTCGCTGTCTATACTCTTGTAATTATCATCAATAATAAATTGATTGATTTAAACAAGATGTAAAGATTTAATTAAATATAATGTATAGAAGGTTATTTTTGATAGTTATTCTAGCATTTGTGGCTACTTATATAAATTATTTTCTTGATTGAAACTAATAATCACATCCCTTTTTCAAAGTTGCGATACAATAATGAAAGAAAAAAACGTGCTATTTATTGAAAGTGTCAAACGATAACTTTACCCTTGGGTACTAAACTCAAAAGAAAAAGAAAGTAAATATTTGTCATCGAAATAAGAATTGTTCTTACAAATAAACACAGCGACAGAAACACAAAATTCTTCTCCATGCAAATAAACATTTGATAGAACTTAAAGAACAGTTACAATCATACTAAAATTATTAAACACAATTTTTTAAATTCTCCATATTTTTAAATACAGTAAACATTTCTAGAATATTTTTTTCATTTGCTAGAAAATAAAAATATTTACATTTCATTTTTAATATGGGTCATTTCGTGCTGTGTTTAAAAATTAAACATACATCAATTATGCGAATATTTAATTTTTACTTATTTTTTGTGGACTCGAATGAATCTACCAAAACTGTAGGAGAATAAGTATACTCTCCCTATATTTATATATTTATAAAGAAAAGCGGAAACCTATGATATATTTATGAAAAGCATCATAATCGAGCTTATTTTAATTCTATATTTACTTGTTTAATATCATTATTTTCAGAATTTATCTAATTTCAGCGCAATACTTTTAGAATCTCAAAATTTGATTACATTTTAAAATTTTGAGCCAAAAAGTAGCGAAATATTATTTACACTTTTTGTTGCTGCATGTAAACTTGGCATCAATGAATCGATGAAATTCGTTTAGATAATATTTTCTGAAGTTGTCACCATAAATAATCGAAATTACAAGATAAACGATTATCAGTGTAATAATACTGGAGTTTCTAATTTACTCTGTGTTATGCTGTTGTTTCATATAAGATTGATGTCCAGTTTTTAAGCTACACGAGGGCGGTTTTGGAACGGATTTCGTAATTTTAATCTTTCCATTTTAAATGTACCATTCTCCAAACTCCCACTCCACACTAACGTGAGGATATTATTTTCTGCTATAACTAGCAAGCATTGAC
>BGPR01001602.1:150407-196978 GCA_013235015.1 Araneus ventricosus | reverse complement strand
TAATTTTCTTTTATAATTTTGAATTTAATTATATAATTGAAATATGTTTCTTAACTGTTTCTGCTTATTTCATTATTGATAATATTTAATGATATCAATTCAGATATGTGTCACGTTGTTAGCGAATCCCATGAAAATAAAATTATCAGCTTCGGGTTGTACTTTCAAGGAATTCAATTGAATGAAAAGACAGCATTAAAATTATTTGGAATTTAATTTGCTTTCATGTCGTAAATTAATTTTTTTTTTGTCAGAGTTAAATATTGTTGCATATTTAAGTCCTTGTTTTTTACTCTCATTTATATTACAAGATTTTGAGAAGTATGCAGAACAGAAATACGTTTTAGATGGAAAAAAATGAAGCAATAATATTTTGGATTTTAGACAGTCATGGACACTTATCAGAGATTATTCACGTCTCTCCTTCCTGGCCTATCATCTATGCATCATATTTAATTCGATAGGTTTAGTTTAGTTTAGTTATATTAACGTCCCGTTTTGAAGCAACACGAGGGCTATTTTGGGACGGACCTCGTAATTTTGAACCACGAGCAGATGACGAGAATGACACCTGAGCTGGTACCCCCCTCTCCAAACTTCCACGCCACACCAACAGGAGGATGTTTGACCACTGCGTATGATTTAGCGTGCAACAGGCCCCATACACGACGGATCTTCAGTGGAATTGGGTTTCTTTATATATATTATGAATGCTAATCCAGAATGTGTGTGAAAACGACACTCTTCTATTTCTTATAGGTTTTACTGACAATGTATGAAACGCCGGCATTCTATAGAATGCCGGTCATTTTTAGGCAAAGAATGAAATATGATATTTATTATATACTTTCCATAGGCATTGTATATAATACCTAGCCATTCTATAGAATGACAAATGCTATTTAGGCAAAGTATGAAAAAGATCATAAGGCTCTATTATTTACAAGACGTGCATTCCTCAAAAATGCAAATGTTATTCTGAAAAAATAAAAATGCCGTAAAAAATCTTTTATTCAAAATACGTAAAGTAAATTGAAAGTTACACATATTGAAGTTTTTGTCTTTTTTAGTAAAAAAAACGAAATAAAATGTGAACCTACATGTTACATCAAGGAAGGAAATAATTTTATTTTGATTTGCACTTAATTTTATTTCTTATAAAATTGTGAATGGACGATTTCTTTCATACTTTGCCGCTTTGTCATTTGGGTTTCAATAGAATGCCTAGGAAACGTGCGTGCCTTCCAGTTTTCTGCATTCTATATTCTGGCAACATGTGGATTGATTTGAGCTTCCAATTTTCTTTAAAGTATTTTCTGTAAAGCATGGTTCTTTCAAGGCATAATTGCGACTCTTTTTATGTTAGTAAATAATATACGTATAAAAAAATTAAATTAAATTCAACTACGATAAAAAAAATCTTCACATGGTGTCATGAAAACTTCAATTCAGCAACAAAATCTCATTAGAAACTTGATATTGTTCTTTTTTGTTAAGTATATATTTTAATTTTATTGTTCATACAAATTAAGCATATAAAATATTTGAAGTCCAAGCATACTGCCTGACGAAAGAAAAATGATAATTTATATGTAAAAATGTTTTAAATCACTTATTTTTACTTTAATAATTATATCTTATGATTATAATTACGGCTATTGTAAAATTCAAAATAGATAATTGAATTGCAGTGTATTTTGTTAACTTAAAAAAGGGAAAATTAAATAAATTTTAGCAAAAAAAAAAATTATTTTAGACTCAATTTTCAAAATGCATATTTCACAGTTCGAGTTGCAGACTTCCGGTTTCAAATTTTTATTTTGATAAATATAATTCTAAAAATGGCTTTTTACGGAAAAAAGTAGCCGAACCTGCCGGAAAGCATCCTACTATCATTTTGTTTGCGATAAGGAAACACGTTTAACGGTTTGTAAGAGGAGCTTATTCACCCACCCACCCCTCTTTGCTATTCACGCGTAAACGAAATTACTCATATACGATTACAACTACATAGTAATACGCATGCGCTCTGATGATATCGTCAACGTTATGTACAGAGAAAATTTTCCAAGATTCAGTCAGAGCGCATGCGCACAACGTTTTTTCAACTCTGAGAAGGCAATGCAGGGTAACAAGATACGTAGGCAAATCGCTTTCGCCGAGTTGCGATCAGCGACATCTAGTGTTGGAAGTCGACGTAAAAAACTTTTAGACGACCACGTTAATAATTAAACCTTGACTGTGGGAAAATCTGCAGGTATTTGGAACATATTTTTTTTCTGCAGAAAATCTGAAGGTATTTAACATAGTTTTCTTCAGATATTCTGCATTTTTTTTCTGCAGAAAATCTGAAGAAAACATGTTCCAAATACCTTCAGATTTTCTGCAGATTTTTTTTAGCTGGGAACCCATAATAATTATTTACTTTCAGCCTTTTATAATTGATAATATATCTTTTTTTCAAAAATTTCCAAAATCCTTGCTTTTTACAACAAAATTTTAAACATTTCCTATTTTCATTTAAATATTGCCCAATAAAACTCTCCCACTTGTATACATGCTTATTACAATAAGTATTTTGTGAAGAAAGGTATAGTGTTTTATATCAGTAAATCTCAAAAAATTCTTGATCGTCTCTTGTAGCAGAGAGATGTAAGCCTTCTTGCAACATTTTAGCTGAAAAAAAGACAATTTAAAGAAAATAGTGGCTTGAAACATATACATATTAACTGTTCAAAATTAAAACCCATAATAATTATTTACTTTTAGCTTTTTCAAATTGATAAGATAGCTTTTTTTCAAAATTTACAAAACTGTTGCTTTTTTAAACAAAATTTTAAATATGCATTCTTTTTTATGAAATATTACACAGAAAAGCTTCCCCACTTGTATACATGCTTATTCCAACAATTATATAGCCAGGAAAGATATAGTGTTTTTCTCAGTGTAGTCATTTGTGTTTTAAATCTCAGAAAATTCTTGATCGTCTCTTGTCGCAGAACGATGTAATCCATCTTGCAACCCTTTAGCTAAAAAAGGACAGTTTGAAGAAAATAGTGGCTTGAAACATGCTCATATTAACTATTCAAAATTAAAACCCTAATAATTATTTACCCTTAGCATTTTATTATTGATTAGGTACATTTTTCAAAATTTTTAAACATCCTTTTTTCCTTCACAATCTTAAACATGCACTTTTTTAAACGAAATGTTGCCTCTGCACATGTAAACACACTCCCTCCAATTGTTATTAAGGAAGGTATACTATTTTTCTCTGGATAGATGGGACTCGGAACATATGAGCTGTTGAGAGATGAATAAACCAATTTTTCAGAAATTTTTAACTGAAAAGGGCTTTCAGCATTAAGCACACATTCTTTCATTTGTCGAATCCAAACTGTAGGACTCAAGCTTATTTAATTCAATCGATCTAAACTTTAAAAAAAATTGCTGTTTCCGACTTCAAACCAATTCAAGAATCTTGGCGTCAGGGTTCAGATTGGTAAACAAACTGATCGTTGCCAACGGGGGGAAAGAAATAAAGGTCCTTTTTGAGCCACGCATAAGCGTTTTATATAATATAGATATGAAAATAAGAACACATACTAGAACCAGATGTAAAAGAAAAAGAAATCAGAACAATTCATGTGGACAACAAAACCAGCATCTTTCCCAAAAACAGCAAGCCCAATGGCGAGAAAAAATTTTCAAATTCTGCTAGATCACCCAAAAATAAACGTCACATGGATCAAAACGCATATATTTGAAATTTTTGAAAAGAGAAAACCGAAAAGTTAGTGAAAGCAGCAACGAAAAATGGGCAGAGTTACATCAGCATTAAACTCCCTATGCCATTAATCAAAAGTCATGATAGAAAGCATGTTAGAAAATGGAAAATACGCTGGAATGAAGGCGAGAGAGCCAGGAACTTCGCATAACATTCTTCCTAAAATTAGTCTACATCCGCTGAATTGGGTAAGAAAAAAAATCATCTTCTTTGCAGAGCATGGCCCCTTCCCAGCCTGCCTCAAGAGATTTGAACTTGCACACAATGACTTCTGCACATGCGGATTTATTGGAGCAGCATTTCTCAGTGCCACAGAGTGCATTCTCACGATCTCATGGCATTTAAGGAAATCTGAACCAAATCTCGTGCGACGCGTAGTGTATGATAACGGTGGTAAGGATCAAAGAAGTGGAGGTTCGTGGCAATGGACTGAAAATTTTGATTAGAATGCTATGCTATCCTGAATTTCATATTTATCACTAATCTCTTCTTTGGAGTCCTTGGGGAAAGAAATTTGATGTATGTCGTGGTGATGTACTGAAATTTCTTCACTCTCAAACTCTGCATGTTATAATAAAAAAAACATGCGGAGTTTGAAATTTTCAAGTTAATACTTATTTTTACTCATGTGCTGATAAATATTTTTATTGTCTTACTTTGAGCCCTAATAATACTCCTCAAGATCTTTAAAATGACACCAAAATCAACCTCCTAGCTAAACGCGTTTCCACGCTACACTTATTTATAACCTTACATAAAGTTACTTTATACAATCACTCGCATGCGCCGACACTGGTACTATGACGTCGCAGGCAAAAAAATACTTTGCGACAAACTCTTACAGATACGATCGATCCTTTGTTACATCAACCATTCTTTTCGCATTATTAGTCTCATAGTTATTAGCGATTCAAATCTGATGATATTTTGTCAGACAAGAAAGTTCGACCGACTATCACTGTAACGAGAGCAAAGACGTTTTCACTTCAAAAATTCAATAATTTTAAAAACCTTTAATGGACACACAGTATACAAACTTAAAATGTTTGTACTTTATTGGAATATGAAACTTCAAAAGAGTCGGTACAAATCACATCTGATGCATTTAAATTTTTTTAAAACAGAAAATGAGATTTTTTTATTGAGTACACCGAACAATAGTAAAATCCTCGAGTATAATAAAAGCCTTAAAAATATTGTTAACTGCGATCAGTAAGGAAAGAAAATACAGACGGATATAACGAAAGAAGAAGAAAAATTAGAAATAACAAATGTTTGCAATTTGTATTTTTGATTTCGAATTACCCACAATAAATTAGAACTATAGACAATATTTTAACAATCTGCATTATGATGTTTTCTTTTAGGCACAATTCGGGAAGGTGAATCATTCACATGCGTCTTCATTTTTATTAAAATTTCTTCCAGAATTGTAAGAAGTCGCAGATTATCTTTTTGAAAAATATCAACTTTATGAACTTATATTTGTTACTTCTCGAAGCAATAAGAAGAGCCCATGTATCCAGTGCATAATCCTGCATCTACAATCGTTTTACAATATTATTCAACAATATTAATTAATAATGCGTAATTAAAAATCAAATTATTTTATTAAATGAAATATTGTTAGTTCAAAAAACAAATTTTTGCTTATTTTAAAAAATTGCATGAAATAAGTAGTTTTAATAACGCAGCAGTCTACAGCAATTTGAATAAACAAACTGTGCATTAAAACTTCAAAATAGAAAACAAAACTGACATTTAGAATGCATAAAGTTTTTTAAAGTGAGAAATTAATACTTGCCTCTTTGATTCAGTGTATTATCCAAATTCTCAAAAAGGGCCTCAAAAATGTTTCATGTATGATCATTGACGCTACGAAAGTGTTTAACTGATGAAAACAACTCAGAAATGCAAGCAACTATTTTTTACAGTTTTTTAGGTTTGATTTCGAATCAACCAAAAACCATTCGAATTAAAGATGGTACTTTAACATTAAGATATTCCAAGGACCTACAGAAAAGAATTACCGTCAAATTTAAATTAAAAAACTTTCGAATTTGCCAAGTTTCCCTGTATTCCAAATTTCAGGTTTTAAACATAGCTTTCTAATAAGATTAGTTAATTATTTTAACCTAGCAAATGGCTAGTGAAAAAAATCGCCAGTTTGATGAGTACCGATTCAGTATGTTTTCTTCTACGCTTTCTTTAAATATTCTCACAGACCAGACAATCGAGACAATATTATACAATTTCAATGCAGTTGTCACAAGTGTTAGCTAGGCCGAGTATTGCATATGTCAAGAGCGATAGGCAGCGTTGACCCACAATTCATTCTAATTAATAATGAAGGAAATACTTCAAATTTAAAAGTAGAGGATGTCATATAGCACACAACTGCTTTGCCTGGAAATTTGCGGTATTTCTAGGCATTACTAACGAGAATAGTGAGAAAAACTGTAACTGCCTTGTTATGCCTGTGTCGGCTTCGTGTCAATATGCGACCGACCATAAGCTTGATTCGTCTCTCTTGGCTTCGTATGGCTTGAATCAGCCGTTCCACTCTGTTTAAAACAATTATTATATCATGCAATTTATAGAAAGAATGCCAGCATAAAAATATTACGATTTTAAAAAAATCCAATGTTTTGAAATATGTTAAAGCTTTAATTAGTGGTAAAAAGAAAACTAATGTTTATTTTTGTTTAGTCATACGAGAATTATTGAAATAGTCATTCTGATTATTCACAGTATTGATATTTTGTTGCACACCATTAGACAAAGCAAACGCTTTGTTACAAACTGTGTTTAAAGCCCATTTTCAAAAATTGAAAATTTAAAAAATTGAACAGAAATACAACCGGTATCACTGAAAAGATAATGCCTTATTACTTATTAAGGAGATTAAATTTCTTTCAACAATAATGTGCAGAGATGTTTATGATGAAAAACGATAAAATTAAGATTAATTTTAATTAATTAAGAATATAATAAACATTTTGAAAATTTTTATCAGAGAGCGCCTAATAACTGAGAAGAAACAGCTCGCTAAATTTAGTAATTCTGGGTCCAATGGTCTTCCTATACACGTTTTAAATGATTTTACCACCTTCTTTGGCACATCACTAAATTTTCAGATAGTATCCGTGTTATAAACGTTATTTTTGTTTAAATATAATACAATGTTTTTTTTTGTTAATAGGAAAACATTTCACTAAACATAACATATAAATAATGTATACTAATGGATAATGCAAAATAGAAAATAAAAAGATAATAACATAATGTTTTGAATACTTTTAATTTCTCTGTGCAGAATAATCATCGCTTTGAAAATTGCAATCAAATAATATATCATGGAAAAAATTTCCACATCACTACAACAGTACAGGAATTGCAAAACAAAGAAGAACATTATAAATTTTATTTACAAGAAAGAACTATATTATTTGATATATGAATATGTGGAAATTTTCATTCATTTAAAGAATAGTGTAATTCGTAAAAATTTTAAAACATGTATTGAACTTGAAAAGTTCCGTTCTCTAGGAAACCTGAAGAATCTTCTTTATTTTTTAATTAAAATAAGCTTTGATAAATCTAAAATATATTCCGAACAAAAATATAATATTAGTTTACAATATAAAACCCAGAAATTAGTATCAAGGATCTGACATTCTGCCCAAAGAGTGACGTAGCGATAATTTAACAAACAGGATTGAAACCAGCTAATACATTTTCTTAACTTTTGTTCGTACCGCTCTAAAATATTTAGATTTAAAAGTGGATTTCATTAAATAGGGAATATGAAAACTTTACAACTGCGCGTATGGCTGTTTTATATTATTTCAATACAAAAATATTGGTAGTTAATTGTATGCATTTATATAGGAATTAGCTTCGCCATAGGGAATATTTCCTTCAAATAATGAAATCCATCACTATTTTCACAAATTTCCTTAAGAAAATTTTTGACAAGTCATAATTTCATACGAAGAGGAGGTAGAATAATCTCCTCAGAGTTGACTAATGCATGATATACATTTTCCTCTACAGGTGTAAAGGATTCACGCTTCTTAATATCATAAATTTACTTAACCCTATTGCATTCGCACAAAAAACAATATAAATAAGATCACCCATCAGAAAACCCATTAACAATTTAACAACTTTTAGGTCGGAACATATGACCAGGAAATATATATCAAACTGTATTTTCGTCAACAGGATTTCTTAGATTGGTAGTTGTGAAAGTCATAGGCAAAGAGGGAGTTATTAGTACTTTAAAAATAATTGTTGATAGACCTATGAATTTTCTCGACTCTGTTTATTTTCAAAATCTAGGAATTCCACCCCACAGCTAATATTTTTACATGAAATTAAATCATTTTATAAGAAATCTTGAATTTCTTCTTTATAGTTACGAACAGAGGCGAATCCCGGATTTGGGTGGGGGGCAGAGGTCATACAAGTTTTCAATCGTCGTGACGAATGACAAACCTCATGGCTTATGTAAACGAAAACACTTTAACTTTACAGACTTAAGTCACTTTACAATTATTAAATTTAAATATTTTAACTTTGTTTCGTATTATTAGCGGGAATTATATTTTACTTTAAAGAATTGCCATATTTTGTGTATCCTGCATGTTCAGATTATACAGGAAAGGATACGTCATGTAGTACATTCACAAACATTCTTTCCACAGAATTTTCAGCAGCGTACAATTTTAAATATCGTAATATATTTCTATTTAAATCGATATTTGTCAAGCTTCCATTTCTTTAAAAAACAACTTCGAAATTATAGTTACATGCAACATGAAAAAAATAATTAATCCACCAAATAACCCAATTTTTTCTTCCATAGCAAGACGCACTTAAACATTTATCACACACACAGTTAAAAAATCTGTATTTGGTTTTCGTCGAGGTCTAACGGAGACGAATTACTTCATTCATCAGTTAAGCGACGAAAGTACAACATTGCTCATACTACAGAGAATACTATGAAGTGGATCTTAAAATACATTTCTATTTACCAGCCCAAATATTAAAATTACACGCTTTAAATAAAATTAATTTAAATGAATCCTAAATTTAGTGAATCTTAAGTATAGAAATTTTTTATAGAAAGTATTTCTATTAAAATAGTGGTATTACTTTTATAAAATGCCTTCTATATGTTTGTCTTCATCCATGTACGTTGATGTATACGTTAGTTTTGGACAGTGATTCAGATGTGAATGATTCTGAGGCAATCCCTTCAAGCAATATTTACTAAATTATTTTATGAGAAAATTGTCATTCTTAATTGGCAATTAACTGTGGAATAACTGCGCTCTTTCTTGTGCAGAATGTTCTCGTTTTCATTGCCGCAAAATAAAATTTTATAGTATGAAAGTTCAAGAATCAAGATTTAATACTTAGACTTTCCTTTGTTACAGCTAAAAGTTCTTAATTGAAATATGATATTGTGTTATTTCATATAAAATGCAATAATTGTTTTATAGTTTTTTACTACATGGTAGATTTGCAGTTCATTGCCAACGAAATAATTTTTAGATATGTTTTGTGGGTGAATTTCTGAAAATAAAACAAACACTCTTATGAAAAAAACATTTGATTTCGAATTGAATAAAATGAGCTAGGTGATTCAGAATATCTGCATTTTGAACAATTTTACACTAATCTCATTTTAGAGAAGATGGCCAGCATTTGATAACATTAGTGTACAGTTAGTAAATAACTAGAAAGAGGATATTGTAGCGTATCAAAGATTGTGGGGATGATTATCTTCGGTAGTAGCACATGGATTCGCACTCCACCAAAATGTTCAAAACCTTACACACTAGCGCCGCCAAGGTATGGATTTTTTTCCTCTTCGGACGTAAGGGACCGATCCTCGTATAATTCATGGAGCTACAGTCAATGCTCAGCGATCAGTTTAGGAGAGCAGTCAAATCAAAATGTACCGGTAAACTTAACCGAAGAGGTAAAATAGTGGGTGGACAATTATAAGCTAAGATATTCATTTGTCTAATAGTAGATTTCGCGTATTTCTTTGACATTGTCACCAAAATTCTAGATTTTTATCAAACTTCAGACGAAATACATCAGCAAAATGTATGTTTAACCGTCTGTATACATGTGAACACGATAACAAAAAACTGTAAAGAGCTAGTTGGTTGGATTTAATTTAGTTATATTAACGTCACGTTTTGAAGCAACATGGCGACTATTTTGGAACGGACCCCGTAATTTTGATTCGCGGCCAGACGATGAGAGATGCACCTGAGCTTGCAGCCCCGTCAACAAACTACCGCAACACACCAGTGGAAAGACGTTCGACCCACTGACGTGCAACAGACGCATTTTCTGTGGAATCTGGTTTCGAACCTGGAACCTTCGTATTGTAGCTTTTACTCGTTCCTTTGTACGTAGAAGGTTGAATTGTTTCAGTAAGTTTGCTTTGCACTAACTGTCGTTTGGAGCGCAAGGCTTCGGGATAACTATGTATGTATGAATTTCAGATTTAACATCATTTCTACTAGAAATGCGATGATTATCAGCGCGTGCTTAATGAAATCTAGCGTGAAAGTTAGCCCAGTTTACAGTAGTCTGTATTAGCCTGGAAATGGTGTAGATCGTAATTGTAATATCGCCGGAATTTTTCAGGTGTATTTCTTGATTGCGGATGATGTATGGGCCCCATAAAATTCCTTACACAAGGTTTGATCTATCTGGCATTTCTATCTATGTACTTGATAGTGCAGTTTGTGTTACTGATTTTGCACGCAGTTACTGAATAGAACTTGTCAGATCTCAGAAGGTTGCGGAAATCTACAAGTTAAAATATTCAAGTACCTAAAAAAGTTTTCAAAAAAAATTTATATTTGTCCAATGCTATTCTTGTAAATTATACCATCATAGTTCGAGTAACTGTGGCGGAAATGTTAGGCTGCTTAAAATATGCAGGGTCATATACGACAAAAAATTCAGAAATTGAGGATAAATTTGAAATTCCTGATTGTATGAATTGTAGCAATAGGTCATGTTGGTTCTTGCATGGTTGCGGAAGCTTCTTTAAGCCAAAAGTGACTTATTACATTTCTGTAATAGCCCATTCCCAAAGTCAGCATTTACCTACCAACCCAACAACAAATAAAACCTTCTCATACGCTGAAAAAATCACGAAACAAGAGAATTTATTCTGAAAACTGAACCCTTGAGAACATTAAAATTAATGCCCACGTAATTTAGAAGTTTTATGCATTTAATCATAAAAAAATTAAAGAGAATATTAAAAAAAATTAAAAGTTATAAACATAAAATTTTAAAACACCAGAAGACATATTTAAAATACCAAGTTCTTGAGAAACATGTCAAAAATATTATAAAATTGAGAGAAAGAGAACTTACAGAACATCAGATTGTTGGAATAGGTTTCCTTATCGAGAACCTACATTTATTTTAAACGCCACTTAAGCCATTTCTTCGAATCAAATTAAATAATTTAACTTCTAACCAACGCTTCAGTGATTAGGAGTGATTCCATCGCTAATCGAGTCGAGAATGATTTCAGACGTTCATCCGCATGAGCAGCTATTCTCCCTCAAGAATGAGAAGTCGAAGGAACCTATCCGAATGTCATTAAAAATATCACAGAGTCGCTCGACGGGGAATATGAAAAACTCTGCTTTCTTGAAACACAACCATAATTGTCCTCAATTTCTTTTCATGACTGGTATCTTCTGGGTGATTCTACGGTCGTGAGACACACTTTGAGGGATTATCAGGCATACGATAAACAAATCGAAAAGCACATAGGAACATGGGTGTGCAAACGTCATATAGAAGCAGCAGATATCATTTAAAATCAAACAGCGATGGATAAAATGACGATATCTTTCTGAATCTTAAAGGAATTGAACTGACATTTTTATATCAGTTGCGATATATATCTGGCTCTGAAGCTGAGAAAGAAAAATAACACAATGATTCTCTGATAAATTATCAAGTATTCTATAAGTTCCATACAATTCGGTAGAAAACTCGGCAAGTTATAAGCAAAATACTTTCGGACAAATTTTGGATTTTTTAAAGAAACCTTTATATCTACCCAAATATTCATGCTATTTTTAAAAAAATGCATGAAAATATTGGCACATCACGTTAAATAATTGATGAAAGCCACAAACTATTATTTCTTTTCTGCGAAGCGGGTTTAACCAAAATCCTTTTTTAGATACAATTGGTCGGTCCCCTAAATAATCACGTGACCAAATCTTGAATGCAAATTGTGAATTTAAAACTATTCTTTGTATGGTCGAAGTTATAGGAGATATTAAAAAAATGCGCATATTTCAAAAAGTGTCCTGAATTGTAGTCAGCGTTTTATTATTTTAAATGCCATCTTCTGCTTCCAGATGGCGTTTGTGCACCCATGTTCCTGTGTGATTTTGGATGCTTATCGTATGCTTGAGCATCTCTCGAAGTTTGTACCACGACCGTGAATTTTCCTGTATAGATCTAAGCTGAGTGTTGGAGTTTTATCGCGTCGACAAACACTAGGTTAATCAGGAGATCACTACTATTTCCTCGAAACTTTTTCACAAACCGTATATGAAACTAATAAAAATTTTCAAAAACCAATTTATGTTATATCTTTTGTATTCATAGAATTGTGACACTATAAAAGTACCATCAATTGGTATAATTCTGCTATATATACATTTACTGTTACCTCTTCAGCTATCAATATGATATATTAAATGCTGTCCAATTTTAGGTTTCGAACTCATTTCATGAGCCTTTTTTAAACTTTAGAATAAAGAAAGCTACAATAATAGAAGTGATGCCTATGTATAATAAAGACAATATATGCTATGCAATGAAACGTCTCGCTGCCAAAATTGTAATTACATATCTGTAAATTATCAGCGATTTAATGCAATAAGATATCATTTGCACATCAATGCTGAGAATAGGACCTATAAAAATTACATTTGTTTAGTCTCGATTTCAAAAGCAGTGGCATCACTCGTAAACTGTATGCCTGCCTCTCAGAACGCCGGATCTCGAATATTTTGAAGGAATAATTTGGTGTTCATTGATACTCACGAACACATTTGCGGGCAATACTGTCAATGATGACTTGACAGGTTACTCGTGGTGCAACTTCATCATGAATAACTTAAGCCGGACAATCAAGAGCACTCCGTTCCAAAACTTTTGTGCGCGCCTTGCAACAAAACCTATCGTCAGTGCCTAACTCCGATGAGAATTGGCACGATGTGGTCAGAATGTTTGGATTTTCATCCGGTTCCATTTTCCATTCGGCGCGCTGAGCCATAAAGCTGAAAGCTATCGTGGATAAGGGAGAGCGAGCCCCTCTCACAAAAGCGAAAGCCAAAAAATGAGCTAAAAGGGGGTTGAGGGTTATGAGGGAAATGAGGGTTGTTTTCTTGGGAAAGCGGAGCGAGGGTCCCGTTTTGACTTCGGGAGGAGGGGTAGGCACAGTAGCCCTAGGGGATTGAAGTGACCGGTTGTGTTGTCTGCACGGAGAATCCATGAATGATCCCCTAAATGGATAAAGTATTTCTCTTTTCTCCGTAGCAATGTTGGGCAAAGAAAGATGAAACTCCAAGGTTTTCATACTCGTGCGAAGCGGTTAAAAGCACAGAGAAAAGAAGTTAGTCTAATTGGTGGCCGAGAGTCAAAGACATAGGAGAGGTAAAAAATCAGCGAAAGATGATGCATTGAAAAACTGTTTAATTAAGTTTAAAGTACTATAAGTGCTTAGACTCGAAAATATGTCTACCCCGAACAGCGCGGTGTATATAATATAATTAATAAACGTAGTTACAGATATATGCAAATATAATGAAGTTCATATAAGTATATTTAAACTTAAATGTTTCTTATTTTAAAATAGTTTCTTAATATGGGGTTCTCATTCCGTATTCAAAAGTCTAACGCATTTCTCAGTCAATTCATTTCTGTTGGTAGATTTTAAAAATTTATTATGGGAATCTTTCTTTCACACGAATATGTGAACCCAAACATCGTTGAAGGAGCATTAGTATGTTTCTTCATCGATATAAAATTATTTGGTGAAAGGAACTTCCAAATGAAAATATTATTTTTTAATAAATTCCACAAAAGATATATATAATTTAATTTTTTTATTATTTTCAATTGTTTGTTCTCTCATTTATGATATAAAATAAGCTCATACAAATTAAAGCGTGGGTCATTTAACAAGCTTTCGTAGGTCAGTGTGTGACCCGCGGGTTACGAGTTTGCCACCACTGTCTTGGAAACCTTCACATCTCTAATCATTTCCTAAAAACAGTGTTTAAAAAATTCTACCACTATTATTTAATATTTAAAGTTTTTAAAATTTGAAATACAAGGCGTAAGTATTCTGTTCTTATTTCATTTATATAAAGCCCGGAATTTTACATTTGGGCTGGTATTCAAAAATTAGTACTATCATTTGATATGGATAAATTATCAAAACCTATGGCCTTAATCACCTTTTAATGTAAAGAAATACATTTTCGAACGCATTGTAGATATCTCATTTAAGTCACACATACTATGTTATTCTCAAAGAGAAACAGAGGAGTATAAATTTAACTAAGATTGGTCTTATTGCTTTCGACTTAGGTATGTTCAATATTATACTCCAACGCGTTAGCAGTTCTTCAAGGGATGAAATATTGACTGCCTTTCTGTGAAACCAAATTGTTCAGCTAGAATAATCTGGCGTTTTTAAAAGATTTTATCAATGAAACTAAACAAACTGATAGATCGGACATTTTGATGCAGTAACAAGTTCTGCGCCAACGTAGGAAACGGCATATTTCCAGTAATTCAGGTAATGAGTTAGGAGCATCCACATATTAAAACGTTTTAATATATAAGTCATTGATTTAATTGAAAAGTACATGAGGACAACATTTGGATTTTTTCTCGGCAGGAGTTGTTTAATTTCCCGATAATTTCAATCCATCGTAGCTTCGTCAAAGGTATTATAAATTTCGAAGTTTTCTTTGCCAATTACATGGAATAGAATGGATATCGTCTGGGTCTCATGCTTGCTGTTTAGCGATGTTGCTTCCGTATAAAGCGGTAAACGTAGTTTGTATATCTTCCAGGATTCGAATGGGTTCAAATTTAATTTCAAAGATATAGGCTGTGCTAGGCATTCCATGGTATCGGTCAATTTCAGTTTCATTTTTTTTTCTGACACCATAATGTGTAGTGTTGTTGAATCCCAATACAGAAACCACGTAGTAGCCTGAACAACGTTTATTGAATCACTTCAGAAAGGAAGAGAGAGCATTCTTAACACAAACAGCCTTTATGAACAAGACGGCGTATGAATACACAACAGTTTTGTACTATTTATATCTGTTCATTTTCAGAAGGTTCAGGAATTTCTGAGAGTGCGTTGGAAAGAACCTTTGCTCTCCATGAATTAAAGGAAACTAAGCACGAGGGAGCTTAAATTCAGAGAAATTCGTATATTTCTTGGTTAGTTTTCTTGACTGTTAGGAAAGTAATTGTGTTTAGGGTTAAGATCTTTTCAAAGGTTTTTGTTCTTTTGTTGTTATTGAATTAATTGTGCATGTGATCACACATTAAACATTAAAGATTAAAACTGAATCTTAGAGCAAGTGTTATTATTGTGGAGATATTATGAAACACCTTAGTCATGGAGACGGTCATCTTCCAATTGAAATACAGGGTGATCCAAAAGTGTTTAATTACATTAAAAATCAATAATTCTCAAATGAATAGATATAGAAATATGCTAATTGAAAATAAAGGATAGGACAGGGATATACAAGCTTTTTTCCATGAAGATTCATTTTTAGAATTAAATTTACTAAAATAACATAAATGCAGCCGCAAATCAGTAATTTTAAATTTCGAACTATCCTTTTTTTGAAATTAAGCATAAAATATTTTATTTTTATTGACGCAATGAGTTAAATTTACTTTGATAAATAGTACCGTAATAAGTTACACTGCAATTCACTTATTTATTATAAGTTTTACAATAGTGTTAAATATTATTATAAATTGCTATAATTAAAGTAAAATAAAAAGTTCGCGATTTTAACCATTCGATAAATAAAATATAAGTTTCTTCAGTCAAATAATGTGCTAGGATTTCTATTATTGTATAATACATTTAACTTGTATAACTAAAGAAATTAATGTATATATTCGCGATTTCGGGAATTAGGTGATTGCCATCGTCAAAAGAAATTATTTAGAGCTAACAGAAATATCTACTTAAATAAAATTACTATGCAATATAAGTAGGAAATTTTTCTTTTACTTATATGTAATATTTTATCTTGTTACTAGGGTGCTCTGTCCTTCTTCGCGAACGCTTGCTAACCTATCAGGAGGATTCCGTAGCATTCTTCACAGGTTTGCTATGCAAACATTGCTGGCTTCACTCCCCACAATTTGGACTCTGTGAATGTTAGCAAAAAAATTATGTTTGATTTTAATAGATTTGATTCTGATACTTGAAATTAAATCGGTATCGAATAAATTTGTTTGCTTTGATGATGGTCTTTTCTTAATTTTGTAAATATTTCGAAGAATTTCTAAGATTCAGCATAAACTAACAAAAATATTATGAACATAAAAAAACTAAATAAAATTTCAAGATATATGGAGATAATCTTGAAAACAAATCTATAAGGCTTAAAGAAAAAGTAAAATTTCCTTGCTAAAACCCCTGCCTGAATTTGATTTTTTAAAATTTTCCATGCCAAACCCTAGCTGTTGAAAGATTCGTCAAACTAGTTACAAAGTCTTCAGAAAATTGCAGGCCAAGGAAACAAAGATGGAACATTGGATCAGCAATACCAAACTTTGCTGAAAAAATCTGGACATATGAGAACGTATTTGACAATCAGCAAAATTTAGCCAGGATTTTTGGTTGGACGATTCGGCAGGATATGGGAGAATCTTTTATTGTAACCACCTCCTCGTGATGAATTTTGTCTCATTTCCTTAAATAGTATATTGAAATCAGCAAAGAGCTGCAAAATGATGTACTCTTATTAAATAAGAATGAATAAAATAACTCAGGATAATGAATATTTCAAAATTAAGATTTTCAATGATAAAAAAATACCACAGTGTGTTTGTTTGTAAAAGGGTGATAACCTATAATTTTTTCAACTAAATTCAAAAATCTTAGGCCTCTTGTACGAACTCAAAATGTTACGCATGGCTTTTAAAAATGATTTTTCTGACATCACGTAACTAAAATACGGTACTTAGACGCTATTATGAATGAAAACCCGCAGCCTGTATAATGTTAGAGTAAAAGTAAGATTTGTTTATTTTCGTCTTTCTTCAAACTTGCCTAAAGTTTGAGTGAACTAAGGAAAAAACGTGTAACTTTTATCTTAATATTTTTCATGTATTTTGTTGAATAGTAAAGTTAAATTAAAAGGTGAAAAAAATTAAGAATTAACATTTTTTCTTAATATTTTGCAAGTATTTTGTTGAATAGTAAAGTTAAACTAAAAGATGAAAAAATTAAAATAGGTAATTGCACAATTTTCAAACACAGAATGGAGTTAACAGCCTATTTTCTCTTCTTTTTGGGAGTTATAAACCATTTTTTAGGAATTTTAAAAGAATTTTAATTAATGAAACAAGAAGAAAAATTTTAATTTCCTTCTTGATACCAGCTGGAAATATTTCAGGAAAAAAATAATTTTTTCCCACATCTAAAAATTATATTTCCAATAATATAAGTTGCCGTAAAATTTATCTACAACAATACTTTTCATTGCTGCAATGATATTCGAACAGTTTTCATTGTTTAAACATGTATTTAGTCTCTTTTTTCTCTATCATTGTTAAAAGCTAAGATAATATACAAACAGATTTTATTTCGTTTTTTAATTTCTCGTATACAAAGAGAAAGTATTGTAATTGTAAAAAAATTCGAACTCGAAATTTTGACGAATCTCCATGTTTTAGACCTCCCTCAGTCCGAAAAACCCAATTTTAGAATTATGTCGTCTGACTGTGTATCTGTCTGTATATCTTTCTGTGAACACGATACCCCGAAAACTATTAGAGGAACGTGGATGAAATTTGGAATGTGGTCTTTAAACATAATTTGTAGGTTTCTATCAAATTTTGGACAAAATCCGTCAAAGGGAAGTCTGTCTGTCTGTATGTCCGCGGTCATGTGAACACTGTAACGCAAAAACTTGAACAGCTAGATGGATAAAATTAGGTTCACAGTTTTATCGTCATGAATGTAGGTCTGTATAAAAATTTGGGCAAAATCCGTCAAAAAGAGGCTTTTAAATTGCATATTCAATTTCTTTTAATCCGATTCTCATGCGCATACGTACTGGTAGCAATCTGTTATTGTTGTAAATTTTATTTACAACAATAAATAATGTTTTCAAACATGAATTGTAACAATTTTTTGTTGTAAATAAAATTCAAACCGATCTCATTATTTCAGCAAATATTTTATTTACGCGCTTTTACAATTATTGCGGATGTGGTAGTAGAAATTGTTTTCTAGGGAATTCAATTCCAAAGCAGAATTTTCGCTTTAGTATTCATTGCATTGCCTATTTTATTGCACCCGCTTCAAAGTAATATTTTTTGAAACGTGGCAACAGATATTTGATTTCAGGTTTGTTTGATTCACTTTCTCGTATACAAAGAGAAAGTATTGTAATCGTCAAAAAAATTCGAACTCGAGATTTTGACGAATCTCCACTTCGAAAGTATACGAGAAAGTTTAGGGGAGGCCACTCCCGCTGGTTATTTAATGCGTTCTTTTTTGTAATCGGTAGACAAAGTCCTTTAAGTATGTAGAATCATCTCCATTGAAAAGAATTGTTATGGTTGCTATATTTTAATTCATTTTTAAGACATGTTATACTCTAGCGAACATAATGTTGTATTTAAAACGTGAGGCACCATTTAATGTTGAAATCATTTATATATTTTTAAAGGAGATTAAGAATCTGAAGTTGGCTCCGACAATATTCGGAAGGTGTTACATGACACGGACAGAAAGACAAAAAAATAGAAAGGTTCATTGCGACTACAAGAACATACGTTAAATGTATACAACAATTTGAACTTAAAAATAATTTTAAAAGAACCATGAATATTAAATTATTCACAAGAGATTCAATTAAAATTATCTCGTACCGTTCAGCAAGGATTTAAAAATGTTGATTCACATTTGGTTTAATAGTTCACTCCAGAGAAATGCAACATCTCATCATATCATAAAATGCAGCTTCCTTGTTGAAAGAAATTTCGAGACTTAACCATTTGTCCGCAAAGCCCTGACCGCCATGTTCTGGAAATGCGCAGGCCTATTGCTGCGTGGCATCTCGTACAGCTAAGAACGATTAACAGTGAGAACTATTGCAAAACTCTTCAGAATTACATTCAGACATCAGAAGTAAGAGGTTGGAACGACTGCGGAAATAAGATAATCGCTTGAACGATGGCGCAAGTCTCCACATGTCAAATCTAACCCAACTGTAATTTTATAAAGGTCATTGAGAGGTCCTGAAACTTTTTATATGCTTTTCAAGTAAAAATTCATTGAATTTTCATTCATTCCAACCTTCCAAGAATATTTTGGGGTGAAACCACATTGCGGATCCTAAGGAATTGCAAGATACATTTGTGAACTCGTTTAAACAACTTTCAGTATTGTGAAGATATGTTTAACTCTCTGAGCCCTATCCCGCCTCAAACCGTCCCATTCGACACAGGCTTAGACTCGGGCGGTTACGTGTGCCTGAGTGCATTTTACGGGAGAAAAGTAGTTCTTTTCTTTGTTGACAAATAATCGCCGAAATTCGGGTGCCGTTCTTCTGGAAATTCTGTAAAGAAAGGGAGGATTCCATTCTTTTTTCGTGTACGCAATTTACTTGAATTTTTGAGGTTCTGGAATTCTCAATCTAGCCGGGTTCAGAGAGTTAAACTAATGTAACACTAGTATAAATGCCTCAGCGCTTTCTAATTTTGTATCTGTAATTCTAATAATAATGAAGAAGACAGCAAGTGTGTGTGTCAGTGTCTCTTTGTTTCTGTGCCTGTGTCTCTGTGTGTTTGAGTCTGTATCTCTGTGTCAGTGTCTTTTTGTTTGTGTGTCTGTGTCTCTGTGTGTTTGAGTCAGTGTGTCTGTGTATGTGTGTCAATGTCTATTCGGGTGCGTTGCCGTCTACAGGGCAGATCTCGGCATTTAGAGATACAAAACTTGGCGCAAACATATTTTGGAGATTGGAAACATATTGTTCCTTGGTGAAAGCTACTGTAATATCAAGATGAATTTTTTCTCTATATAATTTTATCAATTTTTCTGTGTAGTCTGTAAACACAGAACTCTACTATAAAAAGTAATGTAGGAAATATATCTATAAAGCTGATGACGATGACTGCTGTGTTTTAATTCTTTTCATCTGTCATGTTTTAATCCAGGTAACATGCTGCTGGACATTAAATGTATTCTAATGTTTAAATCAAATGCATAGTACGAACAGTTATTTACTTACAGTTAGCTAAATACACGTGCAATCACTTGACTCCATTAGCAACTTTCAAGTAGACAGCAGACAGAACAGGAGAAAAGCTACTACAGGAAAGTAGGTTAAATGTTTAACACAATTTGACTTTTAAAATTACTTTGTTAAAGTTACTATGAATATCAAACTGTGCATTAATTCAAAATATATTCCCAGAGAAGAATCTAGTCACCGAAGGCGGCTAGTCAAAAAGTAAAGAAAGGTATACGATGTTTGATGGATTGCAATAGTATTTTATTTACCTAAACAATTTAAGCAGTTTTTCTTTGTAAGTTTAATATTGAGCTCTGCCTGCAATTTAGACTAGAAAACAGTATTTTGGTACACCTAATGAGATCATACTTCCCGTTTTGAAAGGGATAATGCCATTTTAGATAGCTTGTCCTATTGTCCCTCAGCGTAGATTCGAGATGCTGAAATGTTCCTTTTCTAGAAAGAGAGCAACTATAGTTCTCAAATTCCAAAAAGGGGCAAAAATTAAAAAGAAAAAATAAAAAGAAAACAAGCTGACGGTGGGTTATGCGCAATACATCTCAAACAAATGCACGTCAGTCAGAATCCTGCTAGCTCGCATGTATTTTTTACTGCAATACACTGAAAAAGTTGACAGAATAGAACACTGGTTTCGTTTCAACCGACAGTCTTCGGTGCAATTATTCGGGTAAATTTAAGCAATTCATGTTTCCTTAAACTAGGGGTCTCATAGTCATTTAAGGAAAAGAACCGAACATTGTTTTCAAAACTTACTGAACTTGCATGCGGTTGAGATTCGTCATTGCAATACGAATTCATCATTGCTGAAGGGCGGAAAATTACGGACATGATAATAAAAAGTCAAGACTCAAAGGAAATATATCGGGTCATCATCACGCAAAGATGAAGAAACACAAATAGAAGGACACACATGATCATCATGTAAAATTTAGATTAGCCAAAGACAGATTATAAAAATAGAAAATATTTTTTTAGCGAAATGCGGTTAAAAATACATAGCGGTAAGCGAACCGTGTTGATTTACAACTCTGGTATCATAATTTTAATATTGAGTTGACACTCACTCTATTATTACCAATTAATATAATAATTAAATAAAATTAAAATATTTGTTTTAATTACAGATTTCAAATAATAAGAAATAAAACATATACCTCGTTTTCTATTTCTTCAAGAAATATTTGTGCCAAATTTGAAGGAAATCGAACAACGCATTCGGCCGTAACTGCGTAACAAACAAATTTACAGAAAGACTAAGTGCTCAGTGATGGAGCTAAATCACAGACCTTGTTTTGCTCGAACAACAAACCACATAAGCCCTTTTCGCGCATGCGCCATCTGATTTCTGAATGGATGAGGCTGGGAAAGGGAAAACTAATATTCCTTAAAACATCAAATTCGTCAGTCGGCTTTCACGAATGTCTCCTAAAATAATATTCAACAGAGCCAATTGCTTTTCATTATAACAGTTATTCATCGAATGTAACTTAGGAAGAATTTTTTGATGAATTATTTCACTTAATAAGAAATGTTATAGCTTTACTTTAAAGCAAATAGACTGCTTAATATTATTTTAAAATAGACTGGTATGAATTAACATGTATATGATACGGTCAATGTGTGGATAATCGAATTTTGGGGGTAATTATTGGTTATTAATCAAAATAACCGTGGGTAACCCGTGATTATTCATGATAAGCAAATAAACCGGATAATATGAATAATTTACGAGAATTTATGACATTAACTGGTTATTTTGAATAATTACCAAAGGAGTTCGGTCAATGAGATTAATTACATTGACATGTGATCTCATTGACCAAATTTCATTTGTAAATGTGATTTACTAAACAAAATTATTCTAACATTCAATGAGCAAGCAAAGCTACTAGGTTTCGGCTCCTGCTGATAGCAAAGGCGTAGTAAGTTTGTTTTAAGTTTGCCTGGTGCCCATTTCATATGCCGTAGGCATTGTGAACACAGTTTTTACTGCTTAATTTGATTAATTTAAACGAGGAGATTCCTTACCTTCAATAAGCTAGCGACGCTACTATGTTCCCGCTCGCTACTGGCCAAGTCGTAGGATATTTTCTAAAGTTAAAAAAAAATGCCAATGGAAGATATTGCAGAGAAAACCCACAAATACATTGGGATCGAAAAGATTTTACTTTTGAGATTAACCTTCAACTGTGACCAACACACTCAAATTTCCAAATAGAAAACACCAAAACTTATTTCAATTGATTATTGACATTGAACCTAAAACACATATCAATTGCACGAAACAGTAATGTATGCTTTCGTAATATACGCTGAATAAACAGGAGATGAGTTTTCATTGTTTATACATATAATATTTTTACTTGTATATGTTACTTAGAAATCAGTAAAGAATTAACGTTATTGTAATCATTAGAATCACTCGATACTAAATGACAAAGGACATTCGAGTCTCCATTCCGAAGCACATTCGCTTGATTCGTGTGTTTTGTCTTGATACGTATGTCTTGATTTTATCACCCTTTGAATTCTGCATATAACATCACGCAATTTACAGAAACCTAATGAAAACATCCATTTATATTACAGGAAAGTGCAGCAGATGGATGAACTTTAAAAAATATATCCGCGATAATGCTACATTAAAAAGTTTTCGGTTAATTGCTACTTTAAAAGTGGAAGAAAGTGACTGAAAGTATTAGTGAAACTATAAAATTGATTCGAATCTCATTACAACAATACAAGTTCAGTTATAGTAAAACTCCTTTAAGCGACGACCCCTGCAGAGAGGTCATCCTTGTCAACGACCACTTTTATTTTGCAATGCATTTTTGGACCCTAAACATAGTATTAAAATAACTCCACTTAAAGGTTACTCAAACCTCTCTGAGCTGCCAGGTTTGTCGCAAGTTCAACTTCATTGACATACATTCTGTTCGTCCCTCTGACGTGAGGCCTTGTATAAAAGAAGAGGGATGAAAGAAAGAACAAAAGAATTCCTACACTCAAAAGTAACTCCAGAAATCAGATTTAAATTATTAATTTTATTTCCAAAGTAAATAGAACATCAACTGAGCCGATTATTGGCAGATTGGATGACAATTTTGAGCAGTTCTCAACAACTACCAACGAAACGACAAGCATTTTTTTCCAATTAAAAAGTACAAATAATAATTTCGCTCGAAAAAGCTGAAAGATACAAAAAAGCGTAAATTGTCTATTTTTTCAAAAGAAATTAGAAATTTTCAAATGAGTTATATTCTATATATGATTCTTAAAATTCGCTTTATGAAAAATAGAGAATTAAAGCTTGATAAATTAAGTATTTTGCTTTTCGAAACATGAAACACCTTTTCATCCCCCAATTCTGCTGGGAACAGACTCCGACCGCTATAAAGTATATTTTCACAGTGTAATATGTGCTTATAATAAATTTTGAAAACTGTTTAAATTAAAGAAAAATTTGCATGGAAAAGAAATTGCTATCACTGTTAAGGTAATATTTAGAGTATTAGGATGGTTATAAAGTAATTTTTAGGTAAAGTATTTTTGGAAGTTAACGTGGAAAATATATCAAATGTCAGCTTAATTTTTAAATAATTTAATATCTAAATAATTTTTTTTTAAAATTAAACACCGAAGTACTCATTCCCGATCTGGAAAATTTGTTAGTGCCTTATATGTAGATCAAGGTGAAACGGTTTTCCCTGTTGATCATTACACTCTGTGCGTAACGAATTTTATAACACGGCGAATTACAAAAAAAAGAAAAAATGCCAGCCTAAAAGCATCATAATATCAACAGAGGCATTTATGTGTAGATGCCATTTTTGAAGTCTTTCTTGCTCCAGCATTTTTCAAGTTACGTTCTTCTGCTTTTAATGGGGTTCTTCTCATTTTTTATGCAGCATTTTATTTCCGATAAAAATTGTTTTATTTTCGGCATATATATTATGATTTTCTGAAAAAGTCAAGAATCTGTATGAATTTTTTATGCAATGTTGTAATCTCTTTGAAATGCACTTGCTTCTTCATTGTATGTGTTTTCAATATTTTACACTTTTCTGAAAGACAATTTAAGAAATTTTTAGCTGAGAAAAGAATGGTTCGAATCTTATAGTAAAAAATACAAGAGACATTTAGAAATTAAAAATAAAAGTTTTCATAAATTAAATGCCGAATTTCCTAACATATTTAAAGAGAAAAATAGAAAACACTTAAAAAGAACTGTTTTATTTTCGATTTAGCAGACTCTAAATTTCCTGAATATATGAGAAAAATTTTAAATACCAAAAACAAATTTTGAAATCATAGCCAAATACAGAAATCTATTCATAATTTCAATATGAATGTATCCACGAACTGTATAAATAATGCAATGATAACTCAACTGAGATGCTTATTTTATTTAATTTTTATACCATTACATTTGTACTGTTCACTTTATCTGGTGCATACTTTTCTTTTATTAAATTCACTCACAGAGAGCTTACATTTGAAGACGCACCAAGCGCTGAACTTCCCGTACAAATGAGAAATTTGAAAAACATATATTTTGACACTAAAGCCAAGTTACTGAAATCTGTTCATGATTTGAAAATTAAATCTTATTAAACTGGCCTATAAAGAGCGCCTTGTAAAATGACTTGTACCGTTCTATAGTAACGCCTGTATGAGGCTGATTAAATGACTGACATTTTTCTGACAAAACAATTTAGTATGTATTGCTTTAACAGATTTCCTTTAGATTCATTCACATCCGTAAACATTTTTGTAAAATAATTTATATCATAGGAGAGCGAAAATAAAAACCAACATTCCATTTTCATAAACGTTTATAAACATATTACCACTATTTTAATACAAACATTCTCAACTTAATATTTTTTAAAATAGGTTTCCAACATAGCCAAGACTCTGGAGTGTGTTTCTTTTATTTAAAGCTTGGAGTTTTATATTCGAGCTGGTAAATACAAATTAGTAAATTCATTAAACCTGTGAGCATATCATACCCTGAAAGTACGCAACGGCCAGTTGGGACAATCAGTAGATATCGGATTTAAGTCAGCCATACGAAATTATCTTCAAAGTGGTGAGGAGTAGTATTTTTTTATCTAAGATTGATCGGACTGAGTAATATTGCTTTACACATACTCATCTTGAGTGCTGTAATCCAACACGTTAGCTTCTCTTCAAGGGATAAATTAGTGAGTTTCTATCTCTGAAATCAAATTGATCAACGGTAACAATTAGTAGTAAATTAATTATTTATAGATCCTTGCAACTGAACTAAATAAGCTGATAGATCGGATGCAATGAGGAAGCATGATTATAGTGACTGATTTCCATGAATTCCGGTAATAAATTTGAAACAACCACTTATTAAAATGTTTTCTGATTTAAGTTTGTGAAAAAATAGGACAGATCATCCCTGCAAAATTTGGAATTTTGTCGGGGCCTGAATTGTTTAGTTTCTCTACAATTGTAATAATTGAAATGAAGTGAATAAGGATATTGATTGTTGACATTTATGTAGTTATAGCCGACTTCGGAGAACAGCTTGTTCGTTGGGATTTCAATTGAATCTTGATTCATTTTATATTCATTGTTCTCTTAACAAAGTAATTTTCAACTTCAGATTGTGGCAGATTTTTTAACCATGTTCTATTAGTGACACTGGACCTATTCTGCTCTTTGTACATAAATGTTCCTAATACAGTCAAATAACTGACCATGTCATGTAACCTCTAATTCCATGTTGTCGGCACTATCTTCACTGTCTTATTCCTGTTGTAAAATATGCATTTTATTTCAACATTAATATGACGTAGCACACTTTATGGCAGCTGTATAAAAAAAAGATGAGAAAAATAAGAAAACTTAGCAACCATAACCATTCAGCTTAATGGATATATTTTTAATATAAGTAAAACAATAAATCAGAGAGCTTGGTATACAGATTTGAAAAAAAAATCATGAAATAAAATATGAAAGCAAAATGTTATAGGATATTATCTCAGATTAAAAGAATGGAAGGGAAATATGCAATTAAATATTTTTTAAACAAAGAAAATGGTTCTAGTTGCGTTGCAGCAATGACAATTATTGTTGTTATTTATGCAAATGAATATTTTTAAAAATTTATTAGCGGTCTTACCTGTAGACCCCAACACAGAGAGAGACAGAGAGACGCACACACATCCTCCTTTATTAATAGTAGAAAAATACTGCTTCAACTATTATTTCTATCTGGTTATTATTAGAAGGTTCAGAAATTTTTCTGAAAATTATTACGAACTTTCGGGACGCTCTGAAACCCATACAATGTTATCTGTATAGGGGTTGGAGGATAATTATTGTGTCTGAGATTGGTCATACTGAATATTTTTGCTTTGGACTAACATATGTTCTCCGCTATACTTCAATGAGTCTTCCATTCTTCAAGAAATGAATTGTTTAGAGGAGTTGTGCGCAAAATCCTCCCCTTCACTGAGTGTAAATTTTTTCGCGACGCCCAAGGGAAATCACTAACACGTTTTGTATTGAAGAAAAGCATAATATTTTTTATTGTCAAATAAATTTCTTTGAATATAGAGGCACACAAAGATTTTTTCGAGACCCACAGTTTACGCACGTCTGGTATAATGTCTATTCTGAATGCTGTGGCGTCACGTGTGGATTGTATGTCTCTCATACGGTCGCATTTCGAAAATTTTGAACGAATTTGGCGCTCATCCATATTCTATAACAAGTTTTGTGGTCACAACTAATTGGGTGCTGAGTGGTGCAACTTGATCATGAATTACTCAGAAATATATCGAAGAAATTTTGAAAACATAACATAGATGGATGAGGGATGCTTTTCAGGCAATGACATAAGCAAAAGGCAGAACGCCCGTGACTGAGAGACAAGAAATTCTAGATATGCTGTCGAAGTTCGAAACTAAGTCCGCTTGTTTGGCGATTAGCTTGTCGCCAGGAATATAATTTCAATTCAATCCCAAATACATAATTTCATATTCAAAGTAATTGATAAATAATTTGATAATAAAATGCATACAATAAAAGATTCATAAAAAAGATGAAAATTATTTAGCAAATCAAGATTGGAAGAAGGAGAAATTTGAGGAATCCGCCAGATGAACTTTATCAAGGCGTCACTCATCTGGGAATGTTCGAAATAAGAAACAACAGGAATATTATTCTGTATAAGACTCTAACAAAAGTAGAAAAAATTGAGCAAGAATTTCACTAGATTCTTATGTGATCCAAAAATTCCTGATAATCAGAAGAAGAATAATGCAGAGATACTCAGAAATGTCCAAAAAGCAAATTAGTAGAATTAAGAAAGATAAAAAACTTACATTCTAATACCAGTAGATGTAAACAGCTCACACACTTGCTAAGAAAATGGTGCCGATAAACAATGAAAGGACGCGTAAAATAAAAATGTAAACGATCCTATCTCTACCTATTGAGAAATAGGGAAATTAAAATCCCCCAAATATTTAAAAATAAAGGATCTTTGTCCGGAAAAATCGAAAGGAAAAATTTTTAAATTACAAGCTTTTAAATAGACAATCCGCCGCTTTTTTAAAAGAGAATTTATTATTGCAGATTTCGGATTTGATTTTATTGCTCTTTCGAATTTCCATTCAAATATCAACATCAAATTTTTTTTAAAATTAATTTCTTCACAGACCTTGAGAATTAAAAAATCTAGTTTATATGAAAAACATAGTTTCAAACTCTTTCTAAATAAAATTTTGAAAAAGGTAAAGTCCGTAAACAAAAATGTCAGTTTTATTGCATGTAATTATTAAAGCTAAAAATGATTTGCTTTGTTCAGTTCTTTTACACAAGATTTTTGATTACATCATCATCAAAGATTGGCAGTCATCTTGTTTCTTGACGCTGTGGTGGCGATTTAGTATGCCCTGGAGATTAAAGGCACTTTATTCTAGATTTAAACTTTTTGAAATCGTTTATAATCTTAACACTTCAGCATAATGTGATGTTGATAATAAGAGTTTATGCTAAGAAAAGAGTTTTGATTTGTTTAGGTAAAAATAATGTCTCGTTTTGAAGCAACATGAGGGTTAATTGGAGACGGGCCTCTTTATTTTGAACCAAGGTCAGATGACGTGGATGCCACCTGAACTTTAACCCCATCTCCAAACATCTGTACCACACCAGCGGACTATGTTTGACCCACTTTATGCAACACTGATTTAACATAAGACGGTTTCACATATATGGCGTATCTTCAGTTTCTTCGATTCCGGGGCATTACAACTAGGCAACTACGTCCCTGTTAATCAGGTAAGTACAGAGTAGATGTGGAATTTCTATCGTTTTCTTTCTCTTTCTTTCTTCGATCTTTTCCAAATTATATTAAACGACATAATTTCTTATATAAATCGATTTCATTCACTTGAGTATAAACTCCGGCATCCACATTTAGAAAAGGAGCCTAAATTTGATACATTTATTATATCAAAGAACAAATGGGGAGCATTTCTTCTGATCATCAATTTTAAATATAAGAGTTTACAAAATCCGACGAATTAGAAGTGTGATGTACCGAATTTAATGACGTATCAAATTCATTTCAGATCTAACAGTGGGAGTGTCACACTTATGTGCTTTAGCAGCGATTCCGAAACTTAATTTCCTCTCTTACCCCTTCTTTAGTATTTTTATTTTTGAATAGCCCCTACTTCCTTACCACCAAACACCCCTTGGCTCTAATAAGTTTTAATTAATAGTGTGATTTAGATTAGGAATCAAACAATTGGAATTAGATAACATTTATAAGATTTATTTTTATTTTATATTTTTCCCCGTTTTTAATAGCATTGGTTCAGTCCAAACAATTGAAAATAGTTTTGAAGTAATTTCGCACTAACATATAATGGAAGCTAACAATTACTGATTGTGATAATCAGTTATTCAATTGTATACAATTTCAATGCAATCATGTAGATTTCTTTTTTCACGTAGCTAATTTTCATAGTAATAGATTCAAATGAAGACAGATATAATTTCTTGTCTGTAGCTGCATCAAGCCTATAGTGATATTTGTATTTTCGTACTTTCATATCTTTCACTTTTCACGTGAATATGGGTAATCAAAATTATATAACTTTTACGTTTATTTTAATCTCTTATATTTTGTGTTTTCAGCCATTAGCAATATTTCTTTCGTGTATCCCTAATTGGTCTGCCGCATATCCCTAGGCTTATGCCTACCACAGTTTAAGAATCATGTGCTACAGATTGTACTAGAGTAAAAGATTTGCGAAATATTAAATTGTATACAAAATCCTTTCGTTTGATTCAACTTGTCGAGATAACAATAGGTTCCTGAAGGATATTTTATATATGAAGATTCTTTTAACACAATGAAAGTTCTTATGACACATACTTTCTGTAAAACGCGTTATATAAACTTACGCAAACAATGGAACGCTCCACATCGACCCCTTGGACTAACAGGTGCCAAATTTGCCAAGTAGTTAATTTTTGGATTGTTGACTAATAAAGAATTTTACCAAATTTTAATTAGGTTTTCAATTAGTTAAAAAATTAATCGGAATTTCGATGGTTTTCCTCCAAAACTTCGAATCATATTACTGCACGAAAGCCATTCTTTTACCGCATTGGCGAATCCAAAATTCAGGTCTGAGGGGGGGGGGGGGGGTTGTGATGAATGCCAAACCTCCTGGCTTATGTAAACCAAAACGCTTTAACTTTACAAACTTTACTCACCTGAAGATACGAATCATAAAGACACTACTTTCAATAATTTAATTTAAAAAATGCATTAAAATAACTAGCCAGTATTTGTTTTAAACCGCGTCAAAGCTACAAGTACAAGCGGAATGACAAGAAAAGTAGAAAATTTTCAAGCCTGTCAAGCCAGAAAGCAATGTTGGCATGTTTTTATTATTTTTTAAAAGGGAAATTAAGAACATTTATAATGATTTTAAAGAAAGTCGTGAAATTTTTTTAGCTCGGGGGGGGGAGGGACTGCAGCCCCTTAGCCCCACTAGATTCGCCACTGCTTATAACACTTTAATATTAAAAAAATCTTTTCATCGATATCAATTTGAGTTCTCTCCAATTTTATTCAATGTCTGTAAAGTTTCAAAACATATTAAGCACAATTCCTAACAGTATTTTATTTTTTTGTTCTGAAATAAAACCATTGCCATTATGTCAATAAATCTTTCACCCATCTGTGTTTACCACTGTTAGCCGTTATTATAAATAAAAATGTTCTCTTTTTAAATTCATCAGAAAGAAGAATTTTCGCATGTAATAACATGATAATGTTTGAAGCATTCTTTCCGTAAATCAAGTGACGTAAAAAATTGATTGTAAAGGAGCATTTATTAACATCACATTGTTTTAAGGCAGGAATTCTTTCTGTAAATAGTGTGGGGTAAGAAAAGATATATAATAGAATGAAAGGACTTTTACAGTGAAGCCAGACAAATCAAGCCTGGAACATAATCATGTTACGGTGTTTTTGACTAAAAGTTCGAATTCCTTTTGTTTTTTTTAGTTTAGCTGTTCAATGTTTAAAATGGTAGCTCTGTGAACGGAAGACCTCGCGTCACCCCTCTTTAGAAAAATCCCCGAGAAAAAGAAAAGACGAAAAAGATCGATTTTTTTTTTTTTACCTTTAGATGGATCATAAAAAATATGTTTCCCTTTTATCGCTCATATAAATGCCATTTTCTTTTCTAGAAGCTTTTTATATTTCTTATTTTCTGGTTTTGAGAGTCAAAATCAATCACCAAAGGCAGCGCTGCTTTCCTTCCTTGAGTTTTTTCTGTTGTATTTTCATGTCTCTAATACAGTATAGAAAAGATAAAGATCATTAGTTAAGCGTGTCCAACATAGGAATAATCTATTTGATGTGGAACCCCTCGTGTGTTAAAATTGTATTTTTATTAAAAACAAAAAAGATTATCTGCAGGTTTTATTAAGATGAAAATTTTTTGCTTTAGCCAAAGTGAAAAACGTTATCATTTTGTGTCTCCTATTCTGCATACACAGATTGGTAAACCAGTTAGTTAAGATAAGATCAATTAAAAGTTAATATAAGAAGTAAATGCTTTATACCTAAGAAAATCTTTATATCTTAACGGACTTGAAAATACTGCTTTAATTAATGCCTATATCTTCGTATTGTGACAGAGTTTCCTGGCGGTACTCACGAGGACATGAGGAATGCAGTTAGGAAAGCAGGCTGAAGATAGTAGATAAAGGCCGAAATTTAATTGTTTTAATTATTTAATAAATTATTTTTATTAATTAAAAAGTATTTTCTTCCTACCAAAGGATTATTCTGTGTCAAACTTTTCTTAATGATGAAAAATGAAATATAAAATTTGGTGCTAAATTAATTCAGGCAATAAAGAGTTATTTAACGTAAAAAATCTTTTTCAATAAAACTTTTTGCATCGAAGACTCGTTGAAACATCCAATATGTCTTCCCCATTCTGTGTCATCATTGTCACAAAGTTTACTTCAGTCTTTTATTTTCTTTTAATTCTGAATTTGAATTAAGAAAAAAGTTTGGTTCATTATTGTTATTTCGTCATCTCACTTTTGAGATGCTACTTTGATACTTTTCAAATGAGACCGCTTTCGTCGACCACGGTTTTTAATTTTAATAGATGGGAGGCTTAATTCAAAATGGTGTGCCAACGGAATTAACGATATATTTTAGACCTTTCTTTTGCATATCAGGCAAGACCGTCTTGCTCGAAATCCCAATATGTTTCATATCGTGGTTTTTGTAGTGTTCTTTCATTAAAAATCCTTCGTTAATTGTGGTCTGTTGGAATATCCTTCAACAGATATTCTCAAACAAATATACAGAATTTCGAAACTAACTTTTACCTTCTTCATTTGTAATCCATGACTATCTACATAAATTCCTTATTATATTTTAAAAATGCAACCTTATAATCCTTAAAATGATTATTTAATAAATGCTAAAACGTTCAATGTGTTTTGAGACGCCTATTTAAACAATATTTAAGTCGATTTTCTACGATGAATTTTTTAAAAAAGTTATCACTAAAAATAAAAAAATAGTATATAAATTTCTTCTTACTTGCAATGGCATCATCAATATATCTCTATATGACTGTTAAATAGTGTGTGTATTTTACTTTCGACAAGCATGTTATAAAGAAACATAGGTTGGAAGGTAGGTTGGGGAACTTTAGATAGTGTATGTGAGCTAGTGCTGGGGAAATGAGTTCACTTGAAAGATTTGACTCAAGTCCTTCTTCACCTTTTTAATTCGTTTGCGAAGAAATGATTCAGAATTGTGACTCACTACGTTCCTGACCGAACTTATTTTTGTTATTAATTTTATTTATTGTTAACTTATAATAATTCCCAAGTTATAATCTTCTTCTCAGTATCATTAAGATGAGGTTAAGATTCTGTGTTAACATCTAAATACCTCGGTTATTTATAATTAAACCATTTATAAATATATATTAGATAACGGGATAAAATTTTATAGCAATTAATAACAACTTTATTTTGAGAAGATAGGACTGATGGACTTTACATGGGGCATTCTGATGTGATTTATGGACTTTACTTGGGATATTATGAAGGGATTTTACAGTGCGAATTACAGTTGTTGTTATTTGTGCTGAAAATTAAGTTGTTGCGTTTATTTGTGATGAAAATAATTTTGAGATGTCTATTAAGGATATGTAGTTGCATCACACTCAAAATTTTATAAGCTACCTTCTGCCAGCTGTAAAATGAATTAAAAATAACAAACTGATTACGAATCATGGTAGTCTGGTAAACGTGACATTAATTTATTGTTACCTACTACTACTATTACTATTAATATTTTATAAATAAATCGGTATATTTATATATTATTTTTATGCAAAATTCAATTCTATTTAAAGTGTGAAAACCCCTTCATAATTTTGCTTCTTTTGAAGAACAACATAAATTCCGCTCGCTGAAATGCCAATATCTTTCTGAATTGTAACGATATTCATCTGGAATTCTTATATAAATTGCCCTATATATCTGGCTTTCAAATTATGGAAGAAGAATTATACTGTGTTTCGCACATGTCCAAATAAAAACTATTTACTACAGATACTCATATTTCCTTGAATATTCCAAGTATTTACTTTGAATTTTAATGTAATGCTTCGTTGACGTATTGTCGCATATTCTGTAAGTTTCGCGTAATTTCGTTATACGCTCTACAAATTATAAGCCAAATACTTAATCTTTTTACGAAAATGTATGTAAGTGTTGCGCAAACGAAACCATGGATGCAAGTTGCAAATCATTATTAAGTTTATGTGAAATGGAGCGAGTCCAAATTAATTTCCTCTTCATTACTTTCTGGTCGGTCCCCTAAAAGCCCTATTGAACGAATTTTCACTGTAAAATGTGAGCACTGACGATTGTACGCCCCACGATTCTTCACAACTGTTGTGAACCGTTGGGTACATCTTAACTCCAAATATTTAGCATCTCAAGAAATATACTTAACTTTTGGATACCAGTGTATAAATAATATACATATACCTAATATATAAATAGTAAGCATAATAATCAATCCTTTGGCGAATAGCATGTCATGCCAGTGAACCTTTATTCACAGAAGTGAAAGATAAAAGACCGTAGAATCAAAGTGGTTCCTATATTGCTCAATTTCGATAAAATCTACTTTCGTTGAAAATTCGTCTATTATATTACGTGCCAGATTTATTGCGATGCCATAAACGATAGAAAAGTTTCGGAAATATTGAGACAACAGATAGAGGGTGCATTTGAAAAGTATTCAGAAAAAGTAATAGCAAGTAAGGTGTGGGGCCCAGTTAGCAACCATTTTCTCAACAAATAGTCTCTACAAAGGGGATGTTCTCTCTCGGGCTTTCTCGTATCCTAACACAATACTGTCCGTTTGGAGCTCCATAGTATAGCGAGGAGAACCGATATGGCATTTTGGGCGCATTCCTTTCTTTCAAATGGTACTAAAATTTCAAAAAAATTCAATTCAATTTTGTTATCAAGACAATATACCTGATCTCTTTCATCTAATTTTTTACAATTTTCTCATACCCACAAGTAAATGGGTAGACAGACCGATATACTTCTGATGGATTTGTTCGGAAATCTACGATTCTGATGCTAAAATGAAGCTATATTTCATTTATCTAGTTGGTTGCGTTACTGATTCATCGTTTCTGCATACACACGGATGGCACGATAGATATAGGGTAGACGAATTTCATTCAAAATTTGGTGAACATTTTAGTTTTATGGCTATATACCTAATTTATCCGTTCAGCTCGTTGCGCTATTGGCTAGTGGTATTTAGAGAGAGATATGAATAATTTCAAAATAATTTTTTTTCGGACTCAAGGAGGTCTGATACTTGAAAATTAATCAAAATCTCGATATCGAATTTTTTAGCTAATAAATATTTATCTCTAAACATTTCGTAAAGGAGAGAGCAGCAAAATAAAAATCTCTTTTAAATAAACTCAATTTTGCACCTTCTGGTAATTGCACCCAGGGCAAGTGCCCTGCTTGCTTTATTTCAGTTACGCAACTGAACACAAGTTCATATCTTTAATATTTCATTTACGTATTTGTGTAGTTGAAGCTTGACTTCAGTACGTCACAATACCCTCAAACACAGTAAAGCTGAGTCAGACCACTGCTTTGCTCTTTCGACAACGATGTAACCATGTGATCAAATACTCTTCCACTAAAGCTCATAAATAGACGGAAACACATGAGGGAGTTCCACATTTTGTTATTCTTTATTTATTTAGTAAAGCATCAGTAAACTTGCTTAAATGGGCCAGAAGGACTGTAAAAAAGATTAAATCCTTTACGACTTGGTTTCTTTAATTGCTGCTTGAAAGTAAGAATATAAGCCAGAATTAAAAAATTCCACGGTAGTTTTTAAGAATTCGAAAAAGATAATAACATCGCAATTTTTCTTTTCTGAATTTAGAAACATTAAATAAATTCTTCACATCACGGCGCCCCGACCCCTAGACTTGCGCGTGGGCATCAATACACCACTCGCTACGCCATTGATTGAGACAAGCTCACTGTGTTTCTTCTGTTATTTTTAGGAAGAGCATTTTCATTCTAATCGTATTTTGTGTTGAATTTGAGAAGTCTGGTTTGTTCTCTTATAATCGAAGTTCAAATTACTAACCGAAATTTCTTTCCGATTTTCTTCTTTTGATGCAACAAGCTTAACATACACAATTCGAAAAACTGTTATACTCTATAAGAAAGTAAAACAACGTTTGTCATTAGAAAAAGTCGAAGAACATACTTAAAAAAATTCTCAACTTACTTTATCAGTCGGTAAATGTTTCCACTTAAAATAACAATATTTTATGCTATTGATATCTGTAAAATTGTTTGCTTTTGGCATCATGATCGTTTGCAGACTAATCGCAGTGATAATGTACTGTGATATATCATGGCGATTCTGGAAATTCGCCAGAAATTGAAAATAGATATATGCGCTGATTCCTCTTTGATAAAAGCCTTTGCCATAGATTATTATATATATGGCAAAAAAACTAAAATTTTTGAAGCATTCAACATAAGTCTTAATCGACATCTTCTCCGAGCATCAATTTAGTTTGCCAATTTCTCAATCAGCAAGATTTTTATTCCGAAAAATAAAATGTTTCCAAGTAAATATTAGTAAAATATTTCTATAAAATACCAAGTTAGGAAAAAATTCATATTGTTTTATACAATTTTAATCGTATATCTCCAATTATTGTCGATGCACAGAATGCAATATTACGATCCATTAATTTTTCAAAAATTGTCGACAGATCTGGTAAAAATGCTGACTTCATTAAAATCTGGTTAGATGTCAAACCCCGCTTTTCCACACGCCTGCCAATAGACAATAGAGGTAAATTTAAAACTGTGTATTAAAGAATTTGGTACAGATATGAAAATATCGCATTGTTTGGATATGCGATAATTAGATACTTACCAGGGCGAGTTGCTAGGGGGGAGAAATAAAGAAGAAAATAGTGCTGACCGCAATGGCTTGATGCTGAGATTCATTGATTAGAAATAAGCACGAATTGACTGGAACTTGAAAATTGTGGATTCGTTACGACCAGGGTGCAGCAAGTTTTTGCAACAGGTCATGCCACTACCCCCCCCCGGTCAAGGAAACCCTTCTCTCCTATTGGGCAGCCCTCCCCCCCCCCCTCGTCGGGCGATGTGTAACGTCACTTTCGGTTGCGACTGTTTAAGAAGAAGTTAAGTTTTTCTATTGTTTTAAGGATATTTTTACATACATGGAGCAGCAGAGATTGCTTAAACGCCTTTTTTTGTAGTTTCAGTATTAAATGACGCAAGAGTGCATTCTTATTTTGTCTCAAAAACTTACTTTCCAAATATATAAATCTAATAAAATTCTTAATTTTTTAAAAATTAAATATGTATTTCATGAAGATATTGTTACAAAAATTTTCCGTTGGGGGTTCACGTGAACGCAGTCCAATAAGCAGGATAAAAAAATACAGCTATTTATTTCACGAATATCCTAGGGAGAAAAACGTAGCACAGGTAGCAAGACAGCACTTTACAATAGATATAACAAATACATCTCAATTACAGCATTTTCAGTAGCGCTCAATGGTTATCAGTTCACCAGCTTCTCTGCTGAGCAAAGTCCGTGACGCAGTCTCTAGTTCTTAATATTATTGGCTCTCAGCAGTGTTAGGACAATCGTTCATGATTTTTCTAGAAGATTGCTTTTGCCTCCAAAGTCTCCAGGTTTTTCGCCAAGATTAGCATGTCAGGAAACAACTTTAACACTTTGTAACAATAACCATTTGTAAAAGGGATATGTTCTCTTTTTATAAGAAATTTTTCATTTGTATTGATTGTATTAATTGATTGCTGGAATAATTTAAAACTTTTATAATAAATGTAGACGTAATTTTGATAAATGGACTACTATACGAAATCTGTATGATTGGATGAATTCTTGATAAACCTAAATATATTTTCTATGATACGAAGGAATTTGTTTTGTATGATATGCAGTTCACCTCGTAATTTTGACTGTATTACCCGAAACCGGTGTAACAGACGTCAAGATAGATATAATTACTTGTTCGAATAGCTACAGTCTGTTGACGAATATATTATGGAATATTTTCCTATCGAATGAATAGGAATATGCGTATTTGGTCAAAAATGTTCTTTCATGAATTAAATGTTAGCTTCAAATGTGTATGTTCAGTATACTCTATTCTATTCTATTATTTCCCTCGATTTTATTTTACTACTAGACGTCTTCGGAAACCAGCTTGTTTGTCGGAAATATAATTTCTATGGATTTCTTATGTATAATTTGATATTCATGTCTCCTTTAACAAAATAATTTCAAACTTCAAATTGTTTTAGATATTTAACCCGTGATTTTTTAGTCTGTTTTAGCATTTATTTTTATTGTTAACACGAGCGTCCTTAGAGGACTCGAGAGGCTGTCCGTGCCATGTAGCATCAACTAATAAACTGTCGGCTCCAATTTTACTTTCTGATTCCTCATGCAAAATTTATATTGGTTCTTTTACAGATTTCCAGAAAAATTGTTGAAAGAAAAAAAGGGAAAGACAATTCATTAGGATATTGCATTTGCTTTTATTAATGGAAGAGAAATACGCAAATAAATATTTGTTGAAGCAAAGAAAACGGTTTGAATTTCATTGCAACATTGAAAAGTATTGTTATTAATTATACGTAAAAATATTTTTAAAAATTCATTAAAATTAGAAAAATTGTACAGCTACTTAATTTATATTATTGAAAAGATAATTCTTTTCCCTTTCAGATGGTGCAAATATGAGTTTTTTGCTGTAATATTTCCGGGAGTTATTAAGGAAAACCGACGAAACTTACATTAATTTTTAATTAATTTATATTCTAATCATAATTTCAAATAGAAGAGCTCCATGGTGCACACTCGCACCCTTCAATGCATGTTTGTGCCAAATGTTGTAGCTCCAGTTCCAGCTGTCTGCGCTGTACGAAGCCATCACACACACATACACACATTCTATTTAATTAATCGTAGAGACTAGCCGCATTCGGCGACCTGTTTGTTCGTCAGCAATATAATTTCAACTGGCTTTCCTATGCATAATTTGATATTCATGGTTCCCTCATCAATTTTTAACTTCAAATTTCTATATACATTTTACCCGCGTTATTCTCCTGGCATTACACTTTTCTCCTCCTTGTCGACGTGAAAGTTACCACTTGAAAGAAGTAACTGTTCGTGTCTTTTAACATCTAATTGTACGTTATCGAAGCGAACTTTAATTTCAACATAAATTAGCGCTGCACGTTTTATGTCCAGCAGCATTTTAATTCTCTTAAAACATGCTGATAAAATGAATGAAAAATAATCGATCAGTATATAGGATTATATCCTTATATACATACCATCACAGAAAAATTGATCAAATAGAAAGGAAAGAAAAAACCAGTAGTTTATCATCCTAGCTTTCAACAACGGAAGAGAAATACGCAATTAAATATTTGTATAAACAAAGAAAACGCTTTGAATTTTATTGTAACAATGAAAAGTATTGTTGTAAATCAAGACAAAATATATTTTAACAAATTTATTAAAATTAGAGAAAAAAGTCGTACGACAGCTTCAGTGATAACATTGAAGATATAATTTTAAAATTTTTCAGTTGGTGTAAAAATAAGTTTTGTTCTGTAATGTTTACGGAAGTTATTTAGGTAAAATGCCAAAATTTAGCTGAATTTTTAATTAATTAAAATTTTTTAAAAACGCCTCTGGGGTGGTGAACATTCCCACCCTCCGAAATTTGTTTGTGCGAAATTTCGTTGCTCTAGGTGTAGCGGTCTGTTCTGTAAAGCTCGAACACACGCACACACATATTCTCTTTATTATTAGTGCAGATTAATGCGTTATTTTGTGTTTATCTTCTCTGCAATGCTGTCATTTATAACATCAACGCGAGGATTTCCAACTGTGCTTTACTGAATTTTTTATTATTATTTTGTAATTATTCTGCCATCGACATCCGACAAAACCGGGAGATATTGCATGGTACAATTGGTACATCTTCACTTATAACTTTGTAATCGGAATTCTGCCTCAGGTAAGTTCCATCAATTTACTGTCGAATGATATTGTACACGCATTCCTAGAAGTATATTATTCTACAATGGTGTAACTTTTGTGTGTAAAGTATATTAGTAAATATACCGTCTTTAAATGAAACCAAGTTTCTTTTCTGTATATTTTACAGACTAATGAATAACTTTACAAAAATTCCAGAAAATATTAATTCTGATCTTTGAGCAGAATCTCATCAATCGCATCGCATCGTCGTCAGTAGGTAATAAATATTTGGAGGGAAGATTGAGCTGGAAGTTAACCAGAAAAGTAAAATTTCTTTTAAATTGGAATATTGAGTTTCGTTTCACGCAATATTTTAGGAGGTGGAAATAACATCGAAAACTATTAAGAAAAAAACTTAATCGTGCCAGAACGGCATTAATAAGCGTCGCAAATTCTTTGGATGTGTCTTAAACTTTAGGGGGAATATACTTAATGACCAAAATCAAATGCTTTGTCAAATGCTTTGCAAGCGCAACTATGATGTTAATGTTATTGTGAATATGTGAGCCGTTCAATTTGTACAATTTAACTGGTGTTTCCTTTTCTTTTAATGAATTAATTACAAACATCCCTTCCTGTAGGGAAGTCACATTTTGCGCTTGCGACTCCATATGCTCCTTTATGAATGACATTGTAATATTCTATAGTTAACGCCGGTATGAGGCTGATTTGGGAGACTGATAATTTTCTTATGAAACAATTTAGTAAGTACTGTTTGAACAGGAACCTTAGATTGATTTACATCTCTAAGAATTTTTAAAAAATGTTTTATATGTTAAAAAATGTAGATTAAACAATACATTTAAAAGTGCATAGACGAGTAATAAAAGATTTACCACTATTTTAATTTAATAAATTTGTATTTAATTTTTTAGAAATTTGAATGCTTGAACGGTTTGCTCTCGTGTCTTTATGTTGTTAATGTATAGTTCGGATTTTTATATTCGGACTGGTAATCACAAATTAGTACTGTCATTTGATATAGTTGAAGCTCTTGTGCCCCACCACACTTTAAAGTGTGCAGCGACCTTTTCGGTCGCACCATACAATGTTATCTTTAGAGAGGTGGAGAGGAGTATTATTTTATCTGATATTGGGGTTTTACAAAGTATTATTTCTTTCGACTTCGTATGTTCAATTACGCGTTAGCCATTCCTCAATGTATAAATTGTTTACAGTCTCTCTCAAAATCCAAACTCTTCAGCAGGAATAATTGGGAGTTAATTAATGTTCCAATGATTTCAGCAATGGAATTAAACAAGCTGATAAGAAATTTTGAATAAGTTTTAAGTCCTGCTCTAACAATAGGAAGCATGATTATGGCGGCCGTTTTCCAGGAATTCAGGTAAAAGGTTATAAACATGCATTTATTAACATTTTTTAGGATATAATTGATTTAGGGACGTTCATGACAGTAACATTTTAAATTTTGTCGGTGTCGGAGTGGTTCATTTTCTTGACAAATGCAATACTTTGGACTGAATTGAAAAAGAGTGATGTAGGACCATGACAGTTGGCATTTGTGTAGTTATGAACTGTTCCGAATAATATTTGTATCGGACCATTTTCAGGAATTTCTTGGAATGCGTTGGCAAGAACATTTTCTTTCTCTGAATTAGAGCAACCTAAGCTAGTGAGACCTAGATTCGGCGAATTTTAATTTTTTATTTAGTTTTCTTTCAGGTTAGGAAAGTAATTGTCTTTGGAGTCCAACGGGTTTTTTTCTTTTGTAGCCATTAAATCGTACTATTTTATTTATTCGACTCTCAATTTATTTATTAAACTCTACTTTATATAGTCTGTATCTGACGGAAGGTAAAAGTGTAAGTGCAATATTTTGATACTCTATTTCTTCAGCCGTAGCTGGCGGATATTTCCGATGATTTTTCTTGGTGCGCTATTGATATTTATTGCAATGATGTGGTGAGAATTTCTGTTTCAGTCTCAATTTCATTTTTACTAGGAAGGCGAGGATTGTGAGCACGTGCTCAGTTAAAGCTAGCATGAAATTTTATCTAGTTTACAGTAGTCTATATGTAGATGTTATAGTTTCCAATTGAAAAGTCGTGGAGATGATTTAAGAGGGTTTCTTGCTTACAAACTAAGTGCAAGCCTCAAGTTTCAATGAAATGTTTAAAATTCCTTTAAACGAGCTTTTATCTAATTGTCTTTCCAAGATTAGCATTTTATAATGCAGTTTTTATAATTGATTCGACGAAAATCTAGAATAGAACTAGCCAGGTTATAAAAGGTTGAGGAAATCGACAAATTTAAATCTACGAATTTACAAATTTAGATGTTCATGTGCCTAAAAAGGATTTGAAAAAGAACTGGACTTTTCTAATGTTATTCTTCTATCTGAAACCATAATAGCTCGAGTAACTGCAGCGGAAATATTTTACATCTACAATATGTAGTCCCATGTATGACCAGAAATGTGAAATTTTGGAAAAAGTTGAAGATCCTGATTGTATGAATTGTGGCAAGAGGTCATGTCTCTTCTTAGCAAGCTTACGAAAGCTTACTGCAGCCAAAAGTGGCTTACTATATCTCTAGAAATAACCCCCAAAAGCAGCATCTTTCTCAAATGTTCAAAAATTTCACAAAAAAAGAGAATTAAATTCTCAAAACGATTGTAAACATTGAACCTTTAAGAAATTGTAAAAAGTTATTTATTCAAAAGTTGTTTGTAGTCAATTATAAATATAATAAAAAAACACATTATGAATTTTAAAGTTTTAACCATTAAATCTAAAACACCGGGGCATATATTTAAAATATAAAAAAGAGTATTTCAAGTGAACGTAAGATCTATGAATGAATTGTCTAATGTACTTGGATCGTTTGTAGAAACCATATTGAGTTTAAAATGATGTTTAAGAAAATCAAATGTCTTCTAGTAACAAAATTTGGAAAATGACGTTAATATACCGATCAGCAAGCGACTAATGCCACCAGACAGTGAGGTATGAGAAAGCGCGTAAACCTAGGTTGTTCAGTCCTTGCGCGCCAATCGGTTCTTTTACTTCATCAAAATTATTCGTGATTTTCATGAAATTTGCAACTTGACTGTGACTAAATTGTAATTCCAAATGCTAAATTTATTTTTGAAATCTTGAATGTCTACCATTCTTTGTTAAATGAAACCGAAACCAACTCTACGCTATTTTGTTTTGGAGCTATAAGCGTTTAATTGTAACACGAAAAGTGTCATAATGTTTTCCTTTCCCTACAACCCATTAGACCACTATAGAGGGACGTAAGTTTACGTCAAAATATCTTTAGAATAAATTAATTTACATTTATTAGCTACAGTTGCCTGAGCCACCCGAACAATAAAAAATGCACTGCCTACAAATCATAATTTTGTGTACATGAAATTGAAAGGAAAACCTCCACTTACTAATCGGCATACTAATTCACGTATAATTTGTATTCGAAAATATTTTAATCACTGGCCCCATTATTTTGCTTTATTTAAATGAGCTTGACGGGTTTAAGTTTTACTGGTACGGATATGCATATAGAACACCGCCGTTTTCTGAAAACGCCAATTCAGAAGGGCATCTGTCATGGTTGGATCGCATTTACAGGCGGTTGTTCAAATGAAATTGTTTTTGTCGGAAACAAAATGAATTCAGTCTTATATCAGGACACTCTGGCAGATAGTTTGTTGCCGATTGCTACTCTGATTAAATCAGGAGATTGAATATTTCAACAAGAGAAAGAATTTGTGCACATTTCATGCTCTACCAAGTCCTCAAATCTAAGTTTTAAAGTTGGTAAATTTTTTTAAAATTTTTATATTAAAGATTCATATAGTGTGAAAAGAGTGACTATTAGATCATTTTTTTAAATTTAAAATCTCGCCATAAATTTCCAAATTTAAAGTTTTTTAACATTCTCTATTCTGTACCTCAGAGGTAAACTATCTTAAAGCAAATTTCGATATTCTTGTCTTATTTGAATTATCCTGACCACATCTTCGGAGAGGAAAAGTGTCTTACCTGTAAGTCGAAAAGAAAAAAGATAACTGCACTGAAAGAAACGCCAATTAGGATTCTAGAAATATTTTTTGAGATCTTTAATTGTTGAATCTGAAAAGAAACAAAATTCTGTATAAAATATGAATTGATATATTATTAGATATAAAAATAAATGTTTTGTTTTAAGACGCTTTCTGGTAGAAAACGATTAAGTTTCAGAAAATTAAGGAAAACATTTCTTACAAATGATTTTCTATATCGTTTGGTGGTAGCATATTTTGGTGGAAAATAGTTTTCTATCGTTCAGCAACATTACAACATTTTTGTTGCATCTATAAAAGAATGTGTCAGAAAATACGCATCTATCTTTCATTTTCCAGCTGCATAAAAGGGTTTTCAATTTACTTTTGACTTATTAAAAACTGGCTGGTTTTGGAGACAAGCTTGTTTGTGGGGAATATAATTTTAATTGAATCTTGTATCATTTCATATTCATGGCTGCTTTAGCAACGTAACTTTAAACTTCAGATCTTTATATATCTTTAACCCATGTTCTTTTTGGGTTTGCACCTGTTATATTCAGTGTCTACATGAATATCCCTAACGGAGATAAATAGCTGACCTTGAGAATATAACATTTAATTGCACTCTGCCGGCGCTATCTTCACTTTCTTATTTCTCTTGCAAAATATGCATTCGATTTCAACATTCAAATGGCGCAGAACACTTTAAGGGAAGCGGCATTTAAGCTGAATAAAAGCATTATGAAAAAATAATAAAAACATGGCGACAATAATCATTCAGCTTATTAGATATATTTCATGATATATGTAATATCTTAGAAAGCTTGGTTTACAGATTCCATAAAAATTTTGATGAAAAAAGAAAATAAAATGTATTAATATATTGCCTCAACTTCCAGCACTGAAAGATAATCACGCAATTAAATATTTGTTTGAACAATGAAAACGGTTCGAATTGTATTGAAACAATGAAAAGATAAATTTGTAATTAATTACAATTATAAATAAAATGTCAAAAATGGGATCCGAGATTCACATTCCCACCTTTCAAAATATGTTTGTGACAAATGCCGTAGCTCTAGGTCCACCCTTTAGAGCGCCAACACACAAACACACGCACATTCTCTTTTATTATTAGTTGAGATTAATCGCTGAAATTATTTAGCACTTTCAATTCTTTTAACAATATGCCACGAGATTACATAATGTAACGAAAGGCAAAATAAACCGTCTTTATTTATCTGGTTCAGAATATCCACGACTTCCTTTTGGATGAGAAGGTAAATATAAAGAGGGCACTTGATTAAAAGATATAAGACATCACGTTTAAATCAAGTCCTATACATTATCATTAATATAGTTTCATAGATTCCATGACCCTTCGAATACAACAGGTAGTCGACCGAAATAACAGCTACACGGGTTGACAAATTGCATATAGTTACTGATTAATATATTTATGTACATAAAATTTTCAATTTTTAAGCCGTATTTTAAATATGTATATAGAATGTAATGCAGAAAAATTATGTGTATAACATTTTTTATTGTTTAAATTTTTTTTCAGCAAAATTCCATGCATTTCGAATTCTTGTTTAGTAATATTTTAGTGTCTCTAACGGTAAACTTTGAAAAACAAGAATTCTTAGAGAAAAATCCGCCCATTAACAGCTGAAATGCGAACTTGAATAAAGTCGAGTTTTAACAGAGTGACCAATATTTTACGTTTGTATATGTTGAAACAGCCCTTCAATAATTTTTTCTTGTATATATATATAGGGCTCCTTTGAACCTATTCATCATTAATTTTATATCTAGAAATTTTATGTTATTTAGAAAAGAAGAAAAAGTTGGTGCAGTTGTTGGAAACTTTTAAGATGATGTAATTATTAATATCTATATAGCCGTTAATGCAAATGCAGTTCACATATTTTTAACACTTTGCCCTCTGATTTCGGGTCTGCTCGGCATTTTTAATGATGCATCTTTTACACATTCTTGTCGGACAGCACTTATTATAAAACCTTATAATAGCAAAAACACACATATTAATTTTTAGGAATTGAAAGAAAATAATAACATTATTTTTCAACTCATAAAAGCGCAAAATCAATCCTTATACACACGTGTATAATTATTCTTCTTATTATCTTTCGGAGTGCAAATTTTTAAAGAGGACCTACTTCCACATTGAACAACACATTTTTCTTTAATTTAATTTTTATAGAATTCTATAAATACGAAGTGTTCTGATACTTTTTGACGGCCTGTATCATTTCAGAGTTAACGCTGGTATGAGACTGATTTGAAAGACTGACAATTTTCTTGCGACGCAATTAAGTAAATATTGATTCAACAAATTTGACTTAGAATCTTTCACATCTATAATCATTTAAGAAATATAATTTATACATTAAGAGACATAGATAAAACAAATATTAGATTTGAGTATAAAAACTTATCACTATTTTAATTTAAAAATTTTCTATTTAAACTTTAGTTTCTTGACTAACACGACAGCTTGAATTACTCTGTAAATATTTCTTTAATATAAAGTCTGGATTTATATATCTGGACTGGTAAACATTAGTGTTCCTTAAACATCGATAGTTCAGCTATCGATAGTCCAGTCGATAGTTTTCCCAACTATCGACTGAAACTATCGATAGTATCGATAGTTTCAAAACAATCGATACTATCGATAGTATCGATAGTTTTATTTCAGGCGATACTATCGATAGGTGCTCCTTCAGTCGATAGTTTAGAAACTATCGATACTATCGATAGTTTTTAAACTATCGATAGTTTTGAAACTATCGATAGTAGGTATAAATGAGACATGAGTACGTATGTAACGTAAATATACATGAAACGTAAGTACATAAGTAACGTACGTCTGAAACGTACATATGT
>BGPR01001602.1:80548-150397 GCA_013235015.1 Araneus ventricosus | reverse complement strand
ATGAAACGTGCGTACGTATGTAACGTAAATATATATGAAACGCGAGTGCGTTTTTAACGTAAGTATGTATGAAACGTGAGTACGTATGTAACGTACGTCTGAAACGTATATATGTAATTTACGTCATACGTATATATGAAACATGCGTACGTATGTGACGTACGTTCATACGTAAATATGAAATATGCGTTCGTATGAAACGTACGTCAAACGTATATATGAAACGTGCTTACGTATGCAACGTAAGTATATATGAAACGCGAGTACGTATGTAACGTAACTACGTATGAAACGCGAGTACGTATGTAACGTAAGTATATATGAAACATGATTATGTATGTAATGTACATACGTACGTATGTAAATGTACTATGAACGTACGTATGTGGCATGCATACGTACACACGTAGCCTGTATACTTTCGTACATTATATATGTATGTGCGTTATATAGATATCTTCGTACATACACGCGTACGTTACTTGCCTAGTAACGTTTCATATACACGTATGCAACGTTTGGGAGCGTACGTACGTTTATAACGTAAGTACTTGTGTATGCAACTTACTTACGTATGAAATGTGTATATGCATGTAACGTACGAACTAATCTAAGTAACATACTTGCATATGTATGTAACATACGTACGTAAGCAAGTAACGTACTAAGTTTATGTATGTTTCAAACATACGTACGTACGCTACATACGTAATCATAATTCGTAAATACATACGGGCAATAAAATGTATGAGCGTTCCTTGCATAGAACGTACGTTACATACATATATACGTAAGTTACATTCATACAAACGGACGGCCGTTACACACATACGAACGTACATTATATACGTACGTATATCCGTAAATTTTTACTTACAAACTTAGTACTTAACATATATACGTAACGACGTTGTGCCTTATATGTGTACTTATAGTACCTAAAATACTCACCTACATACTTATCATATTACAAGCGTATGTACTTTGTACTTTAAATACCTACGTACTGCATACGTTACTCCCATACATATATACAGATACGAAGTACAAAAATTTCTCATTAATCCAAGATCAATTCCTCGATCTATTTATTACTTGAACAAAAACTATCGATAGTTTGAAAACAATCTAGAGTAAATACATGAGAAATTAAAGGTAAAATTTGAATAATGCAAAAATGCATCAATAATCAAAGTGGTATAATTACTTAAAGCGCCCCCTATAACAATACATAGACTTGTTGCTTGAGAGAAAACAATCGATAGTTTCAAAACTACCGACTAGAACTGCAAGATAAATTAAAATTCAGTACCATATATATAAAAACTTGCTTACATCAAGTCAAAAATCAATTTATTAAAATATCCAAAATTGACCAAAAAGACCAATATTTAAATTATACAAAAATGCATCAACGATAGGTATTATATAATACAGCACCCCCACTGACAAAATACACGACCCGCCACTAGATAGAGGCAATACTATGCACAGTCAATAGTTTCAGTCGATAGCTTTAAAACTATCGACTGAAACTATCGATAGTTCCAGTCGATAGTTTTGAAACTATCGACTGAAAATGCGCCTATCGATAGTATTGCCCGAGAGGAAACTATCGATACTATCGATAGTATCGATAGTTTTGAAACTATCGATACTATCGATAGTTTCAGTCGATAGTTTCGTTAACTCGATACTATCGACTTGGCTTCGATAGTATCGATAGTCTATCGATGTTTAAGGAACACTAGTAAACATAAACTTATAAAGTCATATCATATGCAAGAATTATCAAATCTACCCTTAGATTATACAACGACATTTGGGGATGCAGTGTAGATATCTGATTTAAATCACCCATAAAACGTTATCTTCAAAGAGATGGGAAGAAGCATTATTTTTCTAAAATTTGTCTTACTGAATAATATAACATTCCACTTAATATTGAATATAACATATTGAATAATATAACATTCCACTCTGTTCTGTGTTTCAACGCGTAATCAGTTCTTCAACGGATTAATCGTTGAGTGTCTCTCTCTGTCAAATCAAATTGTTCAGCGGGCACAATCTAGAGTAAATAAATTTTTCTCAGATTTTATCAATTGACATATACAAGCTGGTAATTTTGAGGCAGTTTTAAGTCTTATTCTAAGTTAGGAAACATTATTATAGTTGCTGATATCGAAGAATTCATGTAATAAGTTAGAGGCATACACTTATTGAATTGTTTTAGGATTTAGATAATTGACTTAATTGGGAGATCCATGAATTTAAAATTTTGAATTTGGTCTGGGCCGGAGTTGTTCACTTTCTTGATAAATGCTACACTTTGAACTGAAGTGAAGAAGTGTGTACTGTTTCTATTACTATTTCTATTTCATCATTAACAGAATATTCAGTAATTTCTTGGAATGTGTTGGCGAGAACATTTGCTTTCTCTGAATTACAGAAAACTATGTTTCAGGGCTTGATTTGCGATAATTTTACTTGGTGAATTTTTCTTGAAGGTAATACTAATGTGTTTAAAATCAATTAATTGTCTTCGGCGTTAAGCTCTTCCAATGTCTTTTTCCGTTGTTGCTATTGAAATGTTCTATTTTATGTTTTTGATCGCGAATTCATTTCTGCTTTGTGTGAAATGTAACTGGCAAAACATAAAGGTGAATGGGTTCTATTTTGCTTCTATGTTTCCTCAGTTGTTGATTTAGGAGAATTCTTTAATTTCCGATATTTTTTATTCATATGTTATTGAGATTTGTTGCTGAATAAAGATGTGGTTAAAATTTTATATTTAAGTTTCAGTTTCATTTTTACTAGAAAATGCGACGATTATCAGCACGTGCTCAGTTAATGCTAACATTAAATTTTATCCAGTGTACTGCCGTTTGTCTATCCTGAAAGGCCACCAACACAGGAGCGTTTCTTAGTCGCTGTCGTCCGACGATCTGTTGCGCAAGAATTTCACGGCCGGCAACACGTGCTGGTTTTTTTTTATGCTAGCTCAAATCCTTTCTTCCTGCTTTCTAGCAGAACAGAGTGGCGAATTCAAACAGTTGTTTATGTTACATTTTTAATACTTTAAATATATATAATAAAAAGTTAATTCTATTTTTCTAGTACTTCGAAACTAAGCAAAAGTATTTATAATTTGTATAAAGTTTTGGATGTTTGTTATTTTTTTCTGGCATTCTTCCCCTTCAGCTAAAAAATTTCAAAGATAACTTATAGAGATTCTTAAATATTTCTTTAAAATATTTCTTTCTCTTTAGGTAATCGAGGAATTCCATCTTTAATTTGGACCATATTAATTCCTTTTACCACCAAGGAAATTTTTTTATTTGATTTTTTGATTATCAAACACCTTATTTTAGTTTTATTAACGTCTCGTTTGGAACAACATGAAAACTATTTTGTGGCGGACTTCTTAATTTTGACCTGCGATCAGATGACAAGGACAACACAATATATCAATTTTTAAGAGGGTTATTATTAAAAATAGGTTGTTATTGGGTAATGGTTAAGTGCAGTTATTTAAAACAATTTTATTTAAAAAGGATTAGAAGCAATGTAAACATGAAACAAGAAAAGCAATGTAAAAGAACCAAAAAAAGGGATGAATGACGTGAAAATAAATTAAATGAAATTGTCAATATTTAAATTGAAACATTTACAACTATAATATAAAACTTGAAAAAAATATGGAAGTTCAAGAATCATAATCTCACATTGTATCCATCCCCTGACATAATTATTTTTAATATCAATAATTGGAGAACAAAACACAAGAGAGTTGAATTAACTTTTGTAGGGGCCGTTAGACAAAGCAATTTAAGGGCCTTTCCCACCCTCTGTCCCCTCCAAAAGTAATACAGATTTTTTCATTGATTTTAATTTAAAATCTATTTAAGCAGTTTTTATATATATAGTTACGACAAAATAAAATTCCAATATATTTAATTGCTCGTCAGCTTTAAGAAAGTTAGTTTCATTATCTCGTGTATAAAAAATAATTACATTTTATAAACATTTAAATTTAAAAATCAATTTTAACAAAATGGTAAAGTAACAAAACTTCTCTCAGTACATTCCAAATACTCATATACAAAGTTTGTTAGGGCTGTTGACTCATGAGTCAATTAGTGAACTGGAAAAAGATAAGAAGATTGACTGCGCATAACAAGCAAGCAAAATTGAAATCATGAAAAATTGCTAAGAATATTGTTTTGAAATTTAAATGGTACTTAATTTTAATTTAAATACGTTCCAGTACAAGGCCTTTGCAAATCAAATGAAAATACAAAATTAAATAACTCTGAAAATGCCTGAAAAAATGTCGACACCTGAGGTCCTCGAAAGTTGCGGTGTCCCTATGCAATTGCCTACTTTCTGATTTGATAATCCGGCCCTCGAACACACGAAAATACAAACGGAAACGTCGATGAGCCGCAGATCGCGCAAACAAGTCGCTCGTAAAATAGGCCGAACTCTATCTTTACGCGACAGCCGCCGGAATGCACCGGGCGAAGTTCCCTCGAAAGGCGAAAACAGCAGAGTGTGGCCAACGCCGCGCTTCATCATTCTGTCTATAACTCTTATGCGGTTGAAGGAGCATATACGGTAAAAAAATTGAGAAATTTAGAATAAAGTTGAAGATTCTTATTTTATCAATTGCGAAGGATTCCCTAAGCCAAAACTGGTCTGGTAATCTCTGGAAATAACCCACCAGATGTTGCATTTTCCTACCAACCCAACAACAAAAGTCGCACTTTCTCAAACGTTGAAAAGTACGCGGAACATGATAATTCAATTCAGAAAATGATTGTACACAATGAACCTTTAAGAACATCAGAAAAATGATCGTGGAACTTAAAATGTGTATTCAGTGAATCACAGAAACCAAAGCTCAACTTAAGAAACGTCGGCTTATTAATTAAGATTTAAAGTAGTAAGTTTCTGAATTTTGCATATCTACGAAATTTTCTTACATTTTTAATCCCCGGATTAAACTTTCATATGTTATGAAAAAGAATGTTTATTAGTTCATTTTTTATTTAAAAATTTCACTATTAATTTTCGAAAGTTCAAGTATATTATTTTTCTATTCTGTACCTTAGAGGTAAACTACCTTAAAAGTGATTTGCATGTTTTTGTCTTATTCGCATTATCTTGACTACATCTTCGGATGGACAAACTGTCCTATCTACAAGTCGAGAAGAAAAGAGGTTGAAAAAGTTACTTCGAATTAAATTGCGCATTGTAATGCATTGCGCGCCGGAACTTCTTTTGGCTCTTCTGTAAAATGTTAAAAATGTTAACAATTTTTACTTTTGTCTTACGGCATCAATGTTTTATAACTTATTTTATTTCAAATGTTCTACAGTTTGATTGCTTTCACTCAATTATCCACTAAACGCTTTTAAATCCAAAATTTTGAATATTATCTGAGAGATTATGAAATCAATTCTCTATTGGATTTATATTCCCCAAAAAGAATGGGTAATGCTAATATCTAGTTCTGCAGAAAAAAACAACATAGAAATATAATTTCAATAATTTTTTTTCCTATGTAATTTAATCAAATTAGCCAAAATTCGTTTGATATCTATGAGTTGTTTTTATTTTGCCACTTTTTGGAAGGGCATAAACTTTTCTCAACGCTAACCAAGCCAGAATTCCTTTTTCATGTTACCAAATTCATTTTTGTTTTCGTTCCAGTTTTTGACAAAATGATCTTAATTTTCACTTTTACCATTTGGCATCGTGAATTTTAAATGACATGACATCTTTGAAAAACATGATAAATTGTAACTAGCCAATCTAGAACAATTTTGATAGATTAAAATAATTTATTATGAAGTAAAATAAATAGTTATTCTAATTTTTTTACACTTCTTTTAATGCAAACTTCTTCATTTTTTACAGAAAAAGTTTTTTATCATTTTCAGCTATTGTAGTCATTAATTTAGTAAATTCATATAATGTTACAGTAGCGAGCCAAATATACCTGCTCAAATTAAAAGTAATTTGTCTTATGTGTGTTGTAATGTCTCGTCCTTTTTCCATCCATTAGACGCAAAATCTATTAGATGCGCTTGCAATATGTATTTATTAGCTGTTTTTAACGCATTACACTTTGAATTTTAATTACAGACCTGTTATTTACGTTCACATTAGGGCAAATTTTATTTCAGTTATGAAGGAAGAATTTTCGAAACAGTATAAACAAATCATATTTTTAAGAAAACACTGAACATTTTTGAAAAATTACAGCGCATTTGCAACGATATATAGTCGTTCAAAAAGAAAACCTACTTTTAAAATCAGTGAATGTTTTCAAAACGTACCTTTAAATAAGACATTTCTGCTTCAAAATACTCTCCTCTTCTATTTATCCTCCGCTATCAAACCCGACTTCCATTTCCGCAATGGCTCCCGGGATTCCCTTTTGGAGCGGCAAGTAAGTCTAGCGCCGAACTTCATTCGCTCTATTCTTGTGTATCATGTCGACTTTTCAAGGTGGATTTCTACTTTGGGAAGTCTTCGAAATTTATTTCAACTTTTTGAAAAATAACTTATTTTATTTTATTTTTTGCTTTATTTTAGCATTTCATGCAAGTTTTTAAGATTAGATAGCTCTCTTTTCTGGGAGTTACAAATTGTGTCACACTGAAAATCTCATCTAAAAAATTTAAGGTGCGAAAGTAAAAATGCGACAGTAAAAATGAGAAACAATTTATGCTGACATAAATGAATTTTAAAAATGTAGGTTTGATGACGGATTCTCGCAAGGCTTGCATTAGTTGCCTTTAGAAGAAATAATTATTCATTTTTCTTTCTTTTGATAAAATAAGATTTTTTTTTTATTTTGGGTGTATTTGCCGATATTTTTAAAAAAATTAAAATATGCAACTAGATGCTTGGAGCGCAAGTACCTAATATACTTTTTTTTCAGTACATAGTGATTCTAATTATTACAACAACGTTAATTTTTCATTGATTGCTAAGTAATATATACAAGAAAATAAATATTATATGTGTAAACAATGACAACTCAACTTCTGTTTATTCAGCACTAGTCGTCTTCGGCGACCAGATTTTTCGCCGGGAATATAATTTTAATTGAAACACTTGTGTATAATTTGATATTCATGGTTCCCTTAACAAAATAATTTTAAATTCCAAATGGTGACATATTTAACCTATGCTCTTTCAATGGCCTTTCGTCTATTCTGTTCGTTGTCTGCATGAACGTCCTTAATGGAGTTCAGTAACTTTCTCTGCCATCCATCATACGATAGCATTTTTTTCACTCTCTTATTCCTCTTCAAAATATGCATTTGATTTTAACTTTAAAATGGCGAGGTACATTTTACTTCCAGCAACATTATAGATGAATGAAAATATGCTGATTAAAACATATCATTAAACATTAAAATATTACCATAGCTTTCAAAATTAGAGAGAAAAACGCATTTAAAAATTTGTTTAAACAATAAAAACTATTTGAATTTCGTTGCATAAAGGAAAAGTATTATTGTAAATTATGCCAATAAATATTTTTAAAAATTTTTATAAAATTAGAGAAAAACTACTACCGCATCTTAATTGTTATCATTGAAAAGGTAATTTTTTGCGCTTTCGGATGGCGTAAAAATAATTTTTATGCTGCAATATTTTCAAAAGTTATTAAGGTAAAACATCCAAATTTTGCTTAATTTTTGATTAATTAAAATAATTGAAAATTTTAAAAATGTCTCCCAGGTGCACATTCCCGCTCTCCAAAGTATATTTGTGCCAAATTTTGTAGCTCTGGGTCCAGCGGTCTGGCCTGTTTAGCACCAACACACACACATACTCTTTTATTTTTATTAGAGATATATAATATATATGTTACGTCCAATGTGAATAATCGGTTATTATGGACATTATGTTTATTTTTCTAACATATGCTATGAACATGAGAGCGCATGTTCCAACTTGACGTGAAACAATTTTTAAATATTCGTTATTAATGCGAAAAATTCAATTGAATCTTCCTCTTTGAAATTTCAAAAAATTGAGATAGGTGGTTTTGATTGTTAAGCGACGATATGTCATCTCTAATTTCTCTTCTTTGGAAATTTCAAATCGGTGGCTCCTCCAAATGTTAGCTGCAAATTACTGTTTTGAGCTTTCTCTTACGTTTAGGACATTCTTTCACTCTGCGAGAAAGTTTTCTGATACTGAGCAACTCATGCCATTTTTTAGTGGCAACTGGAGTCCCAAATGCGAGTGAGTTCGGAAGAAGGAATTGTATTAGGGGTACAAATTTGTTCTGCCCTCGACTTTCTAGTATACTTACAAAATGCGTCGTTTTTTCGTTTTTAAATAGTGGCAAACACAAGACGAAAATTGAACATTTGGACACTTTAACCGATTCGTCGAAGAATTTATACAAATCTAGTATTATTTCTCGAAGACCTCATACAAAATTTCATTCATTTAGCTTGTTGTCCTTTTAAATTACTGGATGGAGGGACAGACAAACAGTAAATTTATTAACTGATTTGTTTCAATATCTGAAAACGTTACATAATTCTGGGTATAACACAACATCGCAAATTTCATCCATCCAGCTCGTTTTATTTTTGAGTTCCAATGTTCTCGTGCAGACGGATAGACTGGCTTTCTGTCGATGGATTTCGTCGAAAATTTGATAGAAATCTACAATTCCTGTAAAATTCCACATACTAAATTTCATCTATCTGGCTGATGTCGTATTATGGTTAACGTGTTCAAAAACAAACATCGATGCATTTTTTTTGGATTCAGGGAAGTCTAAGCAGAGGAGATTCATCACATCTCAGGCTCGAATTTTTTGTCGGTTACAGTGATTTCTTTTTATTTTCTTCGTATACGAGAAAGTAGAAGGTGATTTGTTACTTTAATTTTGAGAACTTCAGTTACGAAGACATATTCTTAATTCTTATAAGTATTTAGTTTTCCTACATAAATGATAGAAAGCTCTAACTGCCTAATGGGTCATGAAGTATTAATAAAAAAAGTAAATTACGACTCAAATATTACTGCTCATAGTGATGAACTAAATTTTAATCAAATTTATTGGAAATTTCCTAAAATGAAAGGTATGCGAGAAACATATATATACACTGATTTATTATAATGGAAGCTTGCGTATTCAGATAGTTCTATGGCTCCAAACAAATAGAATGTAATGCAAGTTACTAGAATGTAATAAATCTGATGTGTTCTGTAAAGAAAAAGACAGAGAGGTACGTGAGAAAAGGGATTTTGAACGAGAAGAAAAAACATTGCGGTCGGAATTGAATTTTGTCAGCTCTTTAAGTTAAACTTTTAAAAAAAGTAATAAAACCACCCTCATATGAACGATCAAAATTTTCAAAAAAAATGTGCGAAAGGTACTTTAGATAATAGCGCACTGCCACCTATTGACAAATTTTTAACTACATTTTCTGATTTTCACAAAGCGTATCACTTGTACAACATGCGAACGAAATTTTATTTTGTTTGGAACCATAGAATCGGCTCTAGGGCCTCACGACCTTTAGTTATAATATTTTTTTATATATATTTGCATGAAAATCAAATGCAAGCATATCACGTTCTAAATAAGAGCATCACAAATTCATAAGAATCTGAACCAAAAAAAGTAATTCATCAAAATTTTGTAGCATATTTAAGACCAGAAAATGTTGTAGGTTTTATTGTAGTGAAAAATAAAAAGTATCCCAGCATTTGGGGAACTTATTTAACATTTCGAAGAAATTAACCAAACTTCAAGAGTTCTAATTAAAATATTTCTTAGTAGTTGTAAAAGGTTCAATGTATTAACAGGATATTTATTACTGATTAAGGGAAGCAGGACAGTGTACAATTAAAGGTGATCCAAGGCAATTTTCCACGAATATTTCTGAAATAATAATTTTTCAATTATATTGTTTACAAAACGACGACGAAAAGACCCTTCCTAAAGATAAATCCTGACAATAATGATTTTGGACATTGTTTAGGTTATACAAAAATATGGTTTCAAACTCTTTCTAAATAAAATTTTAAACAATAGATATTCCGTAAATAACAATTACAATTCTAATGCTTCTAATTATTAGAGTCAACAATGCTTTGCTTTGTCAAGTTCTTTTACACAGGATTTTGGATTACAGCATCAGCAAAGCTTGACAGCCAACTTGTTTCTGGACGATTTAGTATGACTTTGACGGTGAATACGTTGTATTCCAGATTTAAATATTTGATATTTTTAATCAGCTTAACACTTCTATACGGTCTATACGGATAATATTAAAGGAAGCTCAACGAGATAATCAGTTACTCAAATGGATGTAATTTCAGTGCAATCATAAAATTAGAATCAAATGAAGAAAGATATAATCTCTTGTGTGCAGCTGCGTCGAGATTACTGCGATATTTGCTATTAATATAAGACGATTATGGTTTTTCCACAAGTTCAGCGTTCGTGAAAGGTATTAAATATTTTATAGCTTTGACATTCTATTCGTGGCACTTTTCTTTCATTGATAACTAGTAGGTTTTTGGACTTCCATAACTTTCGGTTTTCACACGAAGGTTGGGAAACAAAATTCTTTAACATTTTTCGTTTTAGTCCATTATATTTTGTGTTTTCAGAAATTAACAATATTTCTTTCGTATTTCCTTAACTCGTCTGCAGAATATCCCAAGGGATACGTGTACCTCAGGTGAAGAAACATTAAGCTAGAGGATATTTTGGAGTAAAGAATTAGCGAAATAATAAATTGTGTACAAAATTATTTCATTTGATGAACTCAGCACCCAATTCATGAAAAAGATGGAGGCTCTGGTATTGAGTGCTGTTTCACTTATTTTTTTTGTCTTGGCCGAATCAGTTCGGAAATGACGTATTCTGTCGCTTACTGACAAAACGAATTTCATTAAATTTTTGAATTATTATTTTTTTATCAAATAGGGGGTGACGGCCTTTGTTGCTAAAACTCCCGAAGTCTCGTTTCTCAAATCAGAAATACAATCTAAAATCAATTCACCCAATTCATAGACTAACTAATGTATTAATATTAATTTAAATTCTACTGTTTGTGCATCGAAAATTTAACTTAACAGGCTCAGCAATTGGATCGAATCCCCATTTGAAGACAATGGAAATCGGAAAGTTAGAAAAGAAGAGACCAGAATTTAAACCGAAAAATATTATCGAAGATAGTTTCTAATCAGAATTAAAATATCTTGTACACTTTACATAGTTTCTTATGTCTATGGAAGGCCTATGAGATTCCTTTCCTGTAGGCAATTTCACTGCTCTTTTTTAATTTGTTTCTTGGTGTATCGAGTGATGCTACTGCTGTTTCTATCCCTTTTTTGAGTAGCATAGTCTTCATTTTTAAATTTGTTGTAACTTAAACTGGATAAAAAATTCCTTTATTATTATTCCACACTTTTTATAGGAGCTTTATGAATTTATTTTACAAAAGTCTCCTTTATTTTAATCATATGTATTCGTTTTTGACGCCAAAATACACAGAAAAATAGAAATATGATTAATCTTTTCTTAAATTTTTTCCAGCAAACTTTGCGTCATTTATCCGCTGTTCCACTTTACACTGAGAGATGAATTCTATATTTTCTTTCTTCGTTTCCAATCCAAAAGTTTTCATACATGGCAAACTCAGATATTCGGTTTTCGTTCCCAATATGAAATCATACTTAGTATTGTCCTTGGTTTATAGGAGAATGGAAGGAGTCATTGACTGAAATTAACAGAGATAATTCAATATATTTTAAAATTGATATTCAAAAGTTTTCTTTGTTTCGAAATTAGGATGGACGTATTGTGTACGTGGATTTGTTGATTATAATATGAAGTAAACAAATATTTAATTTAAAATAATTTTGTCTTTTCTTTAGGAATATTTTGCCATCTGTAAAAAATAAATAAATAAGTAAGAGAAGAAAATTAAAATGTGAATCTTCACCACATTATATCTCTAAGAAATGAGGGGGGAAATGCACTTCGAATTAAATTGCGCATTGCAATAAATCGCTCGCTAGAACTTTTGCCTCTTCTGTAAAATGTTAAAAACGTTAAGAAAGTTTTCTTCCGTCATACAGCATTTTTAACTTGTTTGGAGCTTAATTTCTAATGTTCTACGGTTCACTGTATAATGCAAGTATAAATTTGTTCGAGCAAAAAGAATACATTGAATAATGTTTCCTTATATCTCGATAAAGTAATAGACAAAAATTACACAGCATGCATATGGTTCAAGTGAAATGTCTCGTACAAAAAGTAAATATATTTTAAGCCATTCCAATGTTTTATAAAGCTATATTAAGCAAACTTCTTGCTTAAAAATAAAGCTATAATATTTCTTTTGAGAAAAATATTTCATCAATCCTGTATAATGTAGATCCCATTAATTCCATTTACTGACGATTCGCGTTGTATCTGCATACATAGAAATAAATACTTCTTCGATGGTGCAAATTTTGGGTGTAAATTATTTTAGTAAATTATTGTCTTTTAAAGTAAGAAATATTTTTTTCTGGATATTTTACAGGCAAATCAATGACTTTAGGAAGATTCCCGATATTCCAGAATTTCATCAATCGAAATTGCAACGTAATCAACAAGTATAAATAATTGGAGCACCAGCAAACTTACATGGAACTGGAAGTAAACCAGATAAGTAACATTTTCCTTTATTCTGAAAAATGTGTTTTGTTGCACGCAAAATATCAAACGATATTGAGGGTCGGTCGGTAAGAATATGGAGGTGCAGACGACAAGAAGAAATATTATGAAAACGACTTAACCATGCCAGAACGGCATTAATAAGGATCGCAAATTTCTTGGATGAATATAAAGTGCTCTGAAAAAATATCCATTCTAGAATCAACGCCAGTAAGAGACTGATTCGAAAGACTGATAATTTTTTTGCGAAATAATTTATTGAGTATCAAAAGGTTTGTCATAGAATAATTGACATATGTTATCATTTTCGAAAAATATTTTATACTTTAAAGGACGTAGATAAAACCCCAACATTTGGATGCACATAAAACTGTTTATAAATGTTCTACCACTATTTTATTACCAAAAGTTTTAATTTAATAAGTTTAAAATACATTTTTTTCAATTGTCGATTAGGTGAGCCATGTATTTCTTTAATTTAAAGTTCGGAATTTTATATCCGGGCTGGTAAAAACAAAATACTTCTCTCATTTTGTATAGTTGAATTATAAAATCCTTTGGGCCTGATCCGCTCCTTAAAGCATAGACACCTTTTGTAGTACAGTACAATATTCCTAAAAATCAGCTAAACCTAAACATTCAAAAAGAAAAGTTCTGTCTAGCGCCAAATTGTTCCATACTCTCCCCGTAGTAAGTGGTAAAAATTCACGCGACTTCTAGCTTCGGGGGAAGGGGTGAAATGGTCATTTTTCACAGTTTTTCGGAGATATCTCGAAAACTATTCAGTTTTCAAATTGCAATGGACTTAAGAAATAAAATGGCGCATAATTCTCTATAAATCCATATTTCTATTTTTCTTCCAGGTTTAATAGTTTCCCAGATAATGGGCCTCAAATCTGGCCGCCATCTTGGATTTCCTCCTCCTTTTTTAGTTTTTCTTGAATATCTCGAAATCGATTCAATATTCAAATTGCATATGAATTAACAAATTAAAGAGAGTACCATTCCATACAAATGGAAGCTTTGATTTTTCTTTAAGCTTTAATTGTTGTTTAAATAATTGGTTTCAAAGTGGATGTATTTGTAAAAAATCTTAGATAATAGTCCAGTCAGCGAAGGGTTTAAATAAATCATTAAATCGTATAGTTCTGAAAATTGGTATACTTGTTCATGAGGGGCTTCTGATGAACATACTAAAACTCCAAGACCTGGGGGGGTGATCTCGCACAAATAAATGCTTTAAAAAATAAAGCTTTTAGAAAAACAAAAACTAAAAAAGGGGGGATAAATTCCAAGATGGCGACAAATTTTGAGCCCCATTATCTCAGAAACTATTAAAGCTAAAAGAAAAATAAAAGCATACGTTTGGTAGGGAATTTTGCGATCTTTAATTTTCTGATTACATAAAATTTCAAAATTGAATAAATTTTGAGATATTTAAAGAAAGTTCAAAAAGGAGGACGAAATCCAAGATGGCGATAAAATTTGAGACCCATTATCTCGGAAACTAATAAAGCTAGAGAAAATATATGTATTTATAGTGAATTTTACAATCTTTAATTTTTTAAATAAATTGTAATTTGAAAATTGAATACTTTCTGAGATATTCAAGAAAAACTTAACAAAGGGTGTATGATTCCAAGATGGCGGCGCGATCTCCCCCCCCCCTCCCCCGGACTTGAGGACTTTTAGTATGTTCATCGAAAGTCCCTCGTGAACAAGTGTGCCAGTTTTCAAAACTATACGATTTAATGACTTTATTCAAATCCTTCGCTGATTGGACTATTATCTAAGATTTTTAAAAAATCCATCCACTTTAAGACCAATTATCTCACAAACTATTAAAGCTTGAAGAAAAATAAAAGCATCTATTTGTAGGGAATGGTACGCTATTTAATTTGTTGTATTATATGTAATTTGAATATTGAAATGTTTTCGAGATATTAAAGGAAAAAAGGGTTATGCGTACCACAGGTTAAGAACCATTGCGTTTGAGGTTGAACTAGAGTAAAGGATTTGCGGAATATTAAATTGTATACAAAATCCTTTCGTTTGATGCAGCTGTTCGAGATAACATTAGTTTCATGCATTCTATTTTGTATATGAAAATTCTTTTAACACAATGAAAATTTTTATGACGCATACTTTCTGTAAAATGCGCAAATAATGCAACGCTCCACAAGGACCCCTTGGAACAACAGGTGCAAAATTTGCCAAATAGTTAGTTTTTGGGTTGTTCAATAATAAAGTACATTCCCAAATTTTAATTAGGTTTTCAATTAATTAAGAAATTTTTGGGAATTTCAATGTTTTACCTCAAAAATTTCGGATCATATTATTGCACAAAAGACATTCTTTTACCACAGAGGCGAATCGAAGATTCGGGTCGGGGAGGTCATAAAAATGCTTTATCATCATGATGAATGTCAAACCTCATGACTTATGTAAACCAAAACACTTTAATTTTACAGACTTTACTCGCCTGATAATAAGAATCATAAAGAACACTACAATAATTTCAATAATTTAATAAAAAATGCACTGAAATAACTAGCCTGTAAATGTTTTAAACCGCGCCGACGCTACAAGTACAAGTGTAATAAAAAGAAAAGTAGGAAAACTTTCGAACCTGTCAAACCATAAAGCAATGCTGGCATGTTTTTGTTATTTTTTTAAAAAAAAGGGAAATTAAGATCAGTTATAGTGATTTTCAAGAATACTAGTTTAGCTCTGGGGGGGATACTGAAGTCCCATAGCCCCCCCCCCTTTGTTCGCCACTGCTTATACTATTTTATTATTTAAAAAAATAACTTTTCATTGATATCAGTTTCAGTTCATTCCAATTTTATTCTTTAACTTCCGCAAAGCTTCAAAACTTACTAAGAACAATTTCTAACAATAGTTTATCTTGCTGTGCTAAAATAAAACCATTGCCATTATGCCAATAAATCTTTCAGCCATTTGTGTTTACCACTGTTAGCCGTTACGATAAAAAAAAAATTTGCTCTCTTTGGACATTAATTCCAAAGAAGAATATTCGCATTTAATAATATTATCATTTTTGAAGCATTCTTTCCGTAAATCAAGTGACGAAAAAAATTGATTGTAAAGCAGCATTTGTATGTTCGCATTTATTAACATCACAGTGTTTCAAGGCTGGAATTCTTTCTATAAATAGTGTGGGGTAGGAAAAGATACATAATAGAATGAAACGACTTTTACAGTGAAGCCAGACGAATCAAGCCTGAAACAGATCAGCCACAGTGTTTTGAATTGTAGTTCGAATTCCCTCGGTTGTAGCTGCGCTGTTCAAAATTTAAAAGAGTAGCTCTGTGGACAGAAGACCTCGTGTCCCCCCTCTTAAATAAAATCCCCGAGAAAAGAAAAGAAGAAAAAGAGATCGATTTGTTTAAAATCCAAATTTATCATAAAAAAATATTTTTCCCTTTTAAGGCTCATATAAATGCCGTTTTCTTTTATAAAAATATTTTTATATTTATTATTTATTGGTTTTGAGACTCAAACTCTATCACCAAAGGCAGCTCCGCTTTCCTTTCTTGAGCTTAAGCTTTATTTCTTCTGTATTTTCATGTCTAATACAGTATAGAAAAGAAAAAGATAATTAGTCAAGCGTGTCAAACATAGGAAGTGACGTCAATAAAAAGGAGGTGACATAATCTCTAGAAAGAACTTCATATTATTGGTTCTCAGAAGAGATAGGTTCACAGTTCATGGTTTTTTCTAGAAAATTCCTTTTGCCGCCAAAGGCGCAGTGTTTTTCGCCAATAATAACATGTCGGGAAACAACTTTACAACTTCGTAATAATATCCATTTGTAAAACGGACATTTTCACTTTTGAGAAGAAAATTTTCACTTATATTGATTGCATTAATTGATTGCCGGAATAATTTAAAATGTTTAGAAGAAATGTAGCATAATTTTGAAAATTGGTCTACTGTATCAACTCTATATGAATGAATGAATTCCTGATAAACCAAAATGTATTTGCTATGATACAAAGGAGTTTATTTTGTATGATCTGCAGCTCACCTCTTGATTTTGGCTGTAAAACCCCAAATCGGTGTAACATACGTCAAGACAGATATAATTACATGTTCGAATAGCTACCATTTATTGACCGAAGATATTACGGGATATCCTAACATCTGTTGAATAGGAAAATGTGTATTAGGTCAACATTTTTCTTTAATTGATTAACTGTTAGCTCTAAATCTGTATGTTCAGCATATTCTATTTCATTACTTCCCTCTATTTTATTTTACTACTAGCCCCCTTCTACGACCAGCTTGTTTGCCGGGGATATAATTTTAATTGATTCCCTTAATCATAATTTGATATTCATGGCTCCCTTAACAAAGTAATTACAAATTTCAAATTGTTTTAGATATTTAACCCTTGATTTTTTAGTAGGTTTGCGCATTTAGTTTTATTGTTAACACGAACGTCCGTGCCATACTGCATCTACTAGTGAACTGTCGGCTCCAATTTGACTTTCTTATTCCTCATGCAAACTTTATATATGATTTCAACATAAAAATAAGGTGCTTATAAAAAAGTTAAAACATGCCAACCATAATCAATCAGCTTAATGGATACATTTCTTTATATACTTACTCTCTTGGAGGACTTCTTTTACAGATTTCCAGAAAAACTGGTGAAAGAACAAAGGGAAAGAAAATTCATCAGGATATTGCATTTGCTTTTACTAATGAAAGAGAAATACGCAAATAGATCTTTGTTGAAACAACGAAAACGGTTGGAATTTCATTGCAACATTGAAAAGTATTGTTGTTAATTATACGTAAAAATATTTTTAAAAATTCATTAAAATTAGAACAAATTGTACAGCTACTTAATTGATATTATTGAAAAGATAATTTTTTGCCTTTCAGATGGTGCAAATATGAATTTTGTGCTGTAATATTTTCGGGAGTTATTAAAGAAAAACGCCGAGATTTTCATTAATTTTTAATCAATTGACATTCTAATAAAAATTTAAAAAGAAGGACTCCTTAGTGCACACTCCCACCCTCCAATGCATGTTTGTGCCAAATTTTGTAGTTCTATGTTCAGCTGTCTGCGTTGTAGAGAGTCATCACACACACATTCTACTTAATTAATCGTAGAAACAAGCTGCATTCGGCGACCTGTTTTTCGCCATCAATATAATTTCAACTGACTCTCTTATCCATAATTTGATATTCATGGTTCCCTCGGCAATTTTTAACTTCAAATTCCGATATACATTTAGCCCGCGTTCTTCTCATGGCATTGCACTTGTTCTGCCCCTTGTCGACGTGAAAGTTACTACTTGAGTGAAGTAAATGTTCGTGTCTTGTAACATCTAATTGTACGCTATCGAAGCGAACTTTAATTTAAAGAACCGGATTTCAACATAAATTAGCGTTGCACGCTTTACGTTCAGCAGCATTCATTTTATCAGCATGTTTTAAGCGAATTAAACGCTTAAAATATGCTGATAAAATGAATGAAAAATTAGCAACCATAATCTTTCAGTTTACAGGATTATATTTTCATACTATATTTACTATCTAAAGGACTTTCTTTACTGATTTCACAGAAAAATATATCAAGTAGAAAAGAAATCAAAAACCAATAGTTTATCATCCTAGCTTTGAACAACAGAAGAATACACAATTAAATATTTTTAAACAATAAAAACGGTTTGAATTTTATTTTAACAATGAAAAGTATTGTTGTAAATTATGACAAAAAATATTTTTACAAATTTATTAAAATTAGAGAAAAAGTCGTACGACAGTTTAATTGATAACAATTATAATTTTTAAAATTATCAGTTGGTGTAGAAATAAGCTTTGTTCTGTAATGTTTACGGAAGTTATTTAGGTAAAACGACAAAATTTAGCTTAATTTTTAATTAATTGGAATTCTAATTAATTTTTTTAAAAAACGGCCCTGAGGTGCACATTCCCAACCTCCAAAATATATTTATGCCAAATTTTGTTGCTCTAAGTGTAGCAGTCTGTCCTGTAAAGCTCGAAGACACACACAACACACACATACTCTTTATTTTTAGTAGAGATTAATGCGTTATTTTGAGATTTATCTTCTCTGCAATGCTTTTATTTATAGCATCAACGCCAGGCGTCCCAACTGTGTTTTACTCATTTTTTTATTATTTTTTAATTATTCTGCTCTCGACATCCGACAAAACCGGGAGATATTGCAAGGTACACCTTCACTCGTAACTTTGTAATAGGAATTCTGCCTCAGGTAAGTTCCATCAATTCCACTTACTGTCGAATGATGTTGTACAAGCATTCTTAGAAATATATTATTCTGCGATGGTGTAACTTTTTGTGTAAAGTGTATTAGTAATAATACTGTCTTTAAATGAAACCATGTTTCCTTCCTGGATATTTTACAGGCAAATGAATGACTTTAAAAAAATTCCAGTAAATGAAGTAATTCTGATATTTCAGCAGGATCTAATCAACCGCATCACAACGTCTACAACAAGTAATAAATATTTGGAGCGCCGGTCTTGAACTGGAAGTTAACCAGATAAGTAAAATTTCCTTTCAATTGGATAATTGAGTTTCGTTTCACGCAATATTTCAGGATGTGGAAATAACATCGATATTTATTAAGAAAAAAGTAAATCGTGCCAGAATGGCATTACTAAGCGTCTCAAATTCTTTGGATGTGTCTTAATCTTTAGTGGGAATATACTTAATGAGCAAAATAGAAAAACCTGAAAAGACCTGTCATAGTTTTCATTCAGAAGACACTGAATTTCCTGAAGAAATAAGAAAAAAATGAAGATCTCGAAAAGAAATATTTGAAACCAAAACCAAGCTACAGAAATCTCTTCATGATTTGGATATGAACATATCCACGAACCCAATGAATAATGCTATGCAAGCGCAACTATGATGTTAATGTTATTGTGAATATGTAAGCCATTCAATTTGTAGAATTTAAGTGGTGTATCCTTTCCTTTTAATGAATTAATTAGAAAGATCCCTGCTTGTAGGGAAGTCGCCTTTTGCGCTTGCGACTCCATATGCTCCTGTATAAATGACATTGTAATATTCTATAGTTAACGCCGGCATGATGCTGATTTGAAAAATTGATAATTTTCTTATGAAATAATTTAGTAAGTACTGTTTGAACATGAACCTTACATTGATTTATATCTCTAAGAATTTTCGAAAAATATTTTATATATTAAAGAATGTATATTAAAACAAACATTTAAATGTGCATAGACGAGTAATAAAGATTTACCACTATTTTAAATTAATAAATTTATATTTAAATTTTTAAAAAATTGAACCTTTGTGGTCCTCTGTAAAATTTCCATGTTGTTAATTTATAGTTCGGATTTTTATATTTGGACTGGTAATCGCAAATTAGTACTGTCATTTAATATAGATGACGCTCTTGTGCCCCACCACACTTTAAAGTGTGCAGCGACCTTTTCGGTTGCACCGTTCAATGTTATCTTCAAAGAGGTGGTGAGGAGTATTATTTTATCTGATATTGGGATTTTACAAAGTATTATTTCTTTCGACTTACGTATGTTCAATTACGCGCTAGCCATTCTTAAATGTCTGAATTGTTTATAGTCTTTCTCTAAATCAAAACTGTTCAGCAGGAATAATTAGGAGTTAATTAATAATCCAATAATTTCAGCAATGGAATTAAACAAGCTTATCAGAAATTTTGAAGTAGTTTTAAGTCCTGCTCTAACAATAGGAAGCATGATTATGGCAGCCGAAGTCAAGGAATTCAGGTAAAAAGTTATAATCATGCATTTATTAACCCTTTCTTTTATATAATTGATTTAGGATCGTCCATGACAGTAACATTTTAAATTTTGTCGGTGTGGGAGTGGTTCAATTCTTTGACAAATGCAATACTTTGGGCTGAATTGAAAAAGGGTGATGTAGGACTTTGACACTTGGCATTTGTGTAGTTATGAACTGTTTCGACTAATATTTCTATCTAATCATCTTCAGACAGTTCAGGAATTTCTTGGAATGCGTGGGCAAGAACTTTTTCTTACTCTGAATTAGAGCAAGCTAAGCTACAGAGACCTAAATTCGGCGAATTTTAATTTCTGAGTTAGTTTCTTTCAGGTTAGGAAAGTAATTGTCTTTAGAGTCCAACGGGTTTTCTCTTTTGTAGCCATTAAATCGTATTATTTTATTTTTTCAACTCTCAATTTATTTATTAAACTCTACTTTATTTAGTCTGTATATGGAGAAAGATAAAAGTGTACGTGCTCCATTTTGATACTCAATTTCTTCAGCTTTAGTTTGCGGATATTTCCGATGATTTTTCCTGATCTGCTATTGATATCCATTGCAGTAATAATGATGTGGTGAGAATTTTCGATTTCAGTCTCAATTTCATTTTTACTAGGAATGCGAGGATTGTGAACTCGTGCTCAGTTAAAGCTAGCACAGACTTTTATATAGTTTATAGTAGTCTATATGTAGATGGTATAGTTGAGAATTGTAAAGTCATGGGATTGATTCGGGAGGGTTTCTTGCTTACAAACTATGTGTAAGCATTAGTTTTTAATGAAATGTTTATAATTCCGTCAAACGAGCCATCATCTAATTGGAATTACAAGATTATAATTTTATAATGCAGTTTTTATTATTGATTTCACACCAAAATCGAGAATAGAACTGGTCTGGTACTAAAACGTTGAGGAAATCTACAAATTTAAATGTTCATGTGCCTAAAAAGGATTGAAAAAAAGAACTGGATTTTTTCTAATGATATTTTTGTATCTGATATCATCATAGCTCGAGTAACTGCGGCGGAAATATTAGACGTTTACAATATGCAGTCCCATATATGACCAAAAAATGTGAAATTTTGGTAAAAGTTGAAGATCCTGATTGTATGAATTGCGACAAGAGGTCATGTCTGTTCTTAGCGAGGTTACGAAATCTTACCGAAGACAAACGTGCCTTACGATATCTGTAGAAATAACCCCCAAAAGCAGCATCTTTCTCAAATTTTCAAAAAGTTCACAGAAAAAGATAATTAAATTCTCAAAACGATTGTAAATATTGAACCATTAAGAAATTTAAAAAAGTTGTTTATTCAAAAGTTGTTTACGAGTCAATTATAAATGTAATAAAAAACACTTTATGAATATTAAAGTTTTAAACATTAAATCTTAAAACACCGGGGCAAATATTTAAAATATCGAGCAGTATTTCAAGTGAACGTAAGATCTATGAATGAATTTCCTAATGTACTTGGATAGTTTGTACAAACCATATTGAGATTAAAATGATGTTTAAGAAAATAAAATGTCTTCTCGTAACAAAATTTGTAAAATGCCTTTAATATACCACTCAGCAAGCGACTGATTATGAGAAAGCGCTGAAAGTTAGGTTGGTCAATGCGTGCGCGCCCATGGGTGCTGTTACTTCATGAAAATTCTTCGTGGTTTTCACAAAATTTGCAACTTGTCTGTGACTAAATTGTAATACCAAACGCTAAATCTTCGGTGTCTACTTTCTCAGTTAAATGAAACTAAAACCAACTCTATGTTATTTGGTTTTGGAGCTATAAGCGTTTAATTTTAACTCGAAAAATATCATAATGTTTTCCTTCCCCTACAACATATTAGATCACTATAGAGGGTATATATAACACTACATATTTACGTCAAAATGACTTTAGCATAAATTAATTTACATTTATTAGATACAGTTTCCTGGGCCAGCCGAACAATAAAAAATGCAATGCCTAGTAATCTTAATTTTGTGTACATGAAGTTGAAAGGGAAACCTCCACTTACTAATCGGCATATTGATTCACTTATAATTTGTACTCGGAAATATTTTAATCACTGGCCCCATTATTGTGCTTTATTTAATTGAGCCTGAAGGATTTAAGTTTTACTGGTACGATACACATAAAGAACACCGCCGTTTTCTGAAAACGCCAATTCAGAAGGATATCTGTCATGGTTGAACTGCATTTACAACCGGTGGTTCAACTGAAATTGTTTTTGTCGAAAACAAAATGAATTCAGTCTTATATCAGGGAAATCTGGCAGATGGTTTCTTGCCGATTGCTCCCCTGATTAAGTCAGGAGATTGAATATTTTAACAAGAGAAAGAATTTGTGCACATTTCATGCTGTACCAAATTCTCACATCTACGTTTTAAAGTGGCTAAAGTTATTTTAAATTTTTATATTAAAGATTCATATAGTGTGAAAAGAGTGTCTATTAATTCATTTTTTCAAATTTAAAATTTCGCCATAAATTTCCAAATTTGAAGTTTGTTAAATCTCTATTCTGTACTTCAGAGGTAAACTATCTTAAGCCAAATTTCGATGTTCTTGTCTTATTTGAATTATCATGACCACATTTTCGGATGGGCAAAGTGTACCTGTAAGCCGAAAAGAAAAAAAGATAACCGCACTAAAAGAAACGCCAATTACGTTTATAGAAATATTTTGTGAGATCTTTAATTCATAAAGCTGAAAAGAAACAAAATTCTGTATAAAATATAAATTGATATAGTATTATAGATAAAAGATTAAATATTTTGTTTTAAGACGCTTTCTAGTGAAAAACGATTACTATTCAGGAAATTTAAGAAAACATTTCTGACAAATGATTTTAAATATCGTTTGGTGGTAGCATATTTTGGTGAAAAATAGTTTTCTATCGTCCAGCAACATTACAACATTTTTGTTTCATTTATGAAAAAATGTTTCAGAAAATACGCATCTATCTTTCATATTTCAGCTGCATGAAAGGGTTTTCAATTTACTTATGACTTATTAAAAACTAGCCGGCTTCGACGACCAGCTTGTTCGCCGGAAATATAATTTAAATCGAATCTTGTATCATTTTTTATTCATGGCTGCTTTAATAACGTAATTTTAAACTTCAGATGGTTGTAAATCTTTAACCCGTATTCTTTTACTGGCAGGTTTCCTTATATTGATAATAGCCCCTTGATCATTTTTCTTCGGTATAGGGCTCTTTTGTGCCTATTCACGAGTTTTATATCTAGAGATTTTATATTATTTAGAAAAGAAGAAAAAGCTGGTGCTGTTGAAATATTTTAAGATGATGTAATTATAAATATGTATATAACCGTTAATGCAAATACAGTTCACATATTTTTAAAACATTACACTCTGATTTCGAGTCTGCTCGGCATTTTTAATTATGCATCTATTACACATTCTTGTCGGACAGCACTGATTATAAAACCCTATAATAGCAAAATCACACATATTAATTTTATGAATTCAAACAAAATAATAATATTATTTTTCAGCTTTCTAAAGCGCAAAATCAATCCTTATACACACGTGTATAATTATTCTTCTTATTATCTTTCGGAGTGCAAATGGTTAAAGAGGACCTGCTTCAAAATTGAACAACATATTTTTCTTTAATTTAACTTTTATAGAATTCTATAAATAGGAAGTGTTCTGATACTTTTTGACAGCCTGTATTATTCCAGAGTTAACGTTCGTATGAGGATGATTTAAAAGACTGACAATTTTGTTGAGAAATAATTTAGTAAATATTGCTTGAACAAATTTTCCTTAGACTCATTCACATATATAATCTTTTAAGGAAAAAAATTTGTACAATAAGGGACATAGATAAAACAAATATTTAGATTTGCATATAAAAATTTTTCCTCTATTTTAATTCAAAAAGTTTCTATTTAAATTTTAGTTTTTTATTTACTTCTAGAAAAATTTATCTTTAAATATTTCTTTAATTTAAAGTCTAGATATATCCGGGCTGGTAAACATAAATGTGTAAAGTCATATCATAAGCATGAATTATCAAACCTACCCTTAGAGTATGTAACGACCTTTTGGGACGCAGTGTAGATATCTGATTTAAATCACCTATAAGACTTTGTCTGTAAAGAGATAGGAAGGAGTACTATTTTTCTGAAATTGGTCTTACTGAGTAATATAGTGTTCCACTTATGTATGCTCTGTGCTGTATTTCAATCCATAACCAGTTCTTCAACAGATTAAATATTGAGTGTTTCATTCTGAAACCAAACTGTCCAACGGAAATAGTCCGAAGTAAACTAATTTTCAAATATTTCAGCAACAGAACTTAAACAAGCCGATAGATCAGAAATTTTGATGTAATTTTAAGTCTAACTCTAACACAGGAAGCTTTATTATAGAGGTTTATTTCCGGGAATTCAAGTAGCAATTTAGAAGCATCCACATATTGAAATGGTTTAGGATATAAATAATTGACTTAATTGGGAGATCCATGAATCTAAAATTTTGAATTTTGTCTGTTCCGGAGTTGTTCACTTTCATGACAATTGCTACACCTTTGAAATGAATTGAAAAAGTGTATACTGTTTTTACTAATATTTATATCTTCTCATTAACAGAATATTCAGTGATTTCTTGGAATGTGTTGGCGAGAACATTTGTTTTCTCTGAATTACAGAAAACTAAATTTCAGGGCTTGATTTGTGATAATGTTTCTTGGTGACTTCTTCTTGAAGATAATACTGATGTGGTTAAAACCAATTAATTGTCTTCAGCGTTATACTTTTCCAATGTCTTTTTCTTCTGTTGCTATTGAATTGTGCTATGTTATTTCTTCCGATCGTGAAATAATTTATCCATCTTTGCTTTGTGTGAAATGTAACTGGCAAAACATAAAGGTGAATGGGTTCTATTTTGCTTCTATGTTTCCTCAGTTGTTGCTTTAGGAGATTTCTTTTATTTCCGATAATTTTTCTTGATATGTTATTGAGATTTGTTGCAGGAATAAAGATGTTTTTAGAATTTTCTATTTTAGTCTCAATTTTATTTTTACTAGAAATGCGAGGATTATCCTCAAGTGCTTAGTTAATGCTGGCATGAAATTTTATGCGGTTTACAGCAGTCCGTCTATCCTGTAAGGCCACCGCGAAAAGTGCGGTTTTTTTATGCGAACTCAGTCGTTTTTTCCTGCTTTCTAGTAGAAAAGAGTGGCCAATTCAAACTATTGTTTGTGTTACAATTTTAATACTTTAAATACATATAATAAAAAGTTAATTATATTTTTCTAGTACTTGGAAACTAAGCAAAAGTATTTATAATTTGATTAAAGTTTTGGATGTGTGTTATCTTTTCTGGCATTCTTCCCCTTCATCTAAAAAACGTCTAAGATAAATTATAGAGATTCTTAGATATTTCTTTAAATTAAGAAGTTAATTGAAACGAAAGAATTCCATCTTGAAGTTGGACCATATTAAATCCTTTACCACCAAGGCAATTTTTTTCGATTTAAGATACAATGATTAACAAATACCGTATTTTAGTTCTATTAACGTCTCGTTTCGAACAACACAAAAAATATTTTGTGGCCGACTTCGTAATTTCGAACTGCGATCAGGTGACAAGGACTTCACTCTATATCAGATTTTAAGAGGGTTATTATTAAAATTATCGTTTTTATTGGGTAATGGTTAAGTACAGTTATTAAAAACAATTTTATTTAAGGAGAAAATGAAAATTTTTAGAAGCAATGTAAACATGAAAAAAAAAAGCAATGTAAAAGAACCAAAGAATGAGATGATTGACGTGAATATAAATTAAATGAAATTGTCAATATTTAAATTGAAATATTCACAATTGTGATATAAAAGTGGAAAAAAATATTTAAGTTCGAGGATCATAATCTCACCTAGTATTCCCTGACATAATTATTTTTAATATCAAAAATTGAAGAAAAGAACACAAGAGGGTCGAATTAAGTTCTGTAGGGGCCCTTAGGCAAAGCAATTTAAGGGCCCTTCCCACCCTCTTCCCCCTCCAACATTAACACTGATTTTTTTTTATTGATTTTAATTTAATATCTATTTAAGCATTTTTATTATGAAAATCAATAGAGACACACTGAAATTACAACACTTTTAATTGCTGGTCAGCTTCAAGAAAAAAAAGTTTTATTATCTCGTGAATAAAAAAGTAATTACATTTTTAAAAAATTTAAATTTAAAAATTATTTTTTAACAAAACTTCTTTCAGTACATTCTAAATAATCATACGCAAAGTTTGCTAGGGCTGTTGACTCATGAGTCAATCAGTCAACTGGAAAAGATAAGAAGATTGACTGCACATAACCTGCAAGCAAAATTCAAATCATGAAAAAATTGCTAAGAATATTGTTTTGAAATTTAAATGGTACTTAATTTTAATTTAACTATGTTCGAGTACCTGGCCTTTGCAAATCAAACGAAAATTCAAAATTAAATAACCCTGAAAATGCCGGAAAATATTTCGAGACCTGAGGCCCTCGAAAGTTGCGGTGTCCCTATGCAGTTGCCTACTTTCCTATTTAATAATCCGGGCCTCGAACACACGAAAATACAAACGGAAACGTCGATGAACAGCAGATCACGCAAAGATGTCGCTCGTAAAATAGGCCGAGCTCTATCTTTACGCGACAGCCGTCGGAATGCACCGGGTGAACTTCCCTGCAAAGGCGAAAACAGCAGAGTGTGGCCAACCCCGCGCTTCATCATTCTATCTATAACACTTCTGCGGCTGACCTTCAAGCAGTGGGTGCAGGAAAACGCTCGTGTACCGTGGACTAAGTGGTATATAGTTCGGAATTGCAAAGCCGTCTGAATGTCTCAGGTGTGTTTCTTGCATACAAAAATTATGTGTGTCCCATTCTTCAATGAAATACTTAAATTCCTTTGAACAAGGTTTGATCCAAATGATATTCCAAGCTATGCATTGATAGTGCAGTTTGTATTATACATTCTGCTATCAAATCTTGAATAAAGCTTGTCAGTTTATAAATGGTTGAGGAAATCTACAATTTAAAATATTCATGTACCTAAATTTTTTTTCAATGTAATTGGATTTGTCTAAGGTTATTCTTGTATCTGATATCATCTTAGTACGAGTAACTGTGGTGGGAATGTTAGATGTTTACAATGTGCAGGACCATATATGACAAAAAAATTCGGAAATTTAAATTTAAGTTGAAGATCCTTATTTTATCAATTGCGAAGGCTTCCCAAGGCCAAAACTGGTCTGGTAAACTCTGGAAATAACCCAGCAAATGTTGCATTTTCCTACCAATCCAACAACAATAGTCGCACTTGCTCAAACGTTGAAAAAGATCACGGAACATGACAATTCAATCAGAAAATGATTGTAAACAATGAACCTTTAAGAACATTAAAAAAATGATCATAGAATTTAAAATGTGTATGCTCAAAAACCAAAGCTCAAGTTATGAAACGCCGGCTTATCAATTAAGATTTAAAGTAATAAGTTTCTGAATTTTGCATATCTATGAAATTTTCTTACATTTTTTATTCCCGGATTAAGCTTTCATATGTTATGAAAAAGAATGTTTATTAGTTCATTTTTTATTTAAAAATTTCACTATTAATTTCCGAAAGTTCAAGTATATAATTTTTCTATTCTGTACCTTAGAGGTAAACTACCTTACATAACTTATCCACTAAACGCATTTAATTCCAAAATTTTGAATATTATCTGAGACATTATGAACTCAATTCTCTATCGGATTTATATTCCAACAAGAAAATGTGTAATGTTGCCCTAATATCGAATTCTGCCAAAAAAAAAAACATGGAAATAAAATTTTAATAATTTCTTTTCCTGCATAATTTAATCAAATTAGCCAAAATTCGTTGGATATCTAGAAGTTGTTTATATTTTGCCACTTTTTTAAGAGCATTAAATTTATTAAACGCTAACCAAGCCAGAATTCCTTTTTTTATGTTATCAAATCCATTTTTGTTTTCCTTCCAGTTTTTGACAAAATGTTCTTAATTTTCACTTTTACCTTTTGGCACCGTGAATTTGAAATGACTTGACATCTTTGAAAAAAACATGATAAATAATAACTAGCCAATCTAAAACAATTTGATAGATCTAAATAATGTATTACGAAGTAAAATAAATAGTTCTCCTAATTTTTTTACTCCTCTTTTTAAGTAATGCGAACCATTTCATTTTTTACAGAAAAAGATTTTATCATTTTCAGCTATTGTAGTCAATAATTTAGTAAATTCATATAATGTTACAGTCGCGAGCCAAATATACCTGCGCATGTCACCAAATTAAAAGTAATTTGTCTTCTGTTGTGTTGTGATGTCCCGCCCTTTTTTAGGCATTAGACGCAAAATCTAATAGATGCGTTGCAATATGTATTTATTAGCTGTTTTTAACGCATTACACTTTAAATTTTAATTACAGATCAGTGATTTTCGTTCTCATTAGGGTAAATTTTATTTCAATTATAAAGGAAGAATTTTCAAAACAGAATAAACAAATCATATTTTTAAATAATTATTTAAAAAAATAAAAATTTTAATAGACCACGTTTTTAAAACGGACTAAAATGTATAAAATAATTTCTTCTAGCCCCATACAGATTTATAACCCCATACAGATTCAAAACGAAAAACGTGGGGCGCATGTAATAGATAATTGATGTATAAATAGTTTATTTCACTCACTTACAATTTTATTGCAATGGAAATGATATGAACTGTTGTGTGAGTTTTCTCAACGACAGCTACTCCCTACACTCCTTACTATTAAATATTGCATGCGCCCCACGTTTTTCGTTTTAAATCTGTATGGGGTTATAAATCTGTATGGGGCTAGAAGAAATTATTTTATACTTTTTAGTCCGTTTTAAAAACGTGGTCTATTAAAATTTTTATTTTTTTAAATAATTATTTTCTGCTTTTTAGTCTTCTGTGTGTGAAATTTTGCAATCGATTTTAAATATCTTGATGAGATTATGACGGAGACATGTGGCAAATTTCAGGTTTATTTCAGTTTCTCTTCACCTGATCATAAATAAAAAATTGTTATTTTCCTGAAAAAGTAAGTTATGTGACGCAGAGACCTTTTAGATATAATGAAAAACGTACTGCGCATGCGCAAAGATATGGTTAAAATATGGGGTGCTTCGATGATCCCATGGGTCATCCATATACCCAAGAACCAAGTCTGTAATGTTAATAGTTTTCGAGATATAATGAAAAACGTACTGCGCATGCGTCATGAAAAATATGAAATGACGGACAAACAGATAGACAAGAAAGCGAATTAATATTGCATTGTCATCTAGTTCTGAGCTATGTTTAAAGTTTCAAGTCTCCAGCTCATCGGGAAGTTAGTTTAAAATCGATCGCAAGATTTGTACCGAACAGACAGACAGACAAGAAAGCGAGTTAATAAAAGCGTGGTAAAAACACTGAACATTTTTGAAAAATCACAGCGCATTTGCAACGATATATGGTCGTTCAGAAAGAAACCCTACGTTTAAAATCAATGAATGATTGCAAAATGCACCATTAAATAAGACTTTTCTGCTTCAAAATACTCTCTTCTTCTATTTATCCTCCGCTATTAAACCTGTCTTCCATTTCTGCAATGGCTCCCGGGATTCCCTTTTGGAGTCTAGCGCCGAACTTCATTCGCTCTCTTCTTGTGTATCATGTCGACTTTTCAAGGTGAATTTCTACTTTGGGAAGTCTTCGAAATTTGTTCCAACTTTTTGAAAAAATAACTTATTTTATTATTTTTTTGCTTTATTTTAGCATTTCATACAAGTTTTTAAGATCAGATAGCTCTCTTTTCTGGAAGTTACAACTTCTGTTACACTGAAAATCTCATTTAAAAAATGTAAAGTGCGAAAGTAAAATTGCGGCAGTAAAAATGAAAAACGATAAATATGTAGGTTTGATGACGGATTCTCGCAAGGAATTGCATTTGTTGCCTTTAGAAGAAATAATTATTCATTTTTCTTACTTTGGATAAAATAAACCTTTTTGTTATTTTAGGTGCATTTGCCAATATTTTTTAAAAATTTATATATGCAACTAGATGCTTGGAGCGCAAGTACCTAATATACTTTGTCTTTCAGTACATAGTGATTCTAATTATTACAGTAAAGTTAATTTTTCATTGATTGCTAAGTAATATATAAAAGAAAGTAAATATTATATGTGTAAACAATGAAATCTCAACTTCTGTTTGTTCAGTACTAGTCGTCTTCGGCGACCAGCTTTTTCGCCGGGAATATAATTTTAATTGAAACACTTGTGTATAATTTGATATTCATGGTTGCCTTAACAAGGTAATTTTAAACTCCAAATCGTGAAATATTTAACCCATGTTCTTTCAATAGCCTTTCGTCTATTCTGTTCGTTGTCTGTATGAACGTCCTTAATGGAGTTCAGTAACTGTCTGTGCCATGTATCTTCACTCTCTTATTCCTCTTCAACATGTGTATTTGATTTTAACATTAAAATGACGCTGCACATTTTATTTCCAGCAACATGATGGATGCTTATCGTATGCTTGAGCATCTCTCGAAGTTTGTCCCACGACCGTAAATCTTCATGTATAGATCTAAGCTGAGTGTTGGAGATTTATCGCGTCGACAAACACTAGGTTAATCAGGAGATCACTAATATTTCCTCGAAACTTTTTCACAAACCGTATATGAAACTAATAAAAATTTTCAAAAACCAATTTATGTTATATCTTTTGTATTCATAGAATTGTGACACTATAAAAGTACCATCAATTGGTATAATTCTGCTATATATACATTTACTGTTACCTCTTCAGCTATCAATATGATATATTAAATGCTGTCCAATTTTAGGTTTCGAACTTATTTCATGAGCCTTTTATAAACTTTAGAATAAAGAAAGCTACAATAATAGAAGTGATGCCTATGTATAATAAAGACAATATATGCTATGCAATGAAACGTCTCGCTGCCAAAATTGTAATTACATATCTGTAAATTATCAGCGATTTAATGCAATAAGATATCATTTGCACATCAATGCTGAGAATAGGACCTATAAAAATTACATTTGTTTAGTCTCGATTTCAAAAGCAGTGGCATCACTCGTAAACTGTATGCCTCTCAGAAGGCCGGATCTCGAATATTTTGAAGGAATAATTTGGTGTTCATTGATACTCACGAACACATTTGCGGGCAATACTGTCAATGATGACTTGACAGGTTACTCGTGGTGCAACTTCATCATGAATAACTTAAGCCGGACAATCAAGAGCACTCCGTTCCAAAACTTTTGTGCGCGCCTTGCAACAAAATCTATCGTCAGTGCCTAACTCCGATGAGAATTGGCACGATGTGGTCAGAATGTTTGGATTTTCATCCGGTTCCATTTTCCATTCGGCGCGCTGAGCCATAAAACTGAAAGCTCTCGTGGATAAGGGAGAGCGAGCCCCTCTCACAAAAGCGAAAGCCAAAAAATGAGCTAAAAGGGGGTTGAGGGTTATGAGGGAAATGAGGGTTGTTCTCTTGGGAAAGCGGAGCGAGGGTCCCGTTTTGACTTCGGGAGAAGGGGTAGGCACAGTAGCCCTAGGGGATTGAAGTGACCTGTTGTGTTGTCTGCACGGAGAATCCATGAATGATCCCCTAAATGGATAAAGTATTTCTCTTTTCTCCGTAGCAATGTTGGGCAAAGAAAGATGAAACTCCAAGGTTTTCATACTCGTGCGAAGCGGTTAAAAGCACAGAGAAAAGAAGTTAGTCTAATTGGTGGCCGAGAGTCAGAGACATAGGAGAGGTAAAAAATCAGCGAAAGATGATGCATTGAAAAACTGTTTAATTAAGTTTAAAGTGCTATAAGTGCTTAGACTCGAAAATATGTCTACCCCGAACAGCGCGGTGTATATAATATAATTAATAAACGTAGTTACAGATATATGCAAATATAATGAAGTTCATATAAGTATATTTAAACTTAAATGTTTCTTATTTTAAAATAGTTTCTTAATATGGGGTTCATATTCCGTATTCAATAGTCTAACGCATTTCTCAGTCAATTCAATTCTGTTGGTAGATTTAAAAAATTTATTACGGGAATCTTTCTTTCACACGAATATGTGAACCCAAACATCGTTGAAGGAGCATTAGTATGTTTCTTCATCGATATAAAATTATTTGGTGAAAGAAACTTCCAAATGAAAATATTATTTTTTAATAAATTCCACAAAAGATATATATAATTTAATTTTTTTATTATTTTCAATTGTTTGTTCTCTCATTTATGATATAAAATAAGTTCATACAAATTAAAGCGTGGGTCATTTAACAAGCTTTCGTAGGTCAGTGTGTGACCCGCGGGTTACGGGTTTGCCACCACTGTCTTGGAAACCTTCACATCTCTAATCATTTCCTAAAAACAGTGTTTAAAAAATTCTACCACTATTTTAATTAAATTATTTAATATTTAAAGTTTTTAAAATTTGAAATACAAGACGTCACTATTCTGTTCTTATTTCATTTATATAAAGCCCAGAATTTTACATTTGGGCTGGTATTCAAAAATTAGTACTATCATTTGATATGGATAAATTATCAAAACCTATGGCCTTAATCACCTTTTAATGTAACGAAAAACATTTTCGAACGTATTGTAGATATCTCATTTAAGTCACACATACGATGTTATTCTCAAAGAGAAACAGAGGAGTAACAATTTAACTAAGATTGGTCTTACTTATTGCTTTCGACTTAGGTATGTTCAATATTATTATACTCCAACGCGTTAGCAGTTCTTCAAGGGATGAAATGTTGAGTGCCTTTCTGTGAAACCAAATTGTTCAGCTAGAATAATCTGGCGTAAATTCATTTTTAAAAGATGAAACTAAACAAACTGATAGATCGGAAATTTTGATGCAGTAACAAGTTCTACGCCAACGTAGGAAACGGCATATTTCCAGTAATTCAGGTAATGAGTTAGGAGCATCCACATATTAAAACTTTTTAATATATGTCATTGATTTAATTGAAAAGTACATGAGAACAACATTTGGAATTTTTTCTCGGCAGGAGTTGTTTAATTTCCCGATAATTTCAATCCATCGTAGCTTCGTCAAAGGTATTATAAATTTCGAAGTTTTCTTTGTCAATTACATGGAATAGAATGGATATCGTCTGGGTCTCATGCTTGCTATTTAGCGATGTTGCTTCCGTATAAAGCGGTAAACGTAGTTTGTATATCTTCCAGGATTCGAATGGGTTCAAATTTAATTTCAAAGATATAGGCTGTGCTAGGCATTCCATGGTATCGGTCAATTTCAGTTTCATTTTTTTTTCTGACACCATAATGTGTAGTGTTGTTGAATCCCAATACAGAAACCACGTAGTAGCCTGAACAACGTTTATTGAATCACTTCAGAAAGGAAGAGAGAGCATTCTTAACACAAACAGCCTTTATGAACAAGACGGCGTATGAATACACAACAGTTTTGTACTATTTATATCTGTTCATTTTCAGAAGGTTCAGGAATTTCTGAGAGTGCGTTGGAAAGAACCTTTGTCTCCATGAATTAAAGGAAACTAAGCACGAGGGAGCTTAAATTCAGAGAAATTCGTATATTTCTTGGTTAGTTTTCTTGACTGTTAGGAAAGTAATTGTGTTTAGGGTTAAGATCTTTTCAAAGGTTTTTGTTCTTTTGTTGTTATTTAATTAATTGTGCATGTAATCTGTGCTAAACATTAAAGATTAAAACTGAAACTTAGGTCAAGTGTTATTATTGTGAAGATATTATGAAACACCCTAGTCATGGAAACGGTCATCTTTCAATTGAAATACAGGGTGATTCAAAAGTCTGGAATTACATTAAATTCAATAATTCTCAAATGAATGGATATAGAAATTTGCTAATTGAAAATAAAGGAAAGGACAGGGATATACAAGCTTTTTTCCATGAAGATTCATTTTTAGAATTAAATTTACTAAAATGACATAAATGCAGCCACAAATCAGTAATTTTAAATTTCGAACTAACCATTTTTTGAAATTAAGCATAAAATATTTTATTTTTATTGACGCAATGAGTTAAATTTACTTTGATAAATAGTACCGTAATAAGTTACTCTGCAATTCACTTATTTATTATAAGTTTTACAGTAGTGTTAAATATTATTATAAATTGCTATTATTAAAGTAAAATAAAAAGTTCGCGATTTTAACCATTCGATAAATAAAATATAAGTTTCTTCAGTCAAATAATGTGCTAGGATTTCTATTATTGTATCATACATTTAACTTGTATGACTAAAGAAATTAATTTATATATTCGCGATTTCGGTAATTAGGTGATTGCCATCGTCAAAAGAAATTATTTAGAGCTAACAGAAATATCTATTTAAATAAAATTACCATGCAATATAAGTAGGAAATTTTTCTTTTACTTATATGTAATATTTTATCTTGTTACTAGGGCGCTCTGCCTCTGCTCGGCAACGCTTGCTAACCTATCAGGAGGATAACGTAGTATTCTTCACAGGTTTGCTATGCAAACATTGCTGGCTTCACTCCCCACAATTTGGACTCTGTGAATGTTAGCAAAAACATTATGTTTGATTTTAATAGATTTGATCCTGATACTTGAAATTAAATCGGTATCGAATAAATTTGTTTGCCATCACGATGGTCTTTTCTTAATTTTGTAAATATTTCGAAGAATTTCTAAGATTCATCATAAACTAACAAAAATATTATGAACATAAAAAAACTAAATAAAATTTCAAGATATATGGAGATAATCTTGAAAACAAATCTATAAGGCTTAAAGAAAAAGTAAAATTTCCTTGCTAAAACCCCTGCCTGAATTTGATTTTTAAAAATTTTCCATGCCAAACCCTAGCTGTTGAAAGATTCGTCAAACTAGTTACAAAGTGTACAGTAAATTGCAGGCCAAGGAAATAAAGATTTTACATTGGATCAACTTCGCTCTGAAAATCAGCAATACCAAACTTTGCTGAAAAAATCTGGACATATGAGAACGTATTTGACAATCAGCAAAATTTTGCCAGGATTTTTGGTTGGACGATTCGGCAGGATATGGGCGAATATTGGATTGTAACCACCTCCTCGTGATGAATGTTGGCTCATTTCCTTAAATAGTATATTGAAATGAGCAAAAAGCTGCAAAATGATTTACTCTTATTAAATAAGAATGAATAAAATAACTCAGGATAATGAATATTTCAAAATTAAGGTTTTTAATGATAAAAATACCACAGTGCGTTTGTTTGTAAAACGGTGATAACCTATAATTTTTTCAACTAAATTCAAAAATCTTAGGCCTCTTGTACGAACTTAAAATGTTACGCATGGATTTAAAAATGATTTTTCTGACATCACGCAACTAAAATACGGTTCTTAGACGTTATTATGAATGAAAACCCGCAGCCTGTATAATGTTAGAGTCAAAGTAAGATTTGTTGATTTTCGTCTTTCTTCAAACTTGCCTAAAGTTTGAGTGAACTACGGAAAAAACGTGTAACTTTTATCTTAATATTTTTCATGTATTTTGTTGAATAGTAAAGTTAAATTAAAAGGTGAAAAAAATTAAGAATTAACTTTTTTCTTAATATTTTGCAAGTATTTTGTTTAATAGTAAGGTTAAACTAAAAGGTGAAAAAATTAAAATAGGTAATTGGACAATTTTCAAACACAGAATGGAGTTAACAGCCTATTTTCTCTTCTCTTTGGGAGTTATAAGAAGAAAAATTTTAATTTCCTTCATGATAACAGCTGGAAATATTTCAGCAAAAAAATAATTTTTTCCCACATCTAAAAATTCTAAAAATTATATTTCTAATAATATAAGTTGCCGTAAAATTTATCTACAACAATATATTTCATTGCTGCAATGATATTCGAACAGTTTTCATTGTTTAAACATATATTTAGTCGTTTTTTTCTCTATCATTGTTAAAAGCAAAGATAATATAAAACAAATTTTATTTTGTTTTTTACTTTCTCGTATACGAAGTATACAAAGAGAAAGTATTGTAACCGTCAAAAAACTCGAACTCGAGATTTTGACGAATCTCCATGTTTTAGACCTCCCTCAGTCCGAAAAACACAATTTTAGAATTATGTCGTCTGTCTGTGTATCTTTCTGTGAACACGATAACCCGAAAACTATTAGAGGAACGGGGATGAAATTTGGTATGTGGTCTTTAAAAATAATTTGCAGGTTTCTATCAAATTTTGGACAAAATCCGTCAAAGGGAAGTCTGTCTGTCTGTATGTCCGCGGTCATGTGAACACTGTAACGCAAAAACTTGAACAGCTAGATGGATAAAATTAGGTTCACACTTTTATCGTCATGAATGTAGGTCGGTATAAAATTTTGGGCGAAATCCGTCTAAAAGAGGCGTTAAAAATGGAAATTTCAATTTCTTTTAATCCGATTCTCATGCGCATGCTTACTGGTAGCAATCTGTTATTGTTGTAAATTTTATTTACAACAATAAATAATGTTTTCAAACATGAATTGTAACAATTTTTTGTTGTAAATAAAATTCAAACCGATCTCATTATTTCAGCAAATCTTTTATTTACGCGCTTTTACAGTTATTGCGGATGTGGTAGTATAAATTGTTTTCTTGGGAATTCAATTCCAAAGCAGAATTTTCGCTTTAGTATTCATTGCATTGCCTATTTTATCGCACCCGCTTCAAAGTAATATTTTTTGAAACGTGGCAACAGATATTTGATTTCAGGTTTGTTTGATTCATTTTCTCGTATACAAAGAGAAAGTATTGTAATCGTCAAAAAATTTGAACTCGAGATTTTGACGAATCTCCACTTCGAAAGTATACGAGAAAGTTTAGGGGAGAGCACTCCCGCTGGTTATTTAATGCATTCTTCTGTGAAATCGGTAGACAAAGTCCTATAAGATAGTAAATGTATGTAGAATTATACTCAGTAACAAGAATTGTTATAGCTGCCATATTTTAATTCATTTTAACGACATGTTATACTCTAGCTAACATACTGCTGTATTTAAAACGTGGAGCACAATTGTAATGTTGAAATCATATATATATTTTTAAAGGAGATCAAGAATCTGAAGTTGGCTCCGACAATATTCGGTCAGATGTTACATGACACGGTCAGAAAGACGAAAAATTGAAAGGTTCATTCCGACTAAAAGAACATACGTTAAATGTATACAATGATTTGAACTTAAAAATAATTTTAAAAGAACCATGAATATTAAATTATTCATAAGAGATTCAATTAAAATTATATTTCCTGTGAAAACACTAATAGCTGAAGGCAGCAAGTAAATTTAAATGGAAGCATCCAGCTTCCCATTTAAAAGTAAAACAGAACCATTTGTACTCACAACTATTACCACCAAGTTCTGGATTAATCTATGTCTATTAATGTGTGTCATCATCGAACGGTGTGCAACCATTAACAGTGAAAGGTGCTGTGAAACTCTCCAGAAATTGCATACAGTCATTGGAAGTAGGAAGCTGGAAAGATTACATCAAGGAGTTAAACTTTTGAACGAAGACGGAAGACCCCCACATGTACGATGAAACCAAAAAAAAAAAAGGATGCATCACTGGATATTTGCAGCTTGAAAAATAGCACTGTTGTGAAGACCTGTTAAAATTAGAGTAACTATCAAATGAATGGATTGTATTGAGGAATAAAGAATTGTACACTGTGCTTTTATGAAATGCGTCAAATGATTCCTTTCTTTAACAATGTTTGTGTAATTTTGCCTTCTACCTTTAATATTGGAATTCTCTCGTACCGTTCAGCAAGGATTTAAAAATGTTGATTCGCATTTGGTTTAAGAGTTCACGCCAGAGAAATACAACGTCTCATCATATCATAAAATGCAGCTTCCTTGATGAAAGAAATTTCGAGACTTAACCATTTGTCCGCAAAGCCCTGACCGCCGTGTTCTGGAAATGCGCAGGCCTATTGCTGTGTGACATATCGAACAGCTAAAAACCATTAACAGTGAGAACTATTGCAAAACTCTTCAGAAATTACATTCGGACATTAGAAGTAAGAGGTTGGAACGACTGCGGGAATAAGTTAATCGCTTGAACGATGGCGCAAGTCTCCACATGTCAAATCTAACCCAACTGTAATTTTAAAAAGGTCATTGAGAGGTCCTGCAACTTTTTATATGCTTTTCAAATAAAAATGCATCGAATTTTCATTCTTCCGACCTTCCAAGAATATTTTGGGGTGAAAACACATTGCGGATCAGAAGGAATTGCTAGATACATTTGCGAACTCCTTTAAACAACTTTCAGTATTGTGCAGATATGTTTAAACTAATGTAACACTAGTATAAATGCCTCAACGTTTTCGAAGATTGTATCTGTAATTCTAATAATAATGAAGAAGTCAGTAAGTGTTTCTTTGTTTCTTTGTGTGTGTCTCTGTGTGTTTCAGTCAGTGTGTCTGTGTGTGTGTGTCAGTTTCTTTTTGTTTGTGTGTCTGTGCCTCTGTGTGTTTGAGTCAGTGTGTCTGTGTGTGTGGTAATGTCTATTTGTGTGCGTTGCCGTCTACAGGGCAGATCTCGGCATTTAGAGATACAAAACTTGGCGCAAACATATTTTGGAGATTGGAAACATTTTGCTCCTTGGTGAAAGCTAAGGTTATATCAAGATGAATTTTTTCGCTATATATTTTTATCAATTTTTCTGTGAAGTCTGTAAACACAGTCCTCTACTATAAAAAGTAATGTTGGAAATATATCTATTAAGCAGATGTATCACATTACAATGTACACACATTTGTACAATGTACACAGATGTACACACATGTACAACATTAGATGACGATGGCTGCTGTGATTTAATTCTTTTTATCTGTCATCTTTTAATCCAGGTAACGTGCTGCTGGACGTTAAATGTATTCTACTATTCTAATGTTGAAATCAAATGCATAGAACGAACAGTTATTTACATACAGTTAGCTAAATACACGTACAATTATTTGACTCCATTAGCGACTTTCAATTAGACATTAGACAAATCATTAGAAAAGATACTATAGGATCGCGGGTTAAATGTCTAACACAATTTGCCGTTTAAAATTACTTTGTTAATGTTACTATGAATATCAAACTATGCATTAATTCAAAATATATTCCCAGCGAAAAATCTAGTCACCGAAGGCGGCTAGTCAAAAAGTAAAGAAAGGCATATGATGTTTTATGGATTGCGATACTATTTCTTTTACCTAAACAATTTAAGCAGTTTTTCTTTGTAAGTTTAATATTGAGCTCTTCCTACAATTTAGACTTGAAAACAGTATTTTGGTACACCTAATGAGATCATACTTCCCGTTTTGAAAGGAATCATGCTATTTTAGATAGCTTGTCCTATTGTCCCTCAGCGTAGATTCGAGATGCTGAAATGTCCTGTTTCTAGAAAGAGAGCAACTATCGTTCTCAAATTCCAAAAAGGGGCAAAAATTAAAAATAAAAAATAAAAATAAAGCAAGCTGGCGGTGGGTTATGCGCAATACATCTCAAACAAATGCACGTCACTCAGAATCCTGCTAGTTTGCTTGTATTTCTAACTACAATAAACTGAAAAAGTTGACGGAATAGAACACTGGGTTCGTTTTAACAGACAGTCTTCGGTGGAATTATTCGGGTAAATTTAAGCAATTAATGTTTCCTTAAACTAGGGGTCTCATAATCATTTAAGGGAAAGGACCGAACATTGTTTTCAAAACTTACTGAACTTGCATGCGGTTGAGATTCTTCATTGCAATACGATGACATTATTGCTGAAGGGTGGAAAATTACGGGCATTATAATAAAAAGTCAAGACTCAAAGGAAATATATCGGGTCAACATCACGCAAAGATGAAGAATCACAAATAGAAGGACACGCATGATCATCATGTAAAATTTAGATTAGCCAAAGATAGATTATAAAAATAGAAAATATTTTTTAGCGAAATGCGGTTAAAAATACATAGAGGTAAGCGAACCGTGTTTTTTTACAACAATTGTATCATAATTTTAATGTTGATTTGTTACTCACTCTATTATTACCAATTAATATAATAATTAAATAAAATTAAAATATTTGTTTTAATTACAGAATTCAAATAATAAGAAATAAAACGTATACCTCGTTTTCTATTTCTTCAAGAAATATTTGTGCCAAATTTGAAGGAAATCGAACAACGCATTCGGTCGTAACTGTGTAACAAACAAATTTACAGAAAGACTAAGTGCTCAGTGAAGAAGCTAAATCAAAGGCCTTGTTTTGCTCGAAGAACAAACAACATAAGCCTTTTCGCGCATGCGCCATCTGATTTCTGAATGGATGAGGCTGAGAAACGGAAAACTAATATTCCTTAAAACATCAAATTCGTCAGTCGGCTTTCACGAAAGTCTCCTAAAATAATATTCAACAGAGCCAATTGCTTTTCATTATAAAAGTTATTCATCGAATGTAACTTAGGAAGAATTTTTTGATGAATTATTTCACTTAATAAGAAATGTTATACCTTTACTTTTAAGCAAGTAGACTGCTTAATATTATTTTATAAGAGACTGGTATGACTTAAAACGTGTATTATATGGTCAATGTGTGGATAATCGAATTTTGTGGGTAATTATTGGTTATTAATCATATTAACCGTGGGAAACCCGTGATTATTCATGATAAGCAAATAAACCGGATAATGTGAATAATTTACGAGAATTTATAACATTAACTGGTTATTATGAATAATTACCAAAGGAGTTCGGTCGATGAGATTAATTACATTTGCATGTGATCTCATTGACCAAACTCCGTTCGTAAATGTGATTAACTAAACAAAATTATTCTAACATTCAATGAGCAAGCAAAGCTACTAGCTTCCAGCTCCTGCTGATAGCGAAGGCGTAGTAAGATATTTTAAAGTTAAAAAAACTTTCCGAGTGCCCATTTCATACGCAGCAGATATTGCGAACACAGATTTTCCTGCTTAATTTGATTAATTTAAACGAGCAGATTCCTTACTTTCAATACGCTTGCGAAACCACTATGTTCTCACTCTCTACTGGCAAAGTCGGAGAATATTTTCTAAAGTTAAAAAAACTGCCAATGGGAGATATTGCAGAGACAACCCACAAATACATTGGGATCGAAAAGATTTTACTTTTGCGATTAACCTTCAACTGTGACCAACACACTCAAATTTTCAAATAGAAAACACCAAATCTTATTTCAACCGAAAATAATTATATTGGCGATACTTCATTGGTAACATTCGTAAAAACTGGTTTATGCGATAAATTCTCATAAATTATTCACCTTATCCGGCTTATTTCGTTATTATTAATAATCGCCCGTGATTATCCATAATAACCGATTATTTACATTGAACGTAAAAATATATCAAGTCCACCAAACACTAATGTATGCTGAATAAACAGGAGATGAGTTTTCATTGTTTATACATACAATAATTTTACTTGTATATGTTACTTAGAAATCAATAAAGAATTAACGTTGTTGTAGTCATTAGAATCACTCGATACTGAAAGAGAAAAGAAATTCCAGGCTCTATTCCGAAGCATATTCTCTTGATTAGCCTGCTTTATCTTTATATGTCTTGATTGTATCAGCCGTTAAATTCTGTACGGAATATCACGCAATTTACAGAAACCTAATGAAAGCATCCATTTATATTACATGAAAGTGCAGCAGATGGATGAACTTTAAAGAATATATCCGCGATAATGCTACATTAACAAGTTTTCGGCCAATTGCTACTTTAACAGTGGAAAAAAGTGACTGAAAGTATTGATGAAACAATAAAATTAATTCGAATCTCATTACAAAAATAAAAGTGTAGATACAATAGAACTCCTCTAAACGACAATTCCTGCTGAGAGGTCATCCCTCTCAACGACCACTTTTATTCTGCAAGGCATTTTAGGACCCTAAACATAGTATTAAAATAACTGCACGTAAAGGTTACTCAAACCTCTCTGAGCTGCCAGGTTTGTCGCAAGTTCAACTTCATTGAAATACATTCTGTTCGTCCCTCTGACGTGAGGGCTTGTATAAAAGAAGAGGGTTGAAAGAAAGAACAAAAGTTTTCCTACACTCAAAAGTAACTCCGGAAATCAGATTTAAATTATTAATTCTATTTCCAAAGTAAATGGAACATTAGCTGAGCCGATTTTTCGCAGATTGGATGACAATTTTGACCATTTCTCAACAACTACCAACGAACGACAAGCATTTTCTTTTTCCAATTAAAAAGTACGAATAATAATTTCGCCCGAAAAAGCTGAAAGATCCAAAAAATAGCGTAAATTGTCTATTTTTTCAAAAGAAATTAGAAATTTTCAAATGACTTTTGTTCTATAGATGATTCTTAAAATTCGCTTTATCAAAAATAGTGAATTAAACTTATTAAATTAAGTTTTTTGCATTTCGAAACATGAAACCACTTTCCAGCGGCCAATTCTGCTGGGTACGGAGGACGACCGCTATAAAGTATATATTTTCACTGTATAATATGGGCTTATAATTAATTTTGAAAACTTCTAAAATTAAATAAAAAATTGCATGGAAATGAAATTCTTATCACTGATAAGGTAATTTTTAGAGTTTTAGGACGGTTCAAAAGTCACTTTTTGGTATAGTAGTTTTGGAAGTTAACGTGAAAAAATGTCAAAATTTCGCAATAATTTAAGATCTAAATATTTTGTTAAATCACTCCGAAGTACTCATTCCCGATCTCGAAAGAATGTTTGTGTCTTATTTGTACATCTAGGTAAAACTTTCTTCCTGTAGATCGTTGCATTCTATGCTTACCGAATTTTATACCACGCGCGTTACAAAAATAAAAGAAAAAATGCCAGCCTAAAAGCATCATCATGTCAACAGAAGCATTTACGTGTCGATACCATTTTTGAAATCTTTTCTGCTCTAGCATTTTTCAAGTTACATTCTGATCCTCTTAATGGCATTCTCCTCCTTTTTTATGCAGCATTTTATTTCCGATAAATATTGTTTTCTTTTCGGCAAACATATTACGATTTTCTGAAAAAGAAAAGAAGATTTTTTATGCACTCTTGCAATCTTTTTCAAATTCACTTGCTTTTTCTTTGTATGTGTTTTTAATATTTTGCACATTTCTGAAAGAATATTTTTGAATTTCTTTCTGAGTTCAAAACACATAATTAAAATTATTTTCTATTCTTTAGTTAACGAAGTTTATAAACTAAGCAACGAGCGCTCTAAGCTTCCAGCAGTATATTAAAATTTAAAAACATTATCTGTACACCTGAAAAAAGCTTATTTTGTCTTAAGTAAGCAAAGTTCTAGGCAAAGATTTTAAAGCAAATGCAATCCCTAGTTGTGCTATTGTCGGATGATCGATGCATCTGAGAAATTCGAGAGGCAAAAACATTTGTTTTCTCTAATTTCCGAAAGATCCTGATGTTCAGAAAATGTGGATTTGCAATTGTAAAAGAAAAGATGTTTTTAACGTTGCAAGTGTTTTAATTTTCTCATAGCACTTCAGCTAGAGAGATTGTCGTAGTGATTTAAAATCTGAATTGCTTGGTTTCCTTCCAAACATTAATAATAAGATCTCAGAGAGCAGAAGCTGTTCCTTCGTTATTTTTGCAATCGAATGAAATAATGTATGGAAAAGATAATAAGTTAAAGAGGAACACTCTAAAATAAAGTGGAATTGTCTTCTAAAATTTGTAATGGACAGATTTCTCGTATTGCACGAAAATTAGCTTATTGTTTTTTGTAATCGCAAGCAAAATTATTCTTAAATGTTCAGTTGCTTACATATCATCCTTTGAATATTAAAGAGACGTGTTTGTTAAGTTTAGTTGCGTAAGACGTTCCTTTAGTGCACAGAGACTATAACTGGAAGATCACATAGTGTCATTAAAATTCTTTATTCAATACTTCACATTTTGATTCTTTCGTAATATGTGACTCTTAAACAACGTTTCCATAAAAAAAATCAGGCTTTTAAGAAAAAAATTAGTCGTGAAAAAGCGGCATTAATAAACATCGGAAGTTCATTGGATGAACCTACATCCGTAGAAAAACAAGATTTTGTTAGGGACAGAAAGCGAACATGGCTCATAACCATTGCTTAGGAAAATGCTACTTGTCTCATAATTCTCGTTAGGCTATGTCCTGAAACTTCCTGGCCTTTGTGTGGAATTACCGATGAATGATGAAGCAGTCCAAATATGAGGCAAGACAATAGGAGATTATAAAAGTTCTTTATTAGTACGAGCACACTTTAAAACGTATTTACATTTTCAACACTCTGTAGAAACATTTCAGAAACAATGATCCACAATTATGACTCACATATAGTTGGTGAATCAATCGGTAGTAGATAACATCTTTTAGTTGGATTACTTGTCTAAACAGCCTACATTTTACTGACACAGCGATTCCTCGGATTTAACTCCATAGAGAGACATCTACTGAAAAGATTACTGCATCTATCTGGGAGACCACCTCATATACTGATAGTGACTGTTGCTCTTTGTCTGTCCACGAGCTAGCCAATCAGCTAGAAGCGAGTTTCAAAAGATTTCGGACATACAGTAAAGATAAGTATATATACTCTGCTAATAATAGTAGGTTTACATACTAGCTACGGTTATCTTATAGACAAAGCCATACGATTTCGATTAAACAGCTGCGAATTTAGACGTCAAAAGAAGTGATTTGCTATAAGCAATGACGCAAAAAACACTGTGAAAAGAAATTTTCTAATCTCAAAGTAAAAAATACGAGAGACAATAAGCAATTAAAAATAAAGGTAAGTTATGGCATAACTTTAATGCCGAATTTCCTAACATATTTAATGAGCAAAAGGATAAAAATTCAAAAAAATGTTTTATTTTCGATTTAGCAGACTGAATATCTTGAAAAAATGAGAAAAATTGATACCGAAAAACAAATTCTGAAATCATAGCTAATATACAGAAATCTATTCATAATTTGAATATAAATGTATCCGCAAGCTATATGAATAATGCTGTGATAGCTCAACTATGATGTTTATTTTATTTTGAATTTTTATGCCATTAAATTTGTACTGTTCACTTTATCTTATGCAAACATTACTTTTATTAAATTCACTTACAGACAGAAATTTGTAGTCGCACCTAGCGTTGAACTTCCTGTGCAAATGAGAAATTTGAAGAACATATATTTTGACATTAAAGCCAAGTTACTGAAACTGTTCATGATTTGAATATTAAATATTATTAAACTGACCTACAAAAAGCCACTTGTAAAATAACTTGTACCATGCTAGAGTTAAAGCCAGTATGAGTCTAATTAAATGACTGACGATTGTCTGACAAAATGATTTAGTAAGTATTGCTTGAACAGATTTCTCTTAGATTCATTCACATCTGTGATCATGTTTGGGAAATGAACTTGAATTTGTGTTACGGGATTTGCAGCAACAATGGCTATTATCCCCTGTTTGGGAAATGATTTATATATTGCAGGACGAAAATAAAAACCAACATTTCGATGTTTATAACCATACTACCACTATTTTAATACAAACATTTTGAATTTAATATTTTTGAAATAGTTGCTAACCACCCTCTTAGTCTGTGTTGAATTTCATTTATTTAAAGCTTGGATATTTATATTCGAGCTGGTATGATCGAATGATGGAGGGTTCATCATTGCAACATTTGGAATTTTTTCGAGGCCTAAGGCTACACAGTACCCTAAAAATCACAAAAATATTATTTATTGATTTTTTATTGCATTTTTCGATGGCCCATACTGTTGGGAAGCTTGACTCCTTTTTTTAGATCTGATATCCAAATAGTTTTAAAAATATTTGAACTTTTCTGAGTGTTGTCAGTCTCAACATTTAACAGCTGAGGATGCATGATTTATTTCGTTTTCATTTTGAATCATTTTTCCATTCTTAAAATTAATTAATTTAAAATATTTTTGAATAAATTAATTCCTTAATTCCTGCAACCTTCACTTTTTAAATTGTTCGTTTGTTTACGTTCTGGCTTGTGTTTTAGTTCTGTTTACTACATTCTGATACTGAACTGATATTTATAAAAATGACTTTTTCAATACCAATAATTGCTTTCAAACAAAGTATTCTTAATTTAGAAGCTTTGCAGTTCACTATCTTTCTGTTTTCAATCATTTTTCTGTTGTGAAAATGCCACGACCAAAACGTTCTCGAGTTGTGAAGAGACATAATGCTTCGAAGAGATGGCAGACAAATGCAAACAATAATTCTGAAAATCAACCTTCTGCTGATACCAGTGTGAGAATTCAGTATACAAGTGTTTTGAATTCAGGGATTATAAATAAAATTGAAGATATACCTGTTTCTTCAAATTATATCATTGTAGATACTGAAAACCTAAGCAGTTTATTTACAAATTTGCTGTGCAGTTCTTTTGTTGTGCATCCTTAAAACTTTGTTTTGGTAAAAAAAATGGATTTGCATGCAAGTTGAATGCTGTATGTACTACTTGTGACCAAACAAAAAGTGAAATATGCTCTTCAAAACAGGAGATTAATACCAAATTGCATCTAGTGTCAAGTGAGGTAAGCCAACATAAAGTTCCGAAGTCACCTTTTGATGTAAATATGAGATTATTGCAAGGGATGTTGAGCTCCGGAATCGGCTACTCATCTTCGGAAAAATTCTGCATGAATATGAATTTACATATAATGTCGAGTCGAACTTTTAATTTCTACTAGAAAAAAAATCTAGATGGACATCTTTTTGCAGCAAATCAGATGCTATTTAATATACGCAAAAATGTCAAAGAGGCATATGGCTCAAGTAACGATGACAATGATATTGTCGATATTGGAGTTTCTTACGATGGAAGCTGGTTGACGAGAGTTCATATATCAAACAATGGAATTGGACGTGTTATTGATCTGCTGACAGGCTTTGTGATAGACTTTGAAGTTATGTCAAAGCTGTGTGAAGAATGTCAGCAAACTAAACTGATCCATATCGAAGATACTGCTGAGTTACATTTTCGGTATGAAGGCCATCGAGATTTTTGCAGCATCACATATGTCGGGTCATCTGGCTCGATGGAAGTAAAAGCAGCTATAAAATTGTTGGAAAGATCTGAGAGCATTGGCTTGCGATATACATCCTTACTCTCTGACGGTGACTCAAAAGCTTTCTTAGAACTAAATGAAAGGAAAATATATGGAAGTCAAGTTGAAATTTAAAAAGAAGAATGCATCAACCATATGAGTAAAAGGCTGGGAACAGCTTTGAGACAGACAGTGAAAGATTGGAGGGTAAAAGTTGTGACTTTGGGAGGCAAGAAGCATGGTAGCTTGAAAGAAGAGACAATTAAAAAACTTACTCGTTACTATGCTAAAGCAATACCTAAAAATAAAGGCGATATTGAAGCTTTAAAAACGGAAATTTACGCTACGCTATTTCATAGCACATATCTACTGATCAGAAGCCGCAACATAAAAAGTGCGCTTCTGGTGAAGATTCCTGGTGTTTCTATCAATCTGCATTGGCTCGTACAAAGAAAACAGGCACTCATAAAGATTGGGTGAAACCTCCAATCAATGAAAAACATCTCTGTAAAATCTTGCCAATATATCAACGGCTAGCTTCTACAGACCTGTTGAGCAGGTGTGTTAGAGGGTTTACACAAAATTCTAACGAAGCTTTACATTCAATGATTTGGAACAAATGCTCCAAAAAATATTGCTTCTAGGTATCGAGTATTGATTACCGTATCTAACGCAATTTCTGAATATAACGTAGGAACTTTAAAAATGCTAGAAACATTTCAGGGCATAAATTTCCTTCCAACAAGTTCTGCATCAAAACACTTGGCTAATTTCACTGACTGTAGAAGAACTTATTTTAAATATAAAATAAAATCACTGAAATATAAAGTCGCACAACAAAAAATTAAGCCAGCTAAATTGCACCAACTTAAAACCGAGAAGAAATTAGAAGGTATTACGTACAAAGCTGGTTATTTTTAATTTTTGTTATTTTGGGTATAAAGTAGGTTATTTTTAATTTTAATCTGTGTTATTAGTATCATTATAATGTATAAATGTATTTTGTACAAAACTTTTATGAAAATATTAAGTTAACGTTATGCTGAATAATCTATCGTTTTCGTAACCAGTGTTATTGATATGTGGAACAATATAATATTGTGAATAAGAAAATATTATTCAATCTCATTGAGTGAAATTAGTGTTTTGGTGAATGTTTTAAATTGGGAAATAACATATTAAAAAATTATAGCTCTAACCGTTTATTTAGTTTTTGTTTTATGCCTTTCAAAACATTAAATGTATTTTTTTCAGATTTTTATCGGCTTTCAATTCTCAAAGGCCTTTTTCCTCTTCAAGATGGAGTCTTGAAATTTTTTGTAGATACTCAAATATGTATGTACTATAAGAATTAGCATGGATTTAGGTCTGAGACTTCTAGTTATTTTTTTAAATGCTAAAGTTTAAATTTTTAGAATTTTTAAGGTTTTTTTAGGTTCAACAACAAAAATAATTATTAAAATTTAAAAAATAATCAGATCTTAAATGCCATGCTAACATTTATTCCCAATAATACAAGAAATATAAATCATTTGAAATAACTGAAAAATAGTAAAAATTAATCATTTTCTAAGAGTTAAAAAACTTTAAAAATTTAAATTTTTTTAAAATTTTAAAATAATGGTGCTCGCTGAACTGGCTTTTTTTTTTATCAGAATCATTTTAATAATATAATCTGAAAAAGTTGCATTTATATATTTTAATATAATTGTCTTCAATTTTTTTTTCAAAAAGGGTACCGTGTAGCCTTATTCTTCAGTTTTCTGACAATGCAATACATTGAGCTGAAGTGAAGAAGGGCGTTGTAGGACATTGATCGTTGACATTTATGCAGTACTGTTTTTACTTTTATTTCATTCTGGTCATTATTAGAAGGTTCAGGAATTTCTTGGAATGTGTAGGTAAGAACATTTACTTCCTCAGAATTATTTGAAAGTTAACTTGAGGGACTGAAAATTGGGCGTATTTGGATTTATTTCTAAATGTGTTCTCTTGCCGGTAAGAATAGTAATTGTTTTAATGGTTAAACTCTTATAAGATATTTTTTCTTTTGTTCCTATTGAATAGTTCTATTTTATTTTGCCGAGCCTCAATTGATTTATTGAACTCTTCTTTGTGAGGTCTGTATCTGGCGAAATGTAAAAGTGTACGGGCTCTATTTTGCTTCTGAATTGCTTTAGTTGTTGAATGCGGAAATTTTTATGATTTGCTATAATTTTTTTTTATACGCCAATGATAACGATTGCAGTAATAAAGATGTGGTCAACATTCTCTATTTCGCTCTGCGAATTTTTGCTCGGAAGGGAATTCTGGAGGCATGACAAAACTGTTGCTCAAGTTGCTCTAAAGCTAGATGGACGTATTCATTGATATACAAAGTGGACTTGAAGCGAACGAACTGGTGATTTCTTTTTGAATCAAGTTCTTACGGGCCATTTCGTTTCTCCTTTTCGTCAGACTATCGTGTTTGCTAAATATTCTCAATGCCTGTGTGGAAGAAACTCAGGTTCTGTTTCTTATGTGCTCCTTCAGTGTCATGAATGAACTCATTTGAGGCAGTCTTGGCCTCGTAATTGGTAAAGTAAAGAACTGAAAGATCTCTAAAACCTTAACGTTTTCAGGCGGCCTTCTTCTGATATTCTCTAAGGATTGTTTAACCTAGACTTTCAGATTGAATATGTAATTTTCTTTTGTAGTTTTTACTCGTCTCTTGGTACGTATAAGGTTGAATTGTTTGAGTTTTTGAATTTGCTTTCCACTAACTGTCGTTTGGAGCGCAAGGCTTAGGCAGAACTATGTATGCTTGAATTTCAGATTCAACAACATTTCTACTAGAAATGTGAGGATAATCAGCGGGAGCTTAATTAAATCTGGCATGAAAGTTAATCCAGTTTACAGTAGTCTGTATTAGCCTGGAAGTGATGTAATTCGGAATTGTAATGTTGCCGGAATTTTTGTAGGTGTATTTCTTGAATGCGGATAACGTATAGTCCCCATTCTTAAATAAAACTCCTTAAACAAAGTTTGATCCGTATGGTATTTCATGCTATGTATTTCTTCTCTTTTTTGAAATTATTTCGATCACATTATAACACAATACTTCTCTGATATATTGTCACGTATTCTGTAAGTGTAATACAATTTGGTAGAAATCTCTGCAAGTTATAAAAAAAAACTTTCGGACAAATTTGGGATTTTTTAAAGAAACCTTTATATCTTCTCAACTATTCATGCTATATTTAAAAAAATGCAAGCAAATATTCCGCACATTACATTAAATAATTGATGAAAGCTATAAACTGTTATCTCTTTTCTGTGAAGCGGGTTTAACCAAAATCCTTTTTAGATACTATTGGTCGGTCCCCTAAATGATTACGGGACCAAACCTCCACTGCAAATTGTGAGTTAAAAACTATTCTTTATATGGTCGAAGTTCTAGGAGTTATTAAAAAATGCGCATATTTCAAAAACTGTCCTGAATTATATTCAGCGTTCTATTATTGAGGTTTCATGCTTTATAGAAAACCTGACAACAGCTGCTGTATGTTCAGAATAATAGCTTGGTTGGGCACGGTTGAAAAACAATCCTGCATCCTGGTAAGAAGATTTGGGTCCAAAGAAATGATAACTTTAATCAAAAACTTAACAGTAGTAAATGAGAAAGCAAAACGAGGAGTGAAATTAATGGAAGATTTCAGTCAATCGATGAAGAAAAAACTCAAAATCTACTTCAGTCTCTTGAAGAAAGTAGGAAAAAATCTTCCTTTTTTAAGAAGTCAGTTTTAAATATAATTTTAAGTAGTTAAAGTCATAACACGAGATTACTAGATATTTAATGGAATTTTTACAAGTTATTCGGTCAATTAATTAGTTTGAAAATTTAGTATTTTTATCTTAATATTACTTGTTAAAGTTATATAAATTTTCTTTTCTTAATATATACTGGAAAAGGGGGATTCCCCGGAAAAGACTCGTGTCTGGAAGTTACTACAGTTGAAGTAATTAAAACAGAGTATTGTTAAAAATGATTAAAGTTGGTTAAAAAATTAAATAATTACGAATATGTATCAATTTGTAGAAAAACTCTCATCATTTTGTTTCTTAGAGGTAAGCAGAAATTTTGCTCAGGGCAATGCCGATATCTTTCTAAACCTTAATGGTATTAAACAGAATTTTTTTTATATAAGTTGTTCTTTATATCTGACTTTGAAGTTGTGAAAGAAGAATTACGCTATGTGTTACACCTGTATAGTAAAAATTATTTACTACAAATACTGATATTTCCTCTATTAATCAAATTGTAATAAAATACTTTTCTAATTTATTGTCAAGTATTTTGTAAGTTTCGTATTATTTGATGGAAAACTTTGTATGTTATAAACCAAAACCTGCCGAGAAGCTTTTGGATTTTTTAAGAAAACCTTTATATTCCCCAGAATATACTTGCTATTTTTACGAAAATGCATATAAGCATTATTCATATTAATCAAAACTATTAATTAAAGTTTCAAATAATTATCAGTTTTCTTTGGAACAAGGTGAGGCCAAATTTTTTTCCTCACCCTCAATTTCTAGTCGGTCTCCTAAAAGCCCTCCTGACCGACTTTTTGCAGTAAAATCTGAAATACAGCCTATTCATTTTTTGCATAGTCGAATTTTAAGGTCAGTTGATTTAGCTTTTTCTGAGAAATTCTAAAAAAGTTTAAATACTGAAAGTGTGCGGATACTCTTGATAAATAGTGTAAGTTGTTAATATTATTGTTAATTTTGAATGCCATAAAATTTCAGATGCACATTTTATCTGGTGTATCCTTTTCCTTTAATAAATTTACTTAACTTTGTGCACTGGCAAAACTGACTTTTATCGTTCTTGGATTCACGCTGGTACAAGGCTGATTTGAAAGACGAAAACTTTTTCATACGGAACAACATGGTAAATTTTCGTTTAGTTATATTAACGTCGCGTTTTGAAGCAACACGAGGGCTATATTGGGACGGACCTCGTAAATTTGAACCTCAGTCAGGACCCTCTCTCCAAACTTCCGCGCCACACCAACGGGAGGACGTTAGGCCCCCTGCGTAAAATTTGGCGTGCGACAGGCCCGCATACATGACGGATCTTCAATGGAATCAGGTCTCGAATCTGGAACCCTCCGGCCAAAAGCTGAGAACTTACCACTAGGCCACGGCGGCCTCGCATAGTAAGTATAACTTGAATAGATTTGGCTTAGAACAATGACGGCCAAACTCTTTTTAAAGTGGAACAAATTTTGTTCATTAATTTGAATTCCTGACCGTGAGTAACTAAATCAGTGGCGTCAATTGGAAGAGGGATAGAGGGTGGTGAAAAGGTACCAATAATTTGGAAAAATCGAATAATAATAATACAGAAAAAATTTTCCGTCAACCCTTTATTTTCTTTGTTTTTTTTAAATTTTAAAATCTTCTAAAAAATTTAAAACTTTTACTTTTTGTTTTCAACTTTTACTTTTGCAAGAGAAGTGCAAAATTAAAGCCCGACGTCAAAAAAATAGCAATAAGGTGATACCAAGAATTACCGCACCAGGTCACATTATGCCCAGTGGTGCCACTTCACTGAGTATTTGAATGTACAAGGAATTACGAAAAGCAAAAATATATTATGAAATATTCTTCTATATATATAAAAGAGGAAAGTGTGTTTCCTTACGGGGAACAAATTTCGCACCCTGATGGATCAACACAAGAGAGAGCTAACGTTACAAAAATTATTTAAAAATTCAAATTAGATTTTAATTAATTTAAATAACGGAAATTGAGCTACTTTTAGAAGTTTTTCACCAATTACTTCTGAAATATTAATCTCACGAATATTATTTTTCACCACCTTAACGAGCAAAAAATTTTCTTTTAATGGTACCAATTTAATTTTTGTTCAATGCTTTCTTCAATTTCTATACGGGGCGGTGGTGGCCTAGTGATAAGATGTCGGCCTCGGAGTCGAAGTTTTCCAGGCTTGAAACTTCATTCCACTGAATTTCCGTCGCGTATTGGGCCTGCTTCTAGCTACATCATACGTAAGGGGTCAAACGTCCTCCCGCAGGTGTGGTATGGAAATTTGGAGGGGGTTTCCAGCTCAGGGCGTCGTTCTCATCATCTGACCACGGTTCAAAAGCACGAGGTTCGTCCTAAAATAGTCCTCGTGTTGCTTTAAAACGGGACTTTAAATTAACTAAAAGAAACCATTTTTAATAAAAATTTCAGAATTTATTTTAAATTCAATTTTAAACAATGTTTTACATTGCTATAAAATAAAATTGAAACCATTTTATTGTTTAACTAACGTGTTGTATTACTGTTAAAAGTTATGATAAGACCGGGGAGTAAGGGAAGTATAGATGCCGTGAATACCAGTTATAGGGGCGCCACGGAGACGAAACTTTACTGTATTTATGCCAGTTTTTAAAGCAAAATATGTTTAGGTGGCGTGAAGTTAATACCACGCCCCGATGGCAATTTGCGCTTGCTAAACAAATGACGACAGTGAAAAAATCAAGTTCTCTGTGCGCCGCTTACCCACGTTCCGCCATTGACCATGGTGACAAAAGTTTTATATGTTTGTATCAATTTTTGAAGTAAAATATAATAAGGATTAAAAAATATCATGTCCAGAGTGCTGTTTATGCAACTTAAGCCTCTTATGAGGAAGTGGGGAGGAGAAAAAATCATAGTACGAGTCGAGTGCCACTTACCTTGGTACGCCACGGTCAGTATGTAAAGTCATTAAAGGTTTACCGAGTCCCACTCCTACGGAAGAGAGAGGGCTGGGGGAGAAAAAGAAGGAATGGTTCTTTCGATCGAGCACACAAACACAAAAAGAGAATTGGCGGGCCATAAAAAGCATGAGATAAGGTATTTCTCTTTTCTCCATAGCAATGATAAGCATGGCCAGATGGAATTTCAAGGGGTTTCATATTCATGTGAAGCGGTTCAAAGTACAGAGAAAAGAAGAAATTAGTTTAATTGGTGGCAGAGAGTCAGAGACACAGGAGAGCTAAAAAAATCAACGAAAGACGCTACATTGAAAAACTGTTTAATTAAGTTTAAAGTGTTATAAGTGCTTAGACTCGAAAATATTTCTACCCCGAAAAGCGCAGGATATATAACCTAGTTATTGATAAACATAGTTACAGATATGTGTACATGTAATGAAGTTCATATAAGTATATTTAAATTTACCTCTGCTGTTTCTTATTTTAAGATATTTTCTAAATACAGGATTGGTATTCCGTATTCATTAGTCTAACGCATTTCGCAGTCAATTCATTGCTGTTGGTAGATTTTCAAAATTCATTACGGGAAACAATCTTTCACACGAATATGTGAAGCCAAACATCGTTGAAAGAGCATTAGCATGTTTCTTTATTGATATAAAATTATTTAATTAAAAAAACTTCCAAATCAATATATTATTTTTTATAAATTCCAAATGAGATATTTATATAATTTATTTTTTTTATTACTTTCAGTTGTATGTTCTCTCTTTTATGATATAAAAATAAGTTTATAAAAATTAATGCTTGGGTCATTTTACAAGCTTTCGTGGGTCAGTGTGTGACCCGCAGTTCACAGGTTTGTCACCACTGTTTTAGAATCCTTTACATCTGTAAGCATTTTCTAAATCAGTATTTAAAAAATTCTACCCTTATTTTAATAAATTCATTTACTATATAAAGTTTTTAAAAGTTGAACTACCAGCATTTTTATCGATTTTTTATTTCTTTTATATAAAGCTCCGATTTTTACATTTGGGCTGGTAAACAAAACTTAGTACTATGATTGGATATGGATGAATTGTCAAATTCTATTTCCTTAATCACCTTTAAAGTAAATAAAAATGTATTCGGACACATTGCAGATACTGTTCAGCAACGGATTCCGAGACTACCACTTTTGGACTATTTTACATCGGAAAGGGTTGTCAGGCAATGAGTCATATGAGCGCATTTCCGGAGTTCTTTGTTAGATGACGCTCAGTAAAATGTAAACATCACCCTTCCATTCTGCACTTTCCCCCCTATTTTGATGAAAATAACTCAGCCCGGCGCAAAAGCGCGGTGGGTTTCCGAATCCGTTGCTACACAATATCTCGTTTAAGTCACCCTTATTATATTATTTTCAAAGAGGTGCAGAGGAGTATAATTTTAACTGAGATTGGTCTTACTGAGTATTAGTGCTTTCGACTTAGGTATGTTCAATACTATACTCCAACGCTTTAGTTGTTCTTCAAGGGATGAAATGTTGCGTACCTTTCTGCGAAACCAAATTGTTCAGCTAGAATAATCTGGCGTAAATTATTTTTTTAAATATTTCACCAACGGGACTAAACAAACTGATAGATCGGAAATTTTGAGGCAGTAACAAGTTCTGCTCTAATGTAGGAAGCTGCCGATGTATTCAGGTAAAAAGTTAGAAACATCCACATTTTAATTTTTTTTATATATAAGTCATTGACTGAATTGAAAGGTTCATGACTGCAACATATGGAAATTTGTCTGGGCAGGAGTTGTTTAAATGCTTGACAATTTCAATCCATCGTAGTTTCGTCAAATTTATTATAAACTCGAAGCTTTCTTCGCCAATTACATGAAATAAAATGTCAACCGTCTTGGTCTCGGGCTTGCTATTTAGCGATGTTGCTTCCATATAAAGCCGTAAACGTTGCTTGTATGTCTTCCAGGGTTCAGATGGGTTCAAATTTTGACATAAGCTGTGCTAGGCATTCAATGGTGTCGGTCAATGTCAAAGTTTCACTTTTCTTCTGACACCAGAATGCGTAGTGTTGTTGAATCAGAATACAGAGACCACGCAGTAGCCTGAACAACGTTTATTGAATCACTTCAGAAGGGAAGAACAAGCATTCTTAGAACAAACAGCCTTTAAATACAAGACCGCGTGTGAATACACAGCAGTTATGCACTGTTTATATCTGTTCCTTTTCAGAATGTTCAGGAATTTCTTGGAGTGCGTTGGCAAAAATATTTGCTTTCCCTGAATTAAAGGAAACTGAGCATGAGAGAGCTTAAAACAGGGAATTTTCATATATTTCTTGGTTAGTCTTCTTGACGGTTAGGAAAGTAATTGTGTTTAGGGTTAAGATCTTCTAAAAGGTTTTGTTCTTTTGTTGTTATTGAATTAACTGTGCATGTGATCTTTACTAAACATTAAAGATTAAAACTGAAACTTCGAGCAGGTGCTATTATTATGAAGATATTATGAAACACCTTAGTCATGGAGACGGTAATCTTCCAATTGAAAATCAGAGTGATGCAAAAGTCTGGAATTATATTAAAAATCAATAATTCTCACACGAATGTATATAGAAATATGCTAATTGAAAATAAAGGACAAGGCAGAATGATCGACAAGCTTTTATTAATGAAGATTCATTTTCGGAATTAAATTTACTAAAACAACATGAACGCATCCGCAAATCAGAAATTTTAAATTTCGAAATATCCATTGTTTAAAATTAATTCTAAAATATTATTTTTATTGCTACAATGAGTTAAATTCACTTTGCTAAATGGAACCGTTATATGTTACAATACAATTCGCTTATTTATTATTAGTTTTACAATAGTGTTAAATATAATTATAAAATACTACTATTAAAGTAAAAAATTCGCGATTTTAACCATTCGATAAATAAAATATCAATTTCTTCAGTCAAATAGTGTGCTAGGATTTCTATTATTGTACAATATATTTAACTTGTATGGCTAAAAAAATTAAAGTATACATTCGCGATTTTGGTATTCATGTGATTGTCATCGTCAAAAGTAATTATTTAGGGCAAAAAGGAATATCTACTTAAACAAAAATTACGAAGCAATATTATCATAAATTTTTCTTTTACTTATATGTAATATTTTATGTTGTTACTAAGGTGCTCTGTCCCAGCTTGATAACGCTTGCTAACCTATCAGGAGGATTACTTAGCATTCGTCACAGGTTTCTATGAAAATATTGCTCACTTCACTCGCAACAATTTGGACTCTGAGAATGTTAACAAAAAAAATTATGGTTGATTTTAATAGATTTGTATCTGATACTTGAAATTAAATCAGCATAGAATAAATTTGTTTGCCTTGATGATGGTCTTTTCTTAATTTTGTAAATATTTCGAAGAATTTCTAAGATTCAGCATAAACTAAAAAAATATTTTGAACATAAAAAAGTTAGATAAAATTTCAAGATATATGGACATAACCTTGAAAAAAAATCTATAAGACTTAAGCAAATGCAAAATTTCCTTGCTGAAGGATGCGTCAAACTAGTTACAGAGTATACAGAAAAATTTAAGACCTAGGAAACAGAGATGGTAAATTGGATCAACTTTGCTCTCAAGATCCCCAATACCAAACTTTGCTGAAAAAATCTGGATATATGACAACGTATTTGACGAAATCAACAAAGTTTAGCCAGGGTTCTTGGTTGGACGATTCGGCAGGATATGGGTGGATCTTGGATTGTAACCACCTTGCCGTGATGAATTCTGGTTTATTTCCTTGAATGTATTGAAATCAGCAAAGAGCTTCAAAATGACGAACTCTTATTAAATAGAGAATGAATAAAATATCTCAGGATAATGAATATTTAAGAATGAAGGTCTTTCATAATAAAAAAAATACCACAGAGCGTTTGTTTGTAAAATGGTGATAACCTTTAATTTTTTCAACTAAACTCAAAAATTGTAGGCCTCTTGCACGAACTCAAAATGCTACGCATGGTTTTTAAAAATAATTTTTCTAACATCAGGTAGCTAAAATAAGGTAATTAGATGCTATTAGAAACCAAAACCCGCAGCCTGTATAATGTTAGCTTAAAAGTAAGATTTGATGTTTTTCGTCTTTTTTGCAAAATTGCCTAAAGTTTGTGTGAACTAAGGATAGAACGTGAATTTTTTTCTCAATATTTTTCCATTATGTTGTTGAATAGCAAATTTAAATTCAAAAGTGAAAAAATTAAAGGATGTAATCGCGCAATTTTCAAACACAGGAGGGAATGGAGTTAACAGCCTATTTCCTCTTCTTTTTTGGGAGTTATAAACCATTTTTTAGATATTTTAACAGAATTTTAATTAATTAAAAATGAAGCAAAATTTCAAATTCCTTCCTTGATAACTGCTGGAAATATTTCAACAGAAATAAATTTTTTCCCTCATCTAAAAATTCTAAAAATTATATTTCTAATAATATATGTTGCCGTAAAATTTATCTAATTTTTATAAAATATTAAGAATATACTAGCTGCATGACCCGGCGTTGCACGGGCAATCTTGAATAATGGGATATTCCCGGGCGGAGAGAAGTGAGATCACATGAGGCCTTCGGATCCATATTTTTTCATATGTCCGGCTCCGTTTTTTATCAACAAATATTGTCACTTACTTTCTCCAAGAAATGTAAATATTCTTTCAAATCTAGTCATTTTATTACTAATTTTCATATGCCCGCCTCCGATTTATTTTTTTTACATATATTGTCGCTAACGTAAACATTACGTTCCCCCCAAAACGTATTCTCTTTTCTTTGTTCTTCTGTTTCTTCGGCTCTTCTCTGCTGGCTACGTTGTCCCATTACTGCCAATCGTCTATTTCTTTGTTCTTCTGTTTCCTCGGCTCTTCTCTGCTGCCCACGCTGTGCCATGCCTGACAATCGGCTATTTCTTTGTTTTTCTGTTTCTTCCGCTCTTCTGTCCTGGCCACGTTGTGCCATAGTTGACAATCAGCGGCTTCTTTCTTCTTCAGTTTCAACAACTCTCCTTTCACGTTTTCTAATTGCCTCCCGTCTACTGGCAACATCCCCTGCAATTCCTCTTTTTCTTTTAGGCATCGGAAAAAGCGAGAAATGAACAAAGCAAAAATAGTAACTTCCAAATATCAGCTTAAAATAGAAGCTTACACAAATATTTAAACTTGATCAAATCAACGAATAATGATTAAAATCACTAACATAACTAATCTATATCTTTCGGCACATAACTTTACAGAAACAAAACACCCCTTTTAATTTCGTTAAAATGATTTTGTTGGACGTTATATCACGGGATAAAAAAAAGAATTTATACACTTTCAACAATACATTTTTTTATTTCTGTCAGCGTCACTTTTTTATTGTTGTTGTAACAATGTTCTTTAAAGTAAACGACTTCAACAATAAAATAAATTTTAAATTGCGCTGTAACAATGAAAAGTATTGTTATAAAGTATCCGAAACAATGAAAAATATTGTTGTAAATTAGTTTTTAATTAATATCTTTTTCACTAATTAAAATTTCGATATTTAAATGGCCGAAATGAATTCCTTGAATTATTCCCCATCTTTTGGTACTTTCCGCGCGCTTCCCCGTTCGGTGGTTCGTGAGAAGATAGAAGGACATACATACATACATACATACGTTGGTTTACCTTCGAATTTTAATAGGATAGATTAGGCATAATTTACAACAATACTTTTCATTGCTGCAATGATATTCAAATAGTTTTCATTGTTTAAACTTATATTTAGTCGGCTTTTTTTTTCATTGTTGAAAGCTAAGATAATATTCAAATAGATTTGTTTTATTTTTTCTTTCATGCATTTTTCTGCGAAATCAGTAGACAAAGTGCTTTAAGATAGTAAGCGGATATAGAATTATATTCAGTAAGAAGAATTGTTATAGTTGCTATATTTTAATTCATTTTAACGACATGTTTACTCTAACTAACATATTGCTGTATTTAAAACGTGGAGCACCATTTTAATGTTGAAATCAGAAACATATTTTTAAAGGAGATTAAGAATCTGAAGTTGGTTCCCACAGTATTCAATCAGATGTTACAGGACACGAACATAAAGACAAAAAATAGAAAGGTTAATTGCGACTAAAAGAACATAAGTTAAATGTCTACAACAATTTAAACATAAAAATAATTTTGAAAAACCATGAATATCAAATTATTCACAAGAGATTCAATTAAAATTATATTCCCTGTGGAAAAGCTAATAGCTGAAGGCAGCAAGCAAATTTATATGGAAGCATCCAGCTTCCCATTTAAAAGCGAAACAGAACCATTTGTACTCACAACTACGGCCACCAAGTTCCGGATTAATCTATGTCTATTAATGTATGACAGCCTCGAACGGTGTGCAACCCATTAACAGTGAGAGGTGCTGCGAAACTCTCCAGAAATTGCATACAGTCATTGGAAGTAAGAGGCTGGAAATATTACAACAATTATTTAAACTTTTGAAAGAAGACGGAAGACCCCCACATGTACGATGAAACCAAAAAAAGTATGCGTTACTGGATATTTGAAAAATGTTTCGTTACTCCAGAGCAAGAACTCTTGGATTATGATTTATTCGGACCTTCCAAGAAGCTATTGAATGAAAACCCTTTGTAGATCAGAAGGAGACATCGCAATAAGAAGCTTGACAAATTGCACTGTTGTGAAGACCTGTTCAAATCAAATTAACTATGAAATGAATGTTTTATAATTTACAGGGATTACATAAATGAATAAAGAAACGTACACTGTGCGTTTATGAAATGCTCTAAGTGATTCCTTTCTTTAAAAATGTTTGTGTAATTTTGTCTTATACCTTTAATATCGAACTTCTCTCTTACAGTTTAGCAAGGATTGAAGAATGTTGATTCACATTTGATTTAAGAGTTCGCCTCAGAGGAATGCAACATCTCATCATATCATAAAATTCAGCTTCTTTGTTGAAAGAAGTTTCGAGACTTAACCATTTGTCCGCAAAGCCTTGACCGCCATGTTCTGGAAATGTGCAGGCCTATTGCTGCGTGAAATCTGGAACAACTAAAAACCATTAATAGTGAGAAATATTGCAAAACTCTTCAGAAATTACATTCAGACGTTAAAAGTAAGAGGCTGGAACGACTGTGGGAATAAGTTAATCATTTGAACGATGGCTCAAGTCTCCACATATCAAATCTAACCAAATTGTAATTTAAAGAGGTCATTTAGAGGTGCTGCAACTTTTTATATGCTTTTAAAATAAAACTTCATTGAATTTTCATTCATTCCAACCTTCCAAGAAACATTTGGGGTGAAATCACTTTGCGGATAAGAAGGAATTGCAAGTTACATTTGCGAACTCCTTTAAACAACTTTACAAATATCCGTATTGTGAAGATATGTTTAAACTAATGTCACACTAGTATAAATGACTAAACGTTTACGAAGATTGTATCTTTAATTCTAATAATAATAAAGAAGACTGTGAGTGTGTGCCGGTGTCTCTGTGTGTGTATCAGTGTCTCTCTCTTTATGTGTGTATCAGTGTCTCTCTCTATATGTGTGTATCAGTGTCTCTCTCTATATGTGTGTATCAGTGTCTGTGTGTGTGTGTGTGTGTGTCAGTGTCTCTGTGTTGTGTCAGAGCCTCTGTGTGTTTGTTTCAGTGTCTCTGTGTGTGTCAGTATCTGTGTGTGTGTCAATGTCTGTGTGTGTGCGTTACCGTCTACAGGGCAGATATCTGCATTTAAAGATACAAATCTTGGCGCAAACATACTTTGGAGATTAGAAACAAATTGCTCCTTGGTAAAAGATACGGTAATATCAAGACGATTTTTCCCAAATTATTTTTATCAATTTTTCTGTTCAGTCTGTAGACAAAGTCCTCTGCTATAGAAAATAATGTAGGATATATATCTATTAAACAGAAATATCATGACGATGGCTGATGTGTTTTAATTCTTTTTTTTGTCATGTTTTAATCCAGTTAACATGCTTCTGGATGTTAAATGTATTCTACTATTCTATTGTTGAAATCAAATGCATAGTACGAACAGTTATTTAAATTCAGTTACCTAAATACACGTACAATTATTTGACTCTATTAGCGACTTTCAATTAGACAGCAGACAGAACAGGAGAAAAGCTACTACAGGAAAGCAGGTTAAATGTTTAACACAATTTGACTTTTAAAATTACTTTGTTAAAGTAACTATGAATATCAAACTATGTATTAATTCAAAATATATTCCTAGCGAAGAATCTAGTCACCGAAGGCGGCTAGTCAAGAAATAAAGATAAGTATATGATGTTTTATGGATTGCGTTAGTATTTCTTTTACCTAAAAATTTTAAGAAATTTTTCTTTGTAAGTTTAATATTGAATTCTTCCTACAATTTAGAAGAGCAAAAAAGTATTTAGGTACGCCTAATGTGATCATACGGCCCGTTTTGAAAGGGATCATGCCATTTTTAGATAGCTTGTCCTATTGTCCCTTAGCGTAGATTCGAGATGCCGTATTGTCCCATTTTCAGAAAGAGAGCAACTATCGTTATCAAATTCCAAAAAGGGACAAAAAATAAAAATAAAAAGATAACATGCTGGCGGTGGGTTATGCGCAATACATCTCAAACAAATGCACGTCACTCAGAACCCTGCTAGCTCGTATATGTTTCTAACTACAATACACTGCAAAAGTTGACAGAATAGAACACTGAGTTCGTTTCAACCGATAGTCTTCGGTGGAATTATTCGAGTAAATTTAAACAATTCATATTTCCTTAAACTAAGGGTCTCCGTTCTCATAATCATTTAAGGAAAAGGACCAAATATTGTTTTCAAAACTTACTGAACTTGCAAGCGGTTGAGGTTCTTCACTGCAATACGAAGTCAACATTACTGAAAGGTGGAAAATACGTTGACGAACATGATAATAAAAAGTCAAGACTCAAAGGAAATATATCGGGTCATGACACAAAGATGAAGAAACACAAATAGAAGGACACACATGAGCATCATGCAAATCACAGCGAGAAACACCAATCAGAACATCGAAGTCGTCCAAAAGATCACAGTAATGATGAATCTCATAAGCATAAAGAACATGGTTCTGTTTCAAACAAAATCTCTAATCTTGTTTTTGCCGATGCAGAAAAGATGGAGATTTTTTTTCTTTCAATCTAAAAGTTAGCTATTCCTAAGCAAATGTATCTCTGTGGAAAGTAATAATTGTGTGAAATTTTTAGTTTTCAGAAAGGATCTTAGTTGTGTAATCATCGTTATTAGTAGAATGTTCCTATACCTGTCAAACTTACGGTAACAGAGCAAACAGTTCCAGAAGTGTATGGAATCATTCTTCCATCTGTGTTTGAAATTTAGATTATTATAATTATGTGTTTCTTAAAGAATATATTTAACTTGATTTTTTTATTTTGAACTTGTATATGTTGTTCTATTTCTCTTCATTGGGAATTCCAAATCAGTTGCGCTTCCACATCTCTACTCCTCAAAATGTCAGCGACAAATTATTGTTTGGAACTTTTCCTTTGTTTCAGGACATTCTTTGACTCTGTAGATGGTTGTCTAATGCTGAGCAACTCAAGCTATTTTTTGTAATGGCAGAATTTTCAGAATTCATCTGACCAGCGGCCAGAGAGTCGTGCTCGTTTTGTTAGCCATGAAATGAATGCGCTCTCAGATTATTTCTATATTTTCTTGCAATGTGTTAATTCATCTATGTGTACATATGTAAATTTATTAGAATATATTAATCTATAAAAGGACCTGGCTTCTTTATTTGATTCTATAAGCTAAGGAGTGACACTAAAACGATTCCCTGACACATCATGGTTCGGCGTGAAATTTAGTCAGACAAGCTATGAAAGGTATGTGTGTGGAGTCAGTCCAACTGCGAGTGGATTTGGACAAAGGAATTGTACTAGGGGTAAACATTAATTTTTCCCTCGACTTTCTCGCATACTAATAGAATGCGGCGTTTTTTGAATTTAATTGGTAGTACGAAAGGAGAGAGTTGAGCATTTCGACCTCTTCACTTTAACAGATTCGATAAAGAATTTATACAGACCTATTATTCTGTCTCCAAGACCACATCAAGTTTCGTTTATCTAGCTGGTTGTGCTTTTAAATTACCTGCTGGAGAGACAGACAAACAGTCAACTTATTACTGATTTGGTCCAAAGATTAAAAACGATTTATTGCTTTAGTGATAAAAAACGCAAATTTCATCCATCTGTCTCGTAGTTTTTTTTAGTTACAGTTTTAACATACAGACGGATGAACAGCACTTCTTTCGATGAATTTCGTCGAAAATTCGATAGAAATCTACAATTTCGGTGAAAAGACAGCAGAACAAATTTTTTCCTTCTAACTGTTTTTGTATCATAGTTACCATGTTGTAAAACAAACATCGTTGCAATTTTTTTTCTTTTTTCATTCAGGAAAGTCTAAAGAGGTGAGATTCATCGCTTCGCAGGGTCGAGTTTTGTCGCTTACAATGATTTCTTTTTGTTTTTCAAATATGCAAAAAAAATATTGTAAAACAAGGTATGATATTTTTTTTCTTATAAGAACACCAATAAAGATTTATAATAGTAAGGTTTTTAATTTTCAAATCAATGATTGTTTGCTTGCATTATTTTTATTTCTGTAATGAAGATACAGAGTGTCAATTAGATCATTTTTTATATTTGAAATTCCGCTATTAATTTCCGAAATTTAAAATAAATAAAATCTATATACTGTAAATCAGAGTAAAATAATCTTAAGTTCAATTTTGATGTTTTTATCTTATTTGTATTATCTTGACCGCATTTTCGGATAAGTAAAGTGTCGTACTTGCAAGCCAAAAAGGTAAAAAAGAAAGATAACCGGTCTCAAAAAAGCCAATCCTGCCTTGCTATACCATGGCTTATCAGTAAAAGAAAAAAAGACACAATGAAGTTCCCAGAGGTAAAAAAAACTAGTTCCTGCACCTGCTACCCCGTAAATTGGGGATTTCCTTTAAGCAGTGGTCGTCGCTTAGAGGAGTTTTACTGTAACTATACTTTTACTGTTGTAATGAAATTCGAATCAAATTTATTGTCTCACCAAATACTCCACTAATTTGTTTCCACTTTTAAAGTAGCAATTAACCTAAAACTTCTTAATGTAGTATCGTAAAGGATTTATTTTTTTTAAAATTTCGACCGTCTTCCAACCCTGCTGCTCTTTCCAGTATTATAAATTAATTTATTCATTAAAATTCTGTTAATTGTGTGATATTACGTAAAGAATGTAACGACTGATATAATCAAGTCATAACTCAAAACAGGCGAATCAATCCTAAAATATGACGCTACAATACTTCAGACTAGAGTTTTGAATTTCCTTCTGTCTTTCAGTACAGAATGATTCAAATGATTATTGCAGCATTAATTCTTCATTGCTTTTCTAAGAAACATATTCAGCATATATAATGAATGTATGAAATAGTTTAAATAAAAAAAGAACACAATGAATAATGTTTCCATATCTTTAGATAATGGAATAGATGAAAATTACACAACATATACACGGTTGAAATTTCGCCACTTACACAAGTCAAATGTTTCGTGTAAATGATGAATACATTTTAAGCCATTCCAATATTTTATAAGCTTTCTGCAATGGAAGAGAGAGATACGCAATTAAATAATTGCTAAAACATTGAATTCGGATTGATTAACATTCTCATTTATTTATTATTAGCCGCCTTCGGCGACCAGTTTGTTCGCCGGGAATATGATTTCAATCGAATCTTGCATCATTTTCTATTCATGGTTCTCTTAAGAAAATAATTTTAAACTAGTGATAGATATTTAACCTATGTTCTATCAGTGACCTTAGACCTCTGCTATTCACTATCTTCATAAATGCTCCTAACGAAGTCATGTAACCTCTGATTCCATATTGTCGGCACTAACTTCATTTTGTTATTCCTCTTGTAAAATATGCATTTAATTCAGCTGTCCATAAAATGACGTAGAACATTTTATGGCCAGCGGCATGTTAGCTGGATTAAAGATGCTGAGAAAAGAATGAAAACATAGCATCCATAAACATCCAGCTTACTTCCAATAAATAGTGATGAAATAAAATATGAAAAAGAAATGTATTAAAGTACCTTAGCTTTCAACAATGAAAGAGAAATACACAATTAAATATCTGTTTAAACAATGAAAACGGTTTCAATTTCGTTACACCTATGAAACGTTATGTTGTAAATTATACCAAAAAGTATTTTTAAAAGGTTATTAAAATTAGAGAGAAAAAAATGTACGGCAACTTCATTGATGTAATTGAAAATGTAATTCCTTGCACTTTCAAATGCCTTAAAAATGATTTTTGTGCTGTAATATTTTTGGTAGTTATTACGGAAAAACCCTAAATATTTGCTTAATTTTTAATTAATAACAATTCTAATTAAAATTTTTAAAAAATGGCTCCGAGGTGCATATTTCCACCCCCTAAACAATGCTCGTGCCAAATGTCGTAGCTCTATGTCCAGCGGTCTGTCATGTAGAGCTTCAACACACACAGAAAGGCACGCCCATTCTCCTTTATAATTACTACAAATAATGTTCAACTCATCCAATTGTAATATTTTTCAACCGGTTTCATTGCCATATGTCAGAATTTAATTATTTTATTATTTAAAAAGTAATTTCCTGCTTCCTAGGATTATTCTGCACCAAAACCTAAATAATGATGCAAAAAAATAATAAAAAAATTCTGCTAAATTAATTCAGGCTATAAAGGGTTAATTAACTTAAAAAATTATCTCCAGTGCGTCGCCCGATTATGGGTCATCATTATCTCGAATTTTACAACAGTTCTTGATTTTTTGTTTAACTTTGAATCTGATATAAGAAAACAGGTTCAAAATTGTTATGCAAATTGTCAATCAAATGATTTAAGCAAAGTCTACCGACCTTTCCAGATGCTAACAAATTTCATAAGAGGGTGCTTTCGTCGATGGCGGCTTTTTGTTTTTGTGGATGGGAGGCTTAACTCAAAGTGTTGTGCCCTACTGCTTCAACCAACGGAATTAAAGATATATTTTAGAGCAATTTTTTGCATATCTGGAACGACCGACTTCTCGAAATGCAAATATGTTTGATACCGTGATTTTTGAAATCTTCCTTCTTTAAGAATCAGTATTCAACGTGGTCTGTGGGTATTACATGTTAAAAATGTTCTTAAATGGATATAAGAATATATAGAAATTTGATACAAAATTTTACTTCTTCATTTCTAATCCACGGCACTTCACTTTAATTCTTTTTTATAAGTAAGAAATACAGGCTCACAATCTTGAAAATGATTATTTTTATAAATATTAAAATGTCCAATGCATTAAGAGACTTCTATTTAAACCATATTGAATTAATTTTGTAGATTGAATTTTATTTTAAAAACAATACCACATATAAAAATAAGCTTTATATAAAAAAAATTATCGTACACGTTTTTGTTGATCAATTTTTTCAGAGAGCCTATTAATTGTGTGTGTCTATTACAATGGATTAAAGTTACTCTGGGAGATAAGTATACTACAGAAAGTGGAAGACGAACTAATAAAGAGAAAATGCATTCACATGAATAATCAGAATCGAATCCTTCGTTCACCGTTTTAAGTCAGCAAGAAAACGATTTGGAATTACGACTCAGTACAGTTTACTGACCCAAGGCTTATTTTTGTTATTATTTTTCTTTTTATTTAATGGTTTAATAACTTCTAAGTTATAATCAATTTTTTCAGTAAATTTATTATCAGATTGAGATTTTAAGTTAACATATAAATATCTCAGTAAATTGTAGTTAATACTTTCATAACCCTATTGTAGATATTAGGAGAAAATTTTATAGTAGTTTTGCATTAACTTGATTTTCAGGAGAGGGGAATGGTGGACTTCACGTGAGACATTCTGATGGGAGGTTACGGTATAATTTACAGTTGTTAAAAGATAAAAAAAAGATGAAATATTATAGTAAGGAAAGTAATATGATAAAATTTTATTGAATTTTTAATTTTTTTTTCTTTTTGGTTTTGAGGAGATGGGACTGATGGACTTTTGCATGGGACATTCTGATGGAACTCTACGGTACGACATGCAATTGTTGTTATTTGGGCTGAAAGTTTATTTCTTGCGTTTTTTGCTTGTAAAAATATTTTTGATATGTATATTATGCATACGTAGATACATCTTACATAAAGCTTTCCAAGTTAAAAATGCCCTGTTTTGAAATATTGGACTGACTGATTTAGAATGTCTGTTGTTAATGTTACACTAATTTATTGCTACTTACTACTGCTAGTATTTTATAGACATCGGTATATTTATAGTGCATCTTATTTCTCCAAATTTTAATTCCATTTTAAGAAGATTCTTTTCATTAGTTTTTTCAATCGTAGAGTTAAAAATAACGATTCAATATTTGCAAACAACGGATAAAAATTAAATTGTTCATATTCATGTATAAAATAAACTTAAAGAATTTAACTAAATAGCTAATACTTTATAAAGGCTATGAGAAGATTTTCATTTATTTAACAAACATGTCTCTTCAATTCAGAAATTTTTAATCACTCCTTTTACTTAATTCTAGACTTACAATTTTTATACCACAAGAAGTAAGCTTAGAAATATGGCTGGAACCTTTTCCGAAACAAATTCGTCATCGAATTCATAAGAAAGAGATGGGGGTTCTGCTATAGAGTGCCATTTTTTAGTCTTCATTGAATCAGCTCTGCAAAAGCGTAGTCTATCATTTGATGTCAATCGCCTTTCTATACAGTTACAGTTCATATACACAGAATACAGTTCGGAAAGCAGGCTGAAGATAGTAGATAAAGGCCGAAGTTTAATTGTTTTAATTATTTAATAAATTATTTTTATTACTTAAAAAGTATTTTCTTCCTACCAAAGGATTATTCTGTGCCAAACCTTCCCTAATGAGGCAAAAATGAAATATCAAATTTGGTGTTAAATTAATTCAGGCAATAGAGGGTTATTTAACATAAAAATTCATTTTCAATAAAACTATTTGCATCGAAAACTCGATGAAACATCCAATATGTCTTCCCCATTCTGTGTCATCATTGTCACAAGGTTTACTTCAGTCTTTGATTTTCTTTTAACCCTCTGAGTGGTTCGGTCTTCTTTGTAAAGCGATTCCAAAAGCGAGCGATTGAAGAACCTTTATCTGTTTTAAAAGTGTGCCTTCCTCCCAACAGAAAATGTTCCGAAAGCGCTGCAGATCGAGTCTCGGGGGGGGGGGGGGGGGGGGGGGGGGGGGGGGGG
>BGPR01001602.1:0-75548 GCA_013235015.1 Araneus ventricosus | reverse complement strand
GGCGATGTGTAACGTCACTTTCGGTTGCGACTGTTTAAGAAGAAGTTTTTCTATTGTTTTAAGGATATTTTTACATACATGGAGCAGCAGAGATTGCTTAAACGCTTTTTTGTAGTTTCAGTACTAAATGACGCAAGAGTGCAGTCTTATTTTGTCTCAGAAACTTACTTTCCAAATATATAAATCTAATAAAATTCTTAATTTTTTAAAAATTAAATATGTCTATTTCATGAAGATATTGTTACAAAAATTTTCCGGTGAGTGTTCACGTGAACGCAGTCTAATAAGCAGGATAAAAAACACAGCTATTTATTTCACGAATATCCTATGGGAAAAAACGTAGCTCCGGTAGCAAAACAGCACTTGTATAATCACTTTACAATAGATATAAGAAATAAATCTCAATTACAGCATTTTCAGTAGCGCTCAATGATTATCAGTTCACCAGCTTCTCTGCTGAACAAAGTCCGTGACGTAATCTCTAGACAGTTCTTAATATTATTGGCTCTCAGCAGTGTTAGGACCATAGTTCATGATTTTTCTAGAAGATTGCTTTTGCCACCAAAGTCTCCAGGTTTTTCGCCAAGATTAGCATGTCAGGAAACAACTTTAACACTTTGTAACAATAACCATTTGTAAAACGGATATGTTGACTTTTGATAAGAAATTTTCACTTATATGGATTGCATTAATTGATTGCTGGAATAATTTAAAACTTTTATAATGAATGTAGACGTAATTTTGAAAATTGGACTACTATACGAAATCTGTATGATTCGATAAATTCTTGATAAACAAAAACGCTATGATGCTTGACCAAATAACCAAATGCTATGATAAACCAAATGCTATGATACGAAGGAGTTTGTTTTGTATGATCTGCAGTTCACCTCGTAATTTTGGCGGTATTACCCGAAATCGGTGTAACATACTTCAAGATAGATATAATTACTTGTTCGAATAGCTACAATCTGTTGGCCGAATATATTACGGAATATTTTCCTGATATGAATATGAATATGCGTATTAGGTCAATATTTTTCTTTTTTGAATTAAATGTTAGCTCCAAATGTGTATGTTCAGTATACTCGATTCTATTATTTCCCTCTATTTTATTTTACTACTAGACGCCTTCGGAAACCAGCTTGTTTGCCGGGAATATAATTTCAATTGATTCCTTATGTATAATCTGATATTCATGGCTCCCTTAACAAACTAATTTCAAACTTCAAATTGTTTTAGATATTTAACCCTTGATTTTTAGTAGGTTTTCGTATTTATTTTTATTGTTAACACGAACGTCCATAGAGGAGTCGAGAAACTGTCGGTGCCATATGGCATCTATTACGAAACTATCGGCTCCAATTTGACTGTTTGATTCCTCATGCAAAATTTATATTGGTTCTTTTACAGATTCTTAGAAAAACTAGTGAAAGAAAAAAAGGAAAAGTTAATTCATTAGGGTATTGCATTTGCTTTTACTAATGGAAGAGAAATAAGCAAATAAATATTTGTTGAAATAACGAAAACGGTTTGAATTTCATTGCAACATTGACAATAATTGTTATTAATTATACGTAAAAATAATTTTAAAAATTCATTAAAATTAGAAAAAAATTGTACAGCTACTTAATTGATATTATTGAAAAGATAATATTTTGCCCTTTCAGATGGTACAAATATAAGTTTTCTGCTGAAATACTTTTGGGAGTTATTACCAAAACGCCTAGATTTCAAATAATTTTTAATCAACTGAAATTCTAATAAAAATTTAAAAAGAAGGGCTCCTTGGTGCACACTCCCACCCTTCAATGCATGTTTGTGCCAAATTCTGTAGCTCTATGTTCAGCTGTCTGCACTGTAGAGAGCCATCACACACACACATTCTACTTAATTAATCTTAGAGACAATCTGCATTCGGCGACCTGTTTTTCGCCATCAATATAATTTCAACTGACTCTCTTATGCATAATTTGATATTCATGGTTCTCTTAGCAATTTTTAACTTCTAATTCCGATATACATTTAGCCAGCGTTATTGTCATGGCATTGCACTTGTTCTGCTCCTTGTCGACGTGAAAGTTACTACTTAAGTGAAGTAACTGTTCGTGTCTTGTAACATCTAATTGTACGTTATCGAAGCGAACTTTAATTTAAATAACCGGATTTCAACATAAACCAGCGTTGCGCGTTTTACGTAGAGCAGCATTTTAATTCGCTCAAAACATGCTGATGAAAATCTAGCAACCATAATCGTTCAGTTTACAGGATTATTTCCTTATATACTTTTTATCTAGAGGACTTTCTTTACTGATTTCACAGAAAAATTTATCAAATAAAAAAGAAAGCAAAATTCAATAGTTTATTATCCTAGCTTTCAACAACAGAAGAGAAATACACAATTAAACATTTTTAATCAATGAAAACGGTTTGAATTTCATTGTAGCAATGAAAAGTATTGTTGTAAATTATGACAAAAAATATTTTTACAAATTTATTAAAATTAGAGAAAAAAATCGTACGACAACTTAATTGATAACATAGAAAAGATAATTTTTTAAATTTTCAGTTGGTGTAAAAAAAAGTTTTGTTCTGTAATGTTTATGGAAGTTATTTAGGTAGAATGCGAAAATTTAGCTTTATTTTTAATTAATTAAAATTCTAATTAAAATTCTTTAAAAACGGCCCTGAGGTACACATTCCCACCCTCCAAAATATGTTTGTGCCAAATTTCGTTGCTCTAGGTGTAACGGTCTGTCCTGTAAAGCTCGAACACACACACGCAACACACACATATTCTCTTTATTATTAGTAGAGATTAATGCGTTGTTTTGTAATTTTGCTTGTCTGAAATGCTTTCATTTATAACATCAACGCCAAGCGTTCCATATGTGTTTTACTCAAATTTTTTATTATTATTTTGTAATTATTCTGCGCTCGACATCCAAACCACCGGGAGATATTGCAAGGTACAACTTCACTCGTAACTTTGTAATCGGAATTCTGCCTAAGGTAAGTTCCAACAATTCCACTTACTGTCGAATGATGTCGTACAAGCATTACTAGAAATATATTATTGTGTGATGGTGTAACTTTTGTGTGTAAAGTATATTAGTAAAATTATTGTCTTTAAATGAAACCATGTTTCCTTCCTAGATATTTTACAGGCAAATGAATGACTTTAAAAAGATTCCAGTAAGGAAAGAAATTCTGATCTTTCAGCAGATTCTCATCAACGGCATCGCAACGTCATCAGCACGTGATAAATATTTGGAGCTCCAGCCTTGAACTGGAAGTTAACCAGATAAGTAAAATTTTCCTTTTAATTGGAAAATTGAGTTTCGTTTGACGCAAAATTTCAGGAGGTGAAAAAGACATCTTGAATTATTAAGACAAATCTTAAACGTGCCTGAACGGCATTAATAAGCATTAAGCATCGCAAATTCTTTGGATGTGTCTTAATCTTTAGGGAGAAAATACTTAATGAGTAAAATAGAAAAACTTGAAAAGACCTGTCATCGTTTTCATTCAGCAGATACTGAACTTCCTGAAGAAATGAGAAAAATTGAAAATCTCGAAAACAAATATTTGAAACCAAAACCACGCTACAGAAATCTCTTCATGATTTGGCTATGAACATATCCACGATCCCAATGAATAATGTTATGCAAGCGTAACTACGATGTTAATATTATTGTGAATATGTGAGCCTTTCAACTTGTGCAATTTAAGTGGTGTATCCTTTTATATCAATGAATTAACTACAAACATCCCTTCCTGTAGGGATGTCGTCATTTGCGCTTGCGACTTTTCCATGTGCTCTTTTGTGAATAATATTGTAATATTCTATAGTTAACGTCGGTGTGAGGCTGATTTGGAAGACTGATAATTTTCTTATGAAATAATTTAGAAAGTATTGTTTCAACAGATTTATCTTAGATTGATATACATCTCTAAGCATTTTCGCAAAATATTTTATATATTAAGGGATACAGATTAAACCAAACATTGAAATGTGCATAGACGAGTAAAAAAATATTTACCACTACTTTAATAAAATAATTTTGTATTTACATTTTTACAAATTTGAATCATTAACCAATAGTTTGGATGTCATCCATGGTTTTTATTTATAGTTCGGATTTTTATATTCGAACTGGTAATCACAAATTAGTACTTTCTTTGATATAAAGTTCTTGTGCCCCACCCTGACTTTAAAGTTTGCAGCGAACTTTTCGGTCTCACTGTAACCCATACAATGCTATCTTCAAAGAGGTGGTGAGGAATATTATTTTATCTGGTATTGGTTTCACTGAGTATTATTTCTTTCGACTTACTTATGTTGAATTATGCGTTAGTCATTCTCCAAGGGTTAAATTGTTTAGAGACTCTCTCTAAATCCAAACTCTTCAGCAGGAATAATTGGGAGTTAATTAATTTTTCAAAGATTTGAGAAATGGAATTAAACAAGCTGATCAGAAATTTTGAAGTAGTTTTAGGTCCTGCTCTAACATAGGAAGCATGATTATAGCGGCCGATTTCCAGGAATTCACATGAAAAGTTATAAGCATGCATTTAGTAAATTTTTTTAAGTTAAAATTGATTTAGGACTGTCCATGACTGTAACATTTTAAATTTTGTCGGTGTCGGAGTGGTTCAATTTCTTGACAAATTCAATACTTTGGGCTGATTTGCAAAAATGTGATGTAGGACCTTGACACTTAGCATTTGTGTAGTTAGGTACTACTATTATTTCTATATGTTCAATTTCAGAAGATTCAGGATTTTTTTTGAATGCGTTGGGAAGAACATTTTCTTTCTCTGAATTAGAGCAAGCTAAGCTAGATGCACCTATATTCGGCGAATTTTGATTTCTTAGTTTTCTTGCAGGTTAGGAAAGTAATTGTCTTTGGGGTTAAGATCTTCCAACAACTTTTTTTTCTTTTGCAGTTATTAAAATGTGCTCTTTTAATTATTCGGCTCTCAAATTATTTATTAAACTCTACTTTATGTAGTCTGTATCTGGCGAAAGGTAAAAGTGAACGTTCGCAATTTTAATTCTCAATTCCTTCAGTTGTAGCTGGCGGAGATTTTTACGATTTCCAATTATGTTTTTGATGTGCTATTGATATTTATTGCACTAATAATGATGTGGTGAGAATTTTCTATTTCAGTCTCAAATTCAGTTTTACTAGAAATACCAGGATTGTGAGAGTTTGCTCCCAAGAGTTAAAGCTAGCATATAATATTTTCCATTTTACAGAAATCTATCTGTAGATCGTATAGTTCGAAATTGTAAAGTCGTGGAATGATTCAGGAGGATTTCTTACAAATAAAATATGTGAGGCCTCATTTTTCAATGAAATTCTTAAAATTTCTTTAAACGAGCTTTGATCTAATAAGTGTGATTCCAAGATTTGCATTTGATAATGCAGTCTTTATTGTTGATTCTGCACGGAAATCTAGAATAGAACTTGTCAGGTTATAAAAGATTGAATCTACATATTTAACATTTACATATATTACTACATATTTACATTGAAATCTACATACTTAAGGATTCATGTGCCTGAACCATCATAGCTCGATTAATTGCGGCGGAAATATTAGACGTTTACAATGTGCAGGCCCATATACGACCAAAAAATGTGAAATTTAGGATAAAGTCGAAGATACTGATTGTATCAATTGTGGGAAGACGTCATGTTGGTTCTTGACGACGTTACGAATGCTTACCTAAGCCAAAAGTGGCTTACGGTATGTCTAGAAAGAACCCACAAAAGCAGAGTTTTTCTACCCACCCAACAGCAAATAATCTATCTTTCTCAAACGTTGAAAAAGTTCACAGAAGTAGAAAAAAACATTCACAAAACGGTTGTAAGCATTCAACATTTAAGAACATTAAAAAAATTCGCAAGTAATTTAAAATTTTTAAACATTAAATCTTAAAACACCAAACAATTTAAAATATCTTGTTCTTCAGAAAACTCGTTAAAAATTTTATGAAATTGATGTAAAGAGAAATTACAGAACAATAATTTGTGGACTTAGTTTCATTATCGAGAACGTAAGTTTATTTTAAACAAACTTTAACTATTTCATCTATTCTATTTACATAAATCATCTTCTGAGATACACACCTATCAGTGCGGGGTGACAATAGACCTTTTTGTTTTTCATACGTCTTCAGTCCTAAGGTACACATATGTGTACTTGCAATTTTTTAAAATTTTTCTTTGCCTCCAAAGTAAACTTATAACGAAAAAAGCTATGCATTGCAAAATGTATGAATGTAGCTTTCAGTTTCCATCAATAGATGGCAGTACCTTTGGTATTTTTTCCCTACTCGTCGCTGTGAATTAGTGATATGAGGAAAATGGCGTCGAACAGAAAACCGAGAAAAAGTAAGTATATTTTTGATCATTTATTATTAAAATAAAGTCTTGTATATTTTTTATAACATCTTTAATGTTGTTTAGGGTCATAATCAAAGTATAGTAAGTTATCTATTATAGAATGAGTAAAAATGTAAGTTGAACTTATGGTACACATATGTGCACCTCAGGCATTTACGTGCCCATTTCCTGACTGCTTGTGCTTCGGAGTAATGTTTATTTTTAGAGGGCTTATTTTCAAATTGTCATTTCTTGACCTTCTATATATTGTATATCTTTTTATATTCGCATAATTCGTATGTTCTATAATTTTAAATATATTTATTAATAAAAAAATTAGTTTTATTGCTGTCTTGTATTCAGTAATTAAAATTTCAATCAATCATCATAACAGTGTACGGGATTTTATAAAGTAATGATATTTTTTTTTCATCATCCAGGTGTTCTAACTCAAGAGGTGATTATTGAACTTTTAGAACAAAGTGATTTTTCTGAAGGTAGTGTTTCGGATAATAGTTACTCAAATCATAAATCAAATTCTTCAAATTAGAATAAATGAAAATTAATGTGAAGATAAATCTGAAAATGAATCCACTGTGGTTGATAACACGAAAACCATCACCAAAGCACGAAAACTTTTATGGATAAAAAAGAAGTATGTTTTTTAAATTATTTTTTTATATAACCAAAAATGTTTTAAAATTTAATCATCATAAAATTATCTTTTATAGTATTACGATACAATTAAAGTTTAATAAGTATTGTATTATTTTTTTACAGAATACCCCAAAGAGGTTCTCAAATGGAAGATGATGGCGATTTCAATGAGGAAAATGAAAAGGAACCATTAGACTAGTTTTCTGAATATTTTAACTTCGAATTTTGGGAAGAACTGTCGATACAGACAAACTTATATTCTGTACAACAGCGTGATCACAAATCGGTTAAAACAACTGCTCATGAGATGATGATACTATTTGGACTATGCATTGCCATGGGAACTTTGAAATATCCCCAAGTTAGAATGTATTGGTTTCGTGAACTAGGACTTCCTTATTTCCTCAATACCATGATAAGAGACAGAATTTTCGATCTTCGGAACTATTTGCATTTTGCAGATAATTATGCTGCAAGAGACGATGGCAAAAAACTTTGGAAGATACCCCCTTTCATAGACTGTGTTAAAAATAAAAGTATCACTCTGCCTAGGCCAAAACATATCTCCATTGATGAACAGATGATTCTTTGTTCAGGCAGATGTCAGTTCCGTCAATACGTGCCATCAAAGCCTAACCTACTTGGATTTAAAAAATCATTTTAGATTCAACAGAAGGTTTGGTATTAGATTTTAAATTGTATGAAGGAAAAGAAACTGCGCCTGAAGCAGATATGAAAGAATTTGGGTTAGGGGCTGGAATTGTTAAATTTTTAACCAAGAATGTTCCTGATGAAGGGGGAAATACTATCTATACTGATAGATATTTTATTAGCACAAAATGTGGAGAATATTTGATATCAAAAGGCAAGTATATATGACCGGCACTATAATGAATAATAGGGTTTCTCACGTATCTAAAAAATGGAATCCGAAAACTGTATGAAAAGAGGAGAATGGGTTACAGATGATAGTAAAGTGTGCTTGTCAAGCGGAAAGATAACAAATTCGTAACTTTGTAATCCACTTGTATAGGTAGTGAGCCGATTGGAACCTGTATTGAAACATAAAGAATTGAAACATAAAGCTGATGTAAGACAACCTGCTATTGTAAAATCATATAATATGGATACAGGAGGCATCGATTTGTCTGATCGTTATTTGGCATATCACCGGTGCGCAATAAGGACAAAAAAATGGCCCACGCGGGTATTCACACATTTTATAGACTTAGCAGTTATTAACTGCTGGATGTACTACAAAATGGTGCAAAAGCGAAAGGCAGAACTTTAGAAAAATGTGATGTCCTAAATGTAATTCCGAATGCATATAAGTCGGGCAGTGTTGAAATATGAAGAGACTCCCTTGATCAGCAGGTAAAGATGGCCAAAAATAAATAAAAAAATCATTTTTGTATTAAAGCAAATCAGTGGAAGAATGGTCATCAAATGATGGAAACACACCTAAAAGACCACTGGAAATTTCATTGCCACCATCAAGTGAAAATATTCCTAAACGAGCAAGACAAGTTGTCAACTACACCTTTACAAAAATAAGACTTGATATCTCAAGCCATTTACCTCAATATATGAACCATAAATTTGCATCAAAATGCATGTATCCGGGATGAAAATCTAGGAGTAGAGTCCAGTGCACGAAATGCAATATCTACTTATGTATATTAAAAAACAATTGTTTTTATTGAACTTTTATTCAAATTAAGATTTAATAAATTCTTTAAATAATAAATTTTGTATTTGTTCATGTAATAAGGCTTTGCAATAAAAAAGTAATGTATTTATTAAATAACAGGGAAAATTTAAAATATTTTTTGTAGAGGATAATTCTACCACTATTTTAATTAAAACATTTAATATATAATGTTTTTAACCTTTGAAATATCAACATTTGGGTTGTCAGTATGTATTTCGTTTATATAATGCTCGGATTTTTACATTTGGGCTGGTAAACCAAAAATTAGTACTATAATTTGACATGGATAAATTATCAAAACCTATGGCCTTAATCACCCTGTAAAGTAAATAAAAACGTTTTCAGACGCATAGTAGATATATCATTTAAGTCACACATACTATGTTCTTCTCAAAGAGAAGCAGATGAGTATAAATTTAACTAAGATTGGTCTTACTGAGCATTATTGCTTTCGACTTAGGTAAGTTCAATATTATACTCCAACGCTTTAGCTGTTCTTCAAGGGATGAAATGTTGAGTGCCTTTCTGTGAAACCAAATTGTTCAGCTAGAATTATCTGGCGTAAATTAATTTTTAAAAGATTTTACCAATGAAACTAAACAAACTGGTACATCGGAAATTTTGAGGCAGTATCATGTTCTGCGCCAACGTAGGAAGCGGCAGATTTCCAGTAATTCAGGTAATGAGTTAGAAGCGTCCACATATTAAAAGGTTTTAATATAAAAGTCATTGATTTAATTGGAAAGTACATGAGAATTACATATGGAATTTTGTCTCGGCAGGAGTTGTTTAATTTTCCGACAGTTTCAATCCGTCGTAGCTTCGTTAAAGGTATTATAAATTTCGAAGTTTTCTTCGCCAATTACATGGAATAGAATGGATATCGTCTGGGTCTCAGGCTTGCTATTTAGCGATGTTGCTTCCGTATAAAGCGGCAAACGTTGTTTCTATATCTTCCAGGATTCCGATGGGTTCAAATTTAATTTCAAAGATATAGGCTGTGCTAGGCATCCCATGGTGTCGGTCAATTTCAAAGTTTCATTTTTCTTCTGACACCATAAATGTGTAGTGTTGTTGAATCCCAATACAGAAACCACGTAGTAGCCTGAAAAACGTTTATTGAATCACTTCAGAAAGGAAGAGCGAGCACTCTTAGTATATACAGCCTTTATGAACAAGGCGGCGTATGAATACACAACAGTTTTGCACTATTTATTTCTCTTCATTTTCAGAAGGTTCATGAATTTCTTAGAGTGTGTTGGAAAGAACCTTTGCTCTCCCTGAATTAAAGGAAACTAAGCATGAGGGAGATTAAATCCAGGGAAATTCATATATTTCTTGGTAAGTTTTCTTGACTGTTACGAAAGTAATTGTGTGTAGTGTTAAGATCTTCTCAAAGGTTTTGTTCTTTTGTTGTTATTGAATTAATTGTGCATGTGATATGACTAAACATTAAAGATTAAAAATGAAACTTAGAGCAAGTGTTATTATTGTGAAGATATTATGAAACACCTTATTCACAGAGACGGTCATCTTCCAATTGAAATACTGGGTGATCCAAAAGTCTGGAATTACATTAAAAATCAATAATTCTCAAATGAATGGATATAGAAATATGCTAATTGAAAATAAAGGATAGGACAGGGATATACAAGCTTTTTTCATGAAGATTCATTTTCAGAATTAAATTTACTAAAATAACATAAACGCAGCCGCAAATCAATAATTTTAAATTTCGAACTATCCATTTTTTAAAAAATTAAGCATCAAATATTTTATTTTTATTCCCGCAATGAGATAAATTTAATTTGATAAATAGTACCGTAATAAGTTACAGTGCAATTCACTTATTTATTACCAGTTTTACAATAGTGCTAAATATAATTATAATGTGCTATTATTAAAGTAAAATAAAAAGTTCGCGATTTTAACCATTCGATAAATAAAATATCAGTTTCTTCAGTCAAATAATGTGCTAGGATTTCTATTATTGTACAATACATTTAACTTGTAAGGCTAAAACAATTAATGTATACATTCGCGATTACGGTAATCAGGTGATTGCCATCGTCAAAAGATATTATTTAGGGCTAAAAGAAAAATCTACTTAAAAAAATTACTATGCAATATTGCCACCCAAAGCAATCTCACCGACGTTCACTGTGGCTTGGCGGGCAGAGCACTGAACTACGAAACCGGCCGGCCGTGGTTCGAGTCCCGGCCATGGCAGTCTATCGAAGGACTTGGATTTTTAATTTAAAAAGTTATTTAGTGTTTGTTCAGGTTCTGGAAAATTCTAGATATTTCTTTAAACATGTTTGGTGGATGTTTCTCGAATATTCTATGTTTGTATAAATATTGAGTCCCATCAGTAAAGGGGTGTTGTTCTCTGTCTGTGATGTTACGAGTTGCTTTGACTCTAATAAATCTATCTGTTTATTAAGCGTATCCTGTAAATTCTTCCGATCATCGTGACAATATTATCAGGAAATTTTTCTTTTACTTATTTGTAATATTTTATCTTGTTACTAGGGTGCTCTGCACTGTTCGCTAAAGCTTGCTAACCTATCATTAAGATTACGTAGCATTCTTCACAGGTTTGCTATGCAAACATTACTGGCTTCACTCCCTACAATTTGGACTCTGTGAATGTTAGCAAAAAATTATTATTGATTTTAATAGATTTGATTTTGATACTTGAGACTAAATCGGTATTGAATAAATTTGTTTGCCTTGATGATGGTCTTTTCTTAATTTTGTAAATATTTCGAAGAATTTCTAAGATTCAGCATAAACTAAATAAAATATTATGAACATAAAAAAGCTAAATAAAATTTCAAGATATATGAAGATAATCTTGAAAACAAATCTCTAAGGCTTAAAGAAAAGGTAAAATTTCCTTGCTAAAACCCCTGCCTGAATTTGATTTTTTAAAATTTTCCATGCCAAACCCTAGCTGTTGAAAGATTCGTCAAACTAGTTACAAAGTCTACAAAAAATTGCAGGAACAGGAAACAAAGATGGAACATTGGATCAGGAATACCAAACTTTGCTGAAAAAATCTGGACATATGAGAACGTATTTGACAATCAACAAAATTTAGCCAGGATTTTTGGTTGGATGATTCGGCAGGATATGGGAGAATCTTGGATTGTAACCACCTCCTCGTGATGAATTTTGGCTCATTTCCTTAAATAGTGTATTGAAATCAGCAAAGAGTTGCAAAATAATGTACTCTTATTAAATAATAATGAATAAAATAACTCAGGATAATGAATATTTCAAAATTAAGGTTTTTAATGATAAAAAAATACCACAGTGCGTTTGTTTGTAAAAGGGTGATAACCTATAATTTTTTCAACTAAATTCAAAAATCTTAGGCCTCTTGTACGAACTCAAAATGTTACGCATGGTATTTAAAAATGATTTTTCTGGCATCACGCAACTAAAATACGCGGTGCTTAGACACTATTAGAAATCAAAACCCGCAGCCTGTATAATGTTAACATAAAAGTAAGATTTGTTGATTTTCGTCTTTTTTCAAACTTGCCTAAAGTTTGCGTGAAAAAACGTGTAACTTTTATCTTAATATTTTAAAGTATTTTGTTGAATAGTAAAGTTAAATCAAAAGGTGAAAAAATTAAAGGATGTAATTGCACAATTTTCAAACACAGAATGGCATGGAGTTAACAGCCTATTTTCTCTGCTTTTTGGGAGTTATAAACCATTTTTTAGAAATTAAAAAAAATTTTAATTAATAAAACAAGAAAAATTTTAATTTCCTTCTTGATAACTGCTGGAAATATTTCAGCAAAAAAATAATTTTTCCCACATCTAAAAATTCTAAAAATTATATTTCCAATAATATAAGTTGCCGTAAAATTTATCTACAACAATACTTTTCATTGCTGCAATGATATTCGAACAGTTTTCATTGTTTAAACATATATTTAGTCGTTTTTTTCTCTATCATTGTTAATACCTAAGATAATATACAAACAGATTTTATTTCGATTTTTATTTAATGCATTCTTCTGTGAAATCGGTAGACAAAGTCCTTTAAGATAGTAAATGCAAATAGAATTAAATTCAGTAAGAAGAATTGTTATAGTTGCTATATTTTAATTCATTTTAACGACATGTTATACTATAGCTAACATATTGCTGTGTTTAAAACGTGGAGCGCCATTTAATGTTGAAACCAAAAATATATTTTTTAAAGGAGATTAAGAATCTGAAATTGGCTCCGACAATATTCGGTCAGATGTTACATGACACGGGCAGAAAGACAAAAAAAAAATAGAAAGGTTCATTGCGACTAAAAGAACATACGTTAAATGTATACAACAATGTGAACTTAAAAATAATTTTAAAAGAACCATGAATATTAAATGTTTCACAAGAGATTCAGTTAAAATTATATTGTCTGTGAAAAAGCTAATAGCTGAAGGCAGCAAGCAAATTTTTATGGAAGCATCCAGCTTCCCATTTAAAAGCGAAACAGAACCATTTGTACTCACAACTATTACCACCAAGTTCCGGATTAATCTATGTCTATTAATGTGTGTCATCCTCGAACGGTGTGAAACCATTAACAGTGAAAGGTGCTGTGAAACTCTCCAGAAATTGCATACAATCATTGGAAGTAGGAGGCTGGAAAGATTACATCAAGGAGTTAAACTTTTGAACGAAGACGGAAGACCCCCACATGTACGATGAAACCGAAAAAGGTTGCGTCAATGGATATTTGGAAAATGTTTCGTTACTCTAGTGCAAGCACTCTTGGATTATCATTTATTCGGACCTTCCAAGAAATTATTGAATGAAAACCCTTTGTGGATCAGAAGGAATTGCGCGACATTGCAACAAGCAGCTTGACGAATAGCACTGTTGTGAAGACCTGCTGAAACTAGAGTAACTATGAAATTAATGGGTTGTATCGAGGAATAAAGAAACGTACACTGTGCTTTCATGAAATGTGTCAAATGATTCCTTTCTTTAAAAATGTGTGTGTAATTTTGCCTTCTACCTATAATATTGGATTTCTATCGTACCGTTCAGCAAGGATTTAAAAATGTTGATTCGCATTTGGTTTAAGAGTTCACCCCAGAGAAATACAACGTCTCATCATATCATAAAATGCAGCTTCCTTGATGAAAGAAATTTCGAGACTTAACCATTTGTCCGCAAAGCCCTGACCGTCATGTTCTGAAAATGCGCAGGCCTATTGCTGTGGGACATATCGAACAGCTAAAAACCATTAACAGTGAGAATTATTGCAAAACTCTTCAGAAATTACATTCAGACATTAGAAGTAAGAGGTTGGAACGACTGCGGGAATAAGTTAATCGTTTGAACGATGAAGCAAGTCTCCACATGTCAAATCTAACCCAACTGTAATTTTAAAAAGGTCATTGAGAGGTCCTGCAACTTTTTATATGCTTTTCAAATAAAACTTCATTGAATTTTCATTCATTCCGACCTTCCAAGAATATTTTGAGGTGAAAACACATTGCGAATTAGAAGGAATTGCAAGATACATTTACGAACTCCTTTAAACAAATTTACAAATATCCGTATTGTGAAGATATGTTTAAACTAATGTAACGCTAGTATAAATGCCTCAACTTTTTCGAAGATTGTATCTTTAATTCTAATAATAATAAAGAAGACAGCAAGTGTGAGTGTCAGTGTCTCTTTGTTTGTGTGTCTGTGTCTCTGTGTGTTTGAGTCAGTGTGTCAGTGTGCGTTGACGTCTACAGGGCAGATCTCGGCATTTAGAGGTACAAAACTTGGCGCAAACATATTTTGGAGATTGGAAACATATTGCTCCTTAGTGAAAGCTATGGTAATATCTTGAGACGAATTTTTTCCCTATTTATTTTTATCAATATTTCTGTTAAGTCTGTAAACAAAGTCCTTTACTATACAAAATAATGTAGGAAATATATCTATTAAGCAGAATTGTCATAACGATGGCTGCTGTGTTTTAATTCTTTTTATCTGTCATGTTTTAATCCAAATAATATGCTGCTGGACGTTAAGTGTATTGTACTATTCTAATGTTGAAATCAAATTCATTGTACGGACAGTTATTTACATACAGTTAGTTAAATACACGTACAATTATTTGACTCCATTATCGTCTTTCAAGTAGACAGTAGACAGAACAGGAGGAAAGCTACTATAGGAACGCGGGTTAAATGTCTAACACAATTTGACGTTTAAAATTACTTTGTGAAACATATTATGAATATCAGACTATGCATTAGTTCAAAATATATTCCCAGCGAAGAATCTAGTTACCGAAGGCGGCTAGTCAAGTAATAAAGAAAGGTAGATGATGTTTTATGGATTTCGTTATTATTTCATTTACCTAAATATTTTAGGAAATTTTTCTTTGTAAGTTTAATATTCAGCTCTTCCTACAATTTATACGAGAAAAAAGTATTTAGGTACACCTAATGTGATCATACCTCCCATTTTGAAAGGGATCATGCCATTTTTAGATAGCTTGTCGTATTGTCCCTTAGCGTAGATTCGAGATGCGGAAATGTTCCGTTTTCAGAAAGAGAACAACTATCGTTTTCAAATTAAAAAAAGGGCCAAAGAATAAAAAAAGAAAAGATAACAAGCTGGCGGTGGGTTCTGAGCAAAGCATTTCAAGCAAATGCACGTCAGTCAGAAACCTGATAACTCGTATATATTTCTAACTACAATACACTTCAAAAGTTGACAGAATAGAACACTGGGTTTGATTCAACAAACAGTCTTCGGTGGAATAGTTTGAGAAAATTCAAGAAATTCGTGTTTTCTTAAAGTAGGAGTCTCCGTTCTCATAATCATTTAAGGATAAGGACCGAACACTGTTTTCAAAACTTACTAAACTTGCATGCGGTTGAGGTTCTTCATTGCAATACGAAGTGATCATTGCAGAAAGGTGGAATATATGTTGACGGACATGATAATAAAAAGTCAAGACTAAGAGAAAATTTATTGGTTCATCACACGAAGTTGAAGAAACACATTAGAAGGACACACATGATCGTCATGTAAATCACAGCGAGAAACACCAATCAAAACATCGAAGTTGTCCAAAAGATCACAGGAATGGTGAATCTCATAAGCATAAAGATCATGGTTCTGTTTCAAACAAAATCTCTAATCTTGGTTTTGCCGATGCAGAAAAGATGGAGATTTTTTTTCAATCTAAAAGTTAGCCATCCCTAAGCAAATGTATGTCTGTGGAAGGTAATACCTGGGTGGAATTTTTAGTTTTAAGAAAAGATCCTAGTGTGTAATCGTCGTTATTAGTAGAATGTTCCTATACCTGACAAACTTACGGTGACAGAACAAACAGTTCCAAAAATGTATTTAATCATTTTTCCATCTGTTTTTGAAATTTAGTATTGTTATAAGTATGTGCTTTTCAAAGAATATATTTACCTTGATTTTTTTATTTTGAACTTGTATATGTTATCTGCTATTTCTCTTCATTGGGAATTCCAAATCAGTTGCGCTTCCACATCTCTACTCCTCAAAATGTTAGCGACAAAATATTGTTTGGAACTTTTTCTTTGTTTTAGGACATTCTTTCACTCTGCCAGATGGTTGTCTGATGCTAAGCAACTCATGCCATTTCTTTAGAGGCAAAATTGTCAGAATTCGTCTGACCAGCGGCCAGAGAGACGTGATCGCTTTGTTAGCCATTAAATGAATACACTTTGAGGTTATTTCTCCATTTTTTGACACTGTGTTAATTCATGTATGTGTACATATGTAAATTTATTAGAATATATTAATCTATAAAAGGACCTGGTTTCTTCATTTGATTCTAAACGCTAAGGCGAGACACTAAAACGATTCCCTGACACATCATGGTTCGGCGCGAATTTTAGTCAGACAGTCTATGAGAGGCATGTGTGTGGTGTCAGTCCAACTGCAAGTGGATTTGGAAGAAGGGATTATACTAGGGGTAAAAATTAATTTTGCCCTCGACTTTCTCGTATACTAATAGAATGCGGCGTTTTTTGCATTTAATTGGCAGTACGAAAGGGGAAAGTTGAGCATTTCGACCTCTTCACTTTAAATGATTCGATAAAGAATTTATACAGATCTATTATTCCAGCTCCAAGACCGCATACAAATTTTCATTTATCTAGCTGGTTGTGCTTTTAAATAACCTAATGGAGAGACAGACAAACAGTCAACTTATTTTCTGATTTGGTCCAAATATTCAAAACGATATATGGTTCTAGTGATAAAAGATTATCGCAAATTTCATAGATCTATCTCGCCGTTTTTTTTAGTTATAGTTTTAACATGTAGACGGATGGACAGAATTTCTTTCGATGAATTTCGTCGAAAATTTGATAGAAATCTATAATTTCGATGAAAAGACCACATTCTAAATTTCATCCATCCAGCTGTTTTCGTACTATTGTTACCGTGTTCAAAAACAGGCATCGTTGCAAGCTCTTTTCTTGAAATCCAAGGACGTCTAAAGAGCGAAGATTCATAAGATCTCAGGTTTCAATATTTTATCGGCTACGATGATTTCTTCTTGTTTTCTTCGTACAGGAGAAAGTGAAAAGTGGTGTTACTTTAATTTTGATAACTTAAGTTACGGAGATATATTCTTATTTCTTATAAGTATTTAGTTTTCATACATAACTGATAAAAGGCTCTAACTGTCTTAGGGATCACAAAGTGTTATTAAAAAGGTAAATGACAATTGAAATATTAGTGCTCATAGTGATGAACTAAATGTGAATCAAAATTATTTGAATCTTCCTGAATAGAAAGGTATGCCAGAAATATATATATACACAGGGTTATTATAATGAAAACAGTATTATTATTCAGACAGTTCTACGGCTCGAAACGACTATAATGTAATGCAAGTTAATAGAATGTAATAAAACATATGCGCTCTGTAAAGAAAAAGAGAGAAATGGAGAAAGACGCGCTTAGAAAACGATATTTTGGACGAAAAGAAAACATTGCAGTTGGAACTGGATTTCGGCAGCCCTTTTAGTTAAACTTAAAAAAAAAACACCCTCAAATGAACTATCAAAATTTAAAAAAAAATCTACAAATCGCAACTTATATAAATGGCGCATCGTCAACTATTGACAAAATTTTAAGTATATTTTTTGGTTTTCATAAAGCCCGTCCCATATACAACGTGCTACCGAAATTTTATTTTATTTCGAACAGCAGAATCTGCTCTATGGCTTTCCGACCTTTAGTTATAATAATTTTTTATATATTTGCAAGAAATTCTATTGCAAATATATCACATTCTACACCACAACATTACAAATTCACAAGAATTTGAACTAAAAAACTAATTCATCAAAATTTTGTAGCATATTTAATTTTAAGACAAGAAAAGTTTGCAGGTTTCATTGAAGATAAAAGTAAAAAAGTATCCTGTATCATCAAAGTATCTTAGGGGAAGTTTTTATAAATTCCCAAGAAATTAAACAAATTTCAATAGTTCTAATTATAGTATTTCTTACTAATTGTAACAGGTTTAATTTATTAAAAGGATATTTATTACTAACATATAAAGGACCCAGGACAGTGTACAATTAAAGGTGCTACAAGTGAATTTTCTACAAATATTTCAGAAATAAATTTTTTTTTCAATTATAGTGTTTTCAAAACGACGGCGAAAAGGCCCTTCCTAAAGATAAATCCTGCCAATAATTATTTTGGACATTGTTTAGGGTAATATACAAAAAGATTTGTTTCAAACTCTTTCTAAATAAAATTTCGAACAATAAATATTCCGTAAATAAAAATTCCAATTCTAATACATGTAATTATCAGAGCCAACAGTGCTTTGCTTTGTCAAGTTCTTTTACACAGGAATTTGGATTACAGCATTAGCAGATCTTGACATCCATCTTGTTCCATGACGTTGTATGGGTGATTTAGTATGCCTTTGACAGTGAATGTGATGTATTCTAGATTTAAACCTTTTGCTACTTTTTTAGGTGAACACCTCAATACGGATGTTTTTTTTAAGAAAATAGTTTAAATTAGATTAGGCAAAAATAACGTCTCGTTTAGGTCACGGCCACACGCGCGACTTTTCGCCGCTATCGTCCGTCTTTATTAATGTTAGTCTCTGAAAGATCTCTCGCTTCTTGCAATAGCGCGCGCATTTCAACAATCGCGCCTATCTAAGACATTCAAATAGCAGGTTCTGAATATTCTCGCCTCGTGACTAACTGTTCTTCGAAAGGGGCTGGTAGAATAGTCAAGGTCATGTTTTCGTAATTCCCTCTGGTAAAAAGGTATAAAATCTAGTGTTATCTCTCACATACGCGCGCCTGCTGCAAGGTTGATTTTTCATCCATAGTACGTCCCTACCTGCTATACCCTAGTTACGCCACTGGGGTAACATGAATCCATTTTCAGCAAATAAAAATGCTGTTAATACATTAAGTACCTTATTAGTTGTACAAGTATTATTAGAGTCCACTATCATACGTCACAGGAATATGAACAAACAGAATAAATAAGGAAAATCAACATCGGTGCATTTCCTTGCTAATTTATCTAAAATTGTAAAAAAAACCCAAGAAGTATTCCAATAAAGCTAATCATTTTAATCTCTATATGTTGCAATAAAGCTATCTAAAATCTAGCAGTGTATATAATAAGGACACTTACGTTTTGATATATGTTCTGTGGTAAAAATTCGAAAAAGATGAAGTATCTGTACATGGTTTGTCCTTTAAGAATGCTTCTTTCTATAGAAGTGCTTTAATTATCATTAATTGTTGTTCAATTATTTAATATTTTGATTTTCTAAAACTTGTTTTAATTAATTAATATTAATTTTTAATTTAATTAATAGTATTAAATTTAATTAATAGTATTAAATTTAATTAATAGTATTAATCTTACCAACATTAGATCCTGTTATTTCATCCATTTGGTCCCATCTTTCCCCAATAACATTTTTAATTACAACCATCCAAACATTTCTTCTGAGTTCACGGTTTTTGAAACCATTATCCCTTGTATCGTAAAGATATGGATATTTTTCAATTTCAAGAATTATAAGCTCACTATCTAATTATTGTTCCATTATATAAATATCTTAAGAATCAAAAACTGAAGTACAAAACACACGAAAATACCAATGGAAACGCGTGCAGCAGCAACGCGATTTTCCCCCGCGCGATCTGAATGCACCCGGATCTATCTTCTCGGCGACAGTCGCTGGAATGCACCGATGAATTCACCGTCTGGTCGTCTCTATACTGCAGCATTCTGCTTATAATTCTATAGCGGCAGACGAAAGAGTGAGTGCAGGAGAAAATTGCTCGTGTGGCCGTGACCTTAGAAGCAATCGATCAGATGACGAGGGAGGCACCAATACTGGCACCTCCTCTCCAAACTTCCGCACTCCACCAGCAAGAGATAGCTTAATCCACTTAGTGCAACACTGATTTAACACATAACGGGCTCGCATATATAGCAAATCTTCGGTGGAACCATGCTTCGAAACCGAGAATTTACCAACAAGCCGCTACATTTAAGAAAGAAACAACGTGTCTGACTGTATATGCGGTTAGATAAATAGTAAAAGTGGAATTTCAACCGTTTTCTTGATACAATTTTGCATTCATATATTTCTATGAAGGTAATATTATTATTTCGTGCTTGCCGACAATTGCTAGTTTGTTTTCTTAAATGAAAATAATTGCTTTCACATTTCAATTTCATTTGTAATCTTGATGGGATTGCCAAAAGCCCTCAAAATGTTTTTAAGAGGAACGTTTTCTACATTTTATCAAACGACATGATTGCTTATATAAATCAATTTCATTCACATCACTAGAAACTGACATCTTCAGTCAGAAAAGGATCCTAAATTGGAGTCATGAAAAATTATATAAGGAAGAATTGAGAGGCATCTCACATTTCGGCATCAAAACTCTTTTATTCCGATCATCATTTTCCAATGCAACGGATTACAATATCCGACGACTTAGTCAAGTGTAGTAGAGAGTATAACAGCGCATTTAATTTATTTGGAATGTATATATGGGAGTGTTACACTTATGCGCTAGAGCAGCAATTCCGATATTTTATTTTCTCCCTAACCCCTTATTTAGTATTTTTATTTTTGAGTAGCCCGTACTGATTTTTATTAATAGTGTCAAGGGTTTTGGTTTAGATTAGGAATCTAACGACTAGAATTTAAAAAAATGTTTTTAGGATTTATTTTGATTTTATCTTCCATCCCATTTTTATTAGCATAAGTTTCATGTCCAAACCAATAAAAACAGCATTGAAATAATTTCGCATTAACTTGTGTTGGAGGCTAATAATTACTCAATGTGATAATCAGTTGCTCATTTAAATATAATTTCAGAGCATTCATGAAGCTGAGTTTCATAAAATTAGATTTAAAAGACGACAGATATAATCTCTTTTCTGTAGCTGTGTCGAGCTTACTGCTATATTTGCTACTAATATAAGTATTAGAACATTATGTTTTTTTCCACAAGTTCTGTGTTCGTGAAAGGTATTAAACATTGTATTGCTTTAACCCGTCAGCACACGCATGGGGTCTTTTTGACCCCACCCTTTCACTTTTGTAAAAAAATTCTGGGAATTTCTAAACACTTGCTCCAGTCACTTCTTGTACCTTCATGGTAGAGCTAGAATAAGAAGATAAGAGCAGCTGTAAACAGTGAAACGGGGTTTCTCCTTTTTTTACTGGGGGCCTGGGGTCAAATTGACCCGTGCGTGTGCTAGAGTTTCTGATTCATTTAACGTTATGGCTATGACAGCGTACGAACGTGAGCAGTAGAGAAGAAATGAATACAGAAAAAATATGGAAAAAAGTAGATACGTTCAACTTTCCTTTTTGGTATTAAAAACCACATTTGCGTCTTAAATAGAAGCTATTTGTACGAAATAGTGTTCTTATACTTTGACCATATTTTATTTTTGCATAAATAGCCGGTAAAATAAGGAGTAAATGTCTAACAATTTCGGGTCAAAATGACCCCACGCGTGTGCTAATGCTCCACAAATGGGTGCGTGTGCTGAAGGGCTAACACTCAGTTCTTGGAACACTTTTTTTATTTCTAACTAGTAGATTTTCAGACTTCCATAACTTTTGCTTTTCACACGAAGGTTGGGAAACAAAATTCGTTAACACTTTTCATTTTAGTCCCTTGTATTTTGTGTTTTCCGCCAGTACCAATATTTCCTTCGTGTTTCTTAAGGTATGTGCCTACCTTCGGAGCACTTTTTTTGAAAAAAAGGAAATTTTTATTCTACACTTATGTTTTCAGTTATAATGGTGTATAAAACTGTTAATTCAAATGCCATTTTAATGAACAAATTTTTTATTTTCCAAATTTTGACCATTTTTGGTCAAAATTTAGTAAAAATTGACGTTTACGCCAAACTTCCTATAACAAATTCTAATGCATGTATTTCCCTTTTTCTTTCAATAATATATTTGGTATACATTTACCAGTGTTATGAAGCAGAATATTTAGTGTACCTCTTAAAGTTACCGAGATTTACCAAAGTTTGTGTACGCAACAGCTTTTTACAAAAAAAACTATCACTTTTTCAAATAAAAACAGCTCTAAAATAAATAATTATGCACTTTAAGCTATACTTGAGGTTCATAACATACCAAGAGATGTATAGAACACTGTGATTAAATTTCATTTGAATATATTAAAAACTTTTTAAGAAATAAGATTTATCGCAATGTCAAAAAATGAAAATAACAGTTTTCCATAAAACGCAAATAAAGAATATAAAGTCGCACAAAAAATTATATACATATTTTAACAACTTAAAATTCACAGTATTTGTAAGTTAAGCCTTCTTTGACTTAAATTTAAATCAAAATTAATTAAAAATTAACTTTAAATTTTTTTTCTTGATAATTTTGTTTTTGGTTCGACTTGTCGCTTCGATTTCTTAATTCTCTCAATATCAATTTCTATGTAGTTTTTTTAAATAATTTCTGGTTCAAGTTTGACATTAAGATGGTTAAATACAGTCATCAGCCTTATATTGCCTGAATTGAATAATTAAACTGCTATTTTACTACCTAATAACAGTGTTTGGAGTGAGAGAAATTTTCTTTACGTAAAATATCCCGTAACTAGAGAAACAGTTGCCAGATACGCCTAGAACAATAATGAAAAAATAAATAAAACTTAATTCTATATTTAAAAAGTAAATTGTACATTCACATTGTCTAAGAGTAAAGAAATAACTGTTTAGATGAGTTTTTTGCATTTCTATGCCTTAGTTTCGGTTTCGAAAATTTGACTTCTGGTTCATAATTTAGGCAATAACTTTGCTTCTAACTATCGGAGAAACTAAAGTAGACCATTTTTGGAATCCTAAATGTATGGGCTTTAATACAAAGTAATAAAAAAAAATTCGAAAATTTTCATAAAAACGTCGATTTTAGGGTAGGCACATACCTTAACTTGTCTGCCGAAAATCCCCAGGGAAACGCGTAGCACTGGTGAAGAACCGTTGTGCTAGTTGATATATTAGCGTAAAGAATTAGTGAAATAATAAATGGTATATAAAATCCTTTCATTTGATGAACTCATCACCCAATTCGTGAAAAAGATAGCGGCTCTGCTATTGAGTACTATTTCTGTTTGTTTGTTTTTTCTTGACTGAATAAACTCGGCAATGGATGTCATCCGTCTTTTGATGGCAATTCTTCCTTTAAATCAAATTGAATTTAATAGAATTTTTGAATTATTATAATATTTTTATCAGATAGGGGATAACGGCATTTGTTGCTAAAAATCCCTCGTATCTTAAATCAGAGATACACTCTAAAACCAAAACACAGAATTTTTATTCTAACTAACGTGTTAATATTAATTTAAATTCTATTGTTTGTGCATCGAAAAGTTTTACTTAGTATGCTCAGCAATTGAATCGTATCTCTATTTGAAGAGAATGAAAATCTAAGAGTTAGGAAAGAAGAGACCCGGATTTCAACTGAAAGAATTTATCCAAGGTAGTTTCCAACCAGAATGAAAATATCTATCTATAGGCCTATGAATTTGTTTTCTGTAGCCAATTTAACTGCTTTTTTATAACATGTTTCTTCGTCTATTTGTTGACGGTGCTGCTATTACAACCGTTCGTTGAGTGACATAGTTTTCATTTTAAAATTTTGTTGTAACTTAAACCTGGATAAAACAAATTGCTTTATTATTCCACCCTTTTTTCAAAAAAAGTTATATTGAACTCTACAACATTACAAATAGTGTAGATAAACCCATATCGCTGACAAAATCAAAAAAAAATGCTGTATAGTGTCAGCAAACGAAAAAGTTGAGGGGAGAAAAATCCCGCTTATTTCACTCACTAATTATTTCTGAGAACTGTAAATACATCTAGAGAATACAGATTCTCTTGATATAAACAGCATTACGAATGGTAATGCAAATTTGTTATAAACCTTTAAATATATGCAGTTGACGTTAGTTGATAAGCAAAGCAAGCAATTGCTGGAACTTCATATATTCATGTTGTAAAAATCTCCTTTATTTCAAGCATATGTAATTATTTTTGAAACCACAATACACAGAAATATACTGCAAAATGTGATTCATCTTTTCTCTAATTTTTTTTTAAATAAACATTGCGCCACTTACCTGTTTTTCCACTGTACACTGACAGATGGATTCTGTATTTTCCTACTTCGTTTCCAATCCAAAGATTTTCATACACGGCAAACTCACATGTTCGGTTTTCGTTCATCATATTAAAACGTGCTTAGTATTGTCCTTGGTTTGTGAGAGAATGGACGATGTCATTGATTGAAATCAACACAGCCAAATCATCAGCTTGTAAAATTGATATTAAAAAGTTTTCTTTGTTTCAAAATTAGGATGGACATATTGTGCACGTTGATTCGCTGATTATATGATGAAGTATACGAATATTTAGTTTATTAGTTAGTTAGTATCATTTGGTGTTGTCTTAAGGACAATAAATAAAAGTACTATAAATATTAGAAATATAAAAATAGGTCAAAAGTAAATACATAAGTAATTAAAATTAAATTAAATTGTGAAATCTCACCTCGCCATATTTCTATATAACTTCGCTTCAATGCAAGTTAATAATACTCTTAATTAAACAGGTGCCATAAATGACACCACTGTAAGAGGTCATTGTTTGAAATGCTATCGGCTGTAAAATCCGACACATAACATGCACTACCTTGAAAAAAATCGCAATATCTAGAATATAGGTGCTGATACTGAAATGATCACTTCAAGCACTTAGAAGTTAATTGGTTGGTTGGAGTTTTTGGCACAAGAGTTATCCTTTTAAGCACTTAGAAGGTTGACTTTCTTGAATATAACCTAAGAGAATCCCTAGAAGATTTAAGTATACAGCAAGACATGAAATATTATCTATTATCATTCCTTCTAACAAATAATGAATACATATCATAAATATTTTGGAAAATTAGGATCTTTCTTCATAAACTGGTGTTTTTTCTAGTATTGTACACTGTCAAACTGTATTAACTTCTTTCGATCATAATGCGTCTTACAGCGTTTGTAACTTGTCTGGGGCTTAATTTATAATATTCTACGGTTCACTGTATAATGAAAGTATAACTTTGTTTTAACAGAAACGAACGCATTGAAAAACATTTCCATACATTTAGATAAAGGAATAGATGAAAATTACACAACATATACATAGTTCATAACTGTTATCTTACACAAGTCAAATGTTTCGTACAAATGATAAATACATTTTAAGTCATTCCAATATTTTATAAAATAATATTATGCATAGATCTTGCTTAAAATTAAAACTGTAATATTTATTTTCAGTGAAATAATTCATCAACCCTTCATCATGTAGGTTCCATTAATTCCACTTCCTGACGAGTCACGTTGGATCTGCATTTAAAGAAATAGATGATTCTCCGATAGTGCAAGTTTTAGGTGTAAACTATTTTAGTAAATTATTGTCTTTAAATTAAGAAGTATTTTCCTCCTGGATATTTTACAGGCAAATCAAGGGCGTTCGGATTTTTCCAGTTAATAACGTATTCCCGATATTTCTGCATTTCACCAATCATATCGCATCATAATCCACACGCAACAAATATTTGGAACGCCAACACGATTACCTGGAACTGGAAGTTCTGCAAATAACTATAATTTCCCTTTATTCGGTAAATTGTGTGTTGCTTGAAGTGAAACGACAGACGACATGGAGGAGCCGTTCTGTGTGATTCATGGATGTGAAGACGACACGAGAACTATTAAGAAAAAACTTAACCGCCCAATAGCGGCATTTGTAGGCACCGCATATCCATGGAAATGCGAAATCCTTAGAGAGGAAAGAAGATTTATTGAGCAAAATCGAACAACCGACTCTGAATTTACTGTAGAAATGAGAAAAATTGAAAATCTTGAAACCAAATATTTTGAAATCTGAGGCAAGATACAGATATCTATTCAAGATTTGGATATCAATGTATCCACAACACTATGAATAATACATGCAAGCGAAACTAAGATGTTAATATTACTTTAAATTTGCATGCCTTTTAATTTGCGTTGTATAGTTTATCTGTTGTATCCCTTTTATGTACTAAATTCGCTTATTCACTTACAGAGAGCTTAGAGGTCTACCTTTCCGCTTGAGACCCCATGTGCTCTTGTAACCTGCGGGATTGACCTTCCCAAAACTTCCTTGTCTCGGCCCCAAAACGGGTGGGGGAAAAATACACGAAACGCAGAAAAGAATTCCATTCCTTAACACAGATGAGGAAAACTCGCGAATCGTTCGAGCATTTATTGCATCGTAGAATGGCTAAGAAACCGAATATGCAATTTGAATGCCTTTTTTCGAAACCGATTGAAACAAAAATTGGGCACGGATCTACAATTAATGTTAGCAGATCTCGTACCAATTTTTAATTATCTAATTCATGGGGTTTAGAAGTTACCGAGTTAACGAGCATGCGGTTATACAGACCGTCAGAGAGTCAAAGCGCTGACGAATTTTATCCAAAATTTGATACGCACCTACATTTCTGATGATAAAACTTTGTACGAAATTTTATCCACCAAGCTATTTAAGTTTTTGAGTTATAGTGTTCACATAAAAACCGACAGACAGACTTCCCGTAGACAGATTTTGTCCAAAATTTGATTGAAACCTACAAATTATATGAAAAGATCCCTGGAGCTTTAATGGCTTTTGAGTTATCGTGTCCACAGACAAACATAATTCCAAAATTAAGTTTTTCAGACTCTGGGAGGTCTAAAACTTGGAGATTCATCAAAGTCTCGAGTTCGAACATTTTACGATTACAATACTTTCTCTTTGTATATCTCGTATACAAGAAAGGTTGATAATTTTTTTACGAAAAAATTTATTAAGTATTGCTTCAACAGATTTGCCTTAGAATCATTCACATCTGTAATCATTTTCGAAAAATATTTTATACATTAAAGGACATAGAAACAAACATTTAGACGATCATTCTACCACTATTTTAATACACGCATTTTATATTTAAGCTTTGTTTAAAATACATCGCTATGCGTAAGATCACTTCTTTCTAATGTTTCTTTTATTTAAAGCCTGGAATTGTATATCCGGACTAGTAAAACAAAATTAGTAAATTCTTTTCATGCGGACGTAAATGAAAAAGCAAACAATTGGATGTGCATAGTGATTATCTAAGTACTACTACTGTTTTAATGCAAAATTGTTTGAAATAAAAATTTTAAAATATAAAGTTTTTACAACCTAATTATTTAGCTGCCAATTTCATTTAGTTAAATCTCAGAGTTTTATATCCGTTGTGTTGAAAATAATATAGTTCTGTTAAGTCATTGAACCTCACCCACCCACTAAAGCATAACGACCTTTCCTGACTGACTGTAGATACCTGATTTAAGTCACCCATACAATTTTATTTTCAAAGAGGTGGACAGGAATATTACTTCTTACACAGTATTATTGTTTTTGACTTAAGTGTGCAAAGATTAAAAAAGTGATTTCATAAGAAAATCGATAAGCTGGAAAATGAATGTTCTAATTTCGACTGTTCTAATTAACTCAATTTTTTGAACAAATGAGAATATTTGAAAATCTCGAAAATAAATATTTATAAATCAAGGCCAAGCTACAGAAATCTTTTCATGATTTGCATATCGATACATCCACGCACTCTATAACCAATGTTATGCAAGCGCAACTATGTAGTCAATTTTATAGTGAATTTGTATGTAATTATACTTGATTTGTTCATTTATCTGTTGTATCCTTTTCCTTTAATAAATTCTCTAACAGAGGGCCGTATAGCTTGATAGTGCAGATTGTATTATTGATTCCGTACGCGAATCTTGAATAGAGCTTGTCAGGTCTGAAAAAGTAGAGGAAATCTACAATCATCTGTTAATTAACTCTGATAACATAATTTTCAATTCATAAAAATAATTCAGATTTTAAAATAAAAGTAAACATTTGTGCAAAACTATTTCATCTTCTCTTTTAAATATTTTCAAACTTTGCTATGAATGCTGAAATATACTAATAAACTATTAAAACATGATGATAGAAGTTCACATGAAGAGGCATATTTAAAATAAATTAATTACACAATTTTGTCCAAAAATTAATTTACGCTTGATTTTTTTGTGTAACTTTTTAGCCAAAATTGATGCAGTACAGTAATGACTACACGGATAGAAAAGTTAAATCGTTAAAAAATCCCATTTCATTAAAATTTATATATTATAAAATTCGGAACAGAAACTATTTTTTTAAAAATATTATTGGTAACCTGTACTAAATAACAAAGAGTTTCATTTTTGAACCTGAATGACACAAATTGAAAAAAACGCATTTTACAGATTGGACCAAACCTAGTTGGTAACTTAAATTTTTTTCAACAACTTATTCGCGTCTTTTATGTACCACTTGTGTAACGACCGCTTAGGAATATAGTTTCCCGAGGTAAAAAAGAACTAGTTCCTGAGACCGCTGAACGTAATCGTTCGAGGAAGATCGAAGAAAAATGTGTTGAATGTTCCCCCGTAACTGGGGATTTCCTTGAAGCAGGGGTCATCGTTTAGAGTAGTTTTTGCGTGATTATACTTTTATTTATGTAAAGAAATTCCAATCAAATTTATTGTTTCATCAAACATTTCACTATTTTTTTCCACAGTTAAAGTAGCAATTATCCGAAGACTTGTTAATGTAGTATCATGAAGGATATATTTTTTTTAAAGTTCGTCCGTCTTTCAAGCCTGCTGCTCTTTCCAGTATTATAAGCGAATATATTCATTTAGGTTCTGTAAATTGCGTGATATTACGTACAGAATAAAACGCCTGATAAAATCAAGTCATAAGACAAGACAGTCGAATCAAGCCTAAAATATGATGTTACAGTACTTCAGACTAGAGGTTCGAATTTCCTTCTCTCATTCAGTACAGAATGATTCCAATAATTACGGCAGCATTAATTCTTTATTGCTTTTCTAAGAAGCATGTATTATGAAAGTATAAAACAGTTTAAACAAAAAAGAACACAATGAATAATGTTTCCATATCTTTAAATAATGGAATAGATGAAAATTACACAACGTATACAAGTCAAATGCTTCGTGCAAATGATAAATACATTTCAAGCCATTTCAATATTTTATAATATAATACTAAGCATAGTTCTTGCTTAAAGATAAAGCTATTACATTTCTTTGTGAGTAAAATAATTGATACATTCCTGCATCATGTGTGTCCCTTTATTCCACTTACTGACGAGTCACGTTGTATCCGCATTCCTAGAAATAGATGGTTTAGGCTTATGTTTAGTAGAAAGGTAAGTTTGAAACGTATGCTTGCTATAAAGCTACTTTGTATAGAATTGAAGTAAAAAATTTGTTTACTAAGTCTCGAATTGAGGACAACACATGAAAGTCGGCATCACCGCCCACTGCAGAACGTAACCCTAGAAGTAGATGATTCTTAAGTGGTGTAATTTTTGAAAGTAAATTATTTTAGAAAAATATTATCTTTAAGTTAAAACATGTTTCCTATCTGGATATTTTGCAAGCAAATCAATCTTTCGGAAATTTCCAGTTAATAAAGTATTCATCAACAGCATCGCAACATAATCAACACTCACAAAATATTTGGAGCACCAGCAAGATTACCTGGAACTTGGAATTATGCAGATAACAAAAATTTCCTTAATGAGTATTATGAGTATTATTTCCTTAATAAGTCTTATTGAGTATTATTGCTTTTGACTTACTTATGTTCAGTGCTCTACTCCAATGCGCAAGCCATTCTTCAAGGAGTGAATTGTTTAGAGTCTGCTTTGAAGCCAAACTGTTCAGCAGGATTAAATTAATTTTTCACAGTTTTAAGCAGTAGAACTGAACAAGCTCATTGGAAATTTTGAAGCAGCTTTAATAAAGTTCTTGCAGGGAATGAACAAAACATTTGCATGGCCATTAAATGAGTTTGGGGTAAATGTCTAACACAATTTAAAATGCCTTTGTTAGTGAAATTATGAATATCAACTTATCTTTATGAGGCTCAACTGAAATTATATTCCCTGCCCACAAGCTGGTACCCAAAAGGTGGGTAGTTTAAAATTAAAGGCAAAATAACAAACTTAATTCTCTTTTCAGGTTGACATACATTTTGATAGATTGAGATTTAATTCCTGAAACAGCGACACCACTACAGCTAAAATAATAGAAGTTGTGAGTAGTTATAATAAAATCAGCATTTGCTACGTTATGACACAACATGCAACGCCTCTTGCGGAAAAAATGTGAAGTTACGGTTCTTAAAAAAACTGTAGCAGATACGGTAAAAAATTAAATTGCATAACTGTAAAGCATAATCGATTTAATGCTCTGTCATTGCCACTTTAATGCTAAGACCCATAAAACTCACATTTATTTAGTAGCGATTTCAAAAGCTGCGGCTTCACATTTAGACTGTATGCCTCTCAAACTACAGCATTTTGATAATTTTGAACAACTTTGGTGCTCATTCCTACTGGCGAATACCTTTTCTGGCATAACTTGCAGGGGTTGCTGAGGCAGGTTACATGTGGTACACTTTGATTACGTATTAATCAGGAAGAAGGATTTTTGCCGACATAACAGAGATGGATGAGGGATGCTTTTCGGACCATGACGTAAACAGAAGGCAGAACGCCCGTTACTAAGCGATAAGAAAATCTATGGTGACGAAGTTCGAGATTAAGTCCGATAATTAGCTTGTTCGAAGGGAATGTAATTGCAATTCAATCCCTTAGGCATAATTTCATATTCGTAGTAATTGAAAAATAATTTTAAAATAAAGAAATTTTAAACATTGTTAACACAAACAAACTGTGACGAAGTCATGTAGTGGGTGGGCAATTTTTCGAAACTGTAACCAAAGCATTTCTAAGAGCATGGTATTCTGCGGCTCTTGTCACAATGAGATAAATGCCTAAAGGCGGGCAATAGTTTTGAATTTTTTGCGTTTATTTAAATTGTCAGTGAAATACTGTACATTACGATCTTCGATGTTTTGTGGCCCTATTATAGTTCCCTTCATAATAGAAACTTTCTTCACCCGGGCATTTCATTTAGGTACACGGAAGTCTAAAGCCAAAATGATACTTCTTATTTCTTGAACCAAAGTGTTTGAAAATATATTTCGGCGCATTTTTTTATATCTGGAAAAACCATCTTGCTATAAATGTTTATATGTTAATATCGTTTTTTAAACATTATTTTTTTCCGTCGCCTGTGTGCATAACTTTAAACAGATATTCTTAAAAGAATATTTAGAAACCAACACTAAATTTTATTTCTTTATTTTTTTACCTCTTCAGTTGTAAGCCGTGGCAATGCTCTTAAATCCCGTATTTTAGGTAAAAGTGCAATCTTAAAATGTTCAAAGAGCTTTGTTGCTTAAATACTAAACTCGCCATCAGATTTTGAGACATATACTTAGTTGAATGTTTCATTCTATTGTAATTTGAATGGTTTATTTTATACCTACCACTCTATATATAAAGAAAATTGTATATATAAATGTTGTGTTCTGTCTCCGTCCCATATCATGGGTCATGAACTTTTAATAACACGCAGGAAAAAAACTTTTTCACTCTTCTAGCCAGATAAAAGTAAAGGCCAAATTATTTAAAGCCATGGCACAAACTTTACAATGAATGGTGGTAGCTCCCTGCGGGGACAGGTACTCCGATAAGCCTTCCATTACTCCATCCCATGTCAAAATATTGAAGAAAAATATTTTAATGACGTGTGTCCTTCGTATTGGATATGCATATTAAAATGCAGAAAATTATGAGTTTGAGAGATGTGGTTTGAAATAGAGGTATAAGAATTGGACGGAAGTATGGAAGTTAAGCTCCCTTCCCCCCCGCTAGCATTGAAATTGCATCGAGTTTGGGATTGTGGTTTATCACACATTTAACGTTTAGAATTTAATCTGGTTTATATTTTTATTACGATTCCAACATATTTTGAAGCCATTTTGATATGTAGCTAATTATATGCGAATGTTTTTAAGTGATTGATAGTTTTGTTATAGTTTAAAATCTTCTAATTTGATATACAAGTACTTTGAATATATGGTTTAAAACTTTTAATGGAACAAAAAATGTATAACAATCAATTATTTAAATTAGCCTTCGTTTTCTCACATACAAAATGATAAATTTCGTCATAGCTGTGATATTTGGAAATACCCAACATAAGGAATATATTTTCCATCACAAGCAACATGCATTATTTATTAAAAATTTTAGTATATTTCAAAGTATTATTGCAGCGTGAGGTAAAACAGAGTAAAAATATTGCAGAGAGTGTAACTAAATTTGACTATTTGACTATACAGTACAACCTTCGGAATACACAAAAAATTTTTTTCAGTTTTCTGAAAGATTAGTATAGAAAAATGAAGAAAAATAACAGTAAGGAATTCGAAACAAGCTTAATGTTTATTCCTGCTTTAAAAGAAACATTTGAATTGCTATGTGCATACAGCACCTTAATTAGTAGAAGAAAATAGGTTATCTTCTTTTGACGTAAGACACTAAACCTGCTTCATAATGCGAATCCCAGCTAGTTCTTTCCGCACTCTTTCACAAAATACCCTGCATATGATATATTAAGGATATTTTACCGAATTTCCTGGATACAGAGGTCAGCTCTAATTAGTTGGGATTTTCGAAGTTCTGATGTATTTGACTTTTGAACTTTATGAATAATTAAACATTATATTGTCACGAAACCGTAAAACAACTTCCTTGCCATGTTTTTTAATTCATGAATTCTTCTGTGAAATCTATAAATAAAGTCCTTTAAATATTTTAAGAAATATATCCATTAAGTAGAAGGATTATGACGATGACTGCTGTGTTTTAATTCTTTTGATCAGACATGTATTAACTCAACTAACATGGAGCTGAATATAAAATGTGCCGCACTATTTTAACGCTGAAATCAAATGCATATTACGGACAGTTACTCACATACAGTCAGTTAAATACGCGTGCAGTAAATTAACTCGATTAACGGTTTTCATGTAGACAGTGCAAGGCTACTGAACAGAACAGATGCAAGACTACTAAAAGAACACGGGTAAAATGTCTAACATATTCCTAATGTATTACCTAATTATATTACCAACGGTTCTTTCTTTATAAATATTGAAGTAATTTTTTCCGTGTATGTTTAATATTGAGATCCCCATACAATTAAAAAAGAAAAAAAAGCAGAGTGGTCATAAATTATTGGGCCCATTTCAACACTTAATTAAAAATCCCTGTAATGTCGCAACTTCTTTTTTTAAATTAGAGAGTAACAAAAAAGTTTTTTTTCGAGATAGGTAAAACGCCATTACGACACATTAAATCTGTTGATTCCCAGCCCTTATGTCAAAATGGCAACCGTGAAGACGAAGACACGTTTGGAACATCTCTGAATACACGAAAAAAATCAAAACATCACAAATTGACATAAAATCGAACCAAAAACCTAATTCATTAGAATTTGAAAGCAAATTTAATTTTAAGACGAGAAAATGTTTTAGGTTTAGTTGAAACGAAAAGTAAAAATATTATCCCAAATCAAAGATATATCTCCGAGAAGCTTTTTAAAATTTCAATAAAGTTAACAAAACTTCAGTAGTCCTAATTAAAGTACTAATTGTAAAAGGTTTACTGTATTAAGAGGATATTGATTACTTACCTATAAAGCAAGCAGAACTGTTTATATTTAGAGGTTATCCCAGGCAATTTCTACAAATATTTCAGAAATATTAATTTCCAAGACAGCGAGGAAAAGACGCTTTCTAAAGATAAATATTTTGAATAATGTTTCTGGTCATTGTTTAGTTTACACTAAAAACATTGTTTCAAACTCTTTCTAAATAAAATTTCAAACAATGGATACTCCGCAAATAACAATGTCATTACCATTGCATTCAATTCTTAGCTCCAACAACGATTTACTTTGTTCAGTCGATTTTATAGGATTTATCACAGCTTAGAAGCCATCTTGTTTCTTAACGTTGTGGTAGCGATTTAGTATGCCTTGGAGAGTGAAAGCATTTTATTCTAGATTTAAACCTTTTGAAATCATTTTGAACCTTAACACTTCAGAGTAATGTAAGGTTGATAATAAGCGCTGATGTTAAGAAAAGAGATTTGTTTGGTTTAGGTAAAAATAACGTCCAGTTTTGAAACAACACGAGGGTTAATTTGAGACTGGTTTCTTAATGTTTAACCAAAGCTTGATGACGTGGACGCCACCTGAGCTGTCACCCCTCTCCAAACATCTGTACCACACCAGCGCACAATGTTTGACCCACTTTGTGCAACGTTGATTTAACATATCACGGGTTCACATATATGGCGGATCTTCAGTTTCTCAGAGGCCGGGACCTTACCACTAGGCCACTACGTCCCTTCTAATCAGGTTAATACTTTGTGGATGTGGAATTTCTTTCTTTTTCATGGCACAATTTTACTGTTTTGATTTGCTGTACATATATATTTAATGCTTAGAGAATATTGCTATTTTCGTTTCTCAGTTCAAATTGATTGCTTTCACAACTCAGTTTCTTTTGTAGTCTTGATGAGATTGCCGTAAGACCTCAAAATGTCTTCAAGAGGGATTTTTCAAATTATATAAACGACATAATTTCTTATATGAATCGATTTCATTCACTTGAGTATAAACTCCGACATCTACATATAGAAAATGAGCCTAAATTTGAGACATTTATTATTTTAAAGAACAGATGGGGAGCATTTCGTCATCAAAACTCTTTTCTTCTGATCATCAATTTTCAATAAAAGAGTTTACAAAATCCGACGAATTAGAAGTTTGAGGTATCGAATTTCATATCGTATCAAATTCATTTGAGATCTTACAATGGGAGTGTGACATTTATGTGCTTTAGCAGCGATTCCGAAACTTAATTTCCTCTCTTACCCCTTGTTTAGTATTTTTATTTTTGAATAGCCCCTACTGCCATACCCCCAAAAACCCTTTTCTATAATAAGTGTTTATTAGTAGTATGGTTTAGCTTGGGAATGAAACGATTGGAGTTAGATAAGATTTGTAAGATCTATTTATTATTTATATTCCCGCCCGCGTTTTTAATAGCATTGTTTCAGTCCAAACAATAGAAAACAGTATTGAAATAAATTCGCACAATTTCAATGCAATTATGTAGATTTCTTTTTTCATGTAGCTAATTTTCATAATATTATATTCAAATGAAGACAGATATAATTTCATGTCTGTAGCTGCATCGAGCTTACTGTGATATTTGTTATTAATTTATGCATAAAACCAGTGACGAAACTATGCATTTTTGCGCCCGGGGCAAAATCTGCGATTAGCGCCCCCTACACCTACCCCGAACGTCAACAAATAACACATAGATTAGTTTGCTTAAAATCTACCGTTCTATACTGAAAGAAAACTGGCGCCTAAAAATAAGAAAAGGAAAACACTAATTAATATGTTTGTAAGTATTTAATAGAGCAAAAAAAACATGCGGAGAAAATAATTTTGTTTGACCTGATACAAATACGCTAAGTTCAAGTTTTACATAGTGTACATTAGGAAAAACGTGTGCAATAATATAACAATGATAATACTTTAACTAAGTGTTCCACTTGAAAAATTAATTTTTCAAACAATTTTGCAGATGGATAGGTTTCTTTACTCTGTTAGCCATTAAACACTCAAATTATTTTAGTTTAATTTTCCTCTTCTTTGCCGCACAATTTTTTATCACATCATCTTAAGAAATCTTTGATGCCTTCTCATATTCAATATAAGTCACTGCAAGATTAGAAAGGCTGTCTTGCTTGGTTAAGTTTCTTAAATAGTTTTTTTTATGATTTTAAGTTTGCTAAAACTTCTCTCATTCGATGCGACAGAAACTGGCAGAGTCAAGTTGATTCTTAGGGCCGTGGTCAAATTTGAATAGTTTTCATGAAGACCAGTTGTATATAAAGTCAAGGGCAGTAGAATTTAGCTTACTCTTTTGTGATTCATTTCCAGCTAAATTGTCGCTACATATCACAAAATACTTAAAACTCTCTATTTCAACAGATTGTTCAACCTTGTCCAGATCGTCTCGGTACAAATTTGCCAAAGTAGTAGCATTCTCTCTTAAAGTTTTGCTATCAAGAGTCGTCAGAGTTTTCGGAGACAAGAATCCGAAAATTTCATTCACCTTTTGCATTGATTGGAATCTTCTCTCTAACTCAGCTTCTATTCTATCATTCACTTACAGTAAGGCAGGTTTGAATTTTTTATGTTGAGAAATTTCAGAGCTTTCATCTTCACATTTTTCGTCAAAAAAATCTTTACTTCTTCCTCTTCCTTACCTCTCTAAAAGACTGGTCTACATTAAGAGCAAAACAAGATAGCTTTTCTTCTTCAAGGACTTCATTCACAACTGTACCTCTATAATCTTTTATTTGTGCAGTCAGTCCTTTTAAGAGGTTTCAGGCAACATCAATGGCTATGTCTTCTTTCTGAAGCATTTTACTGACGATGTCTAATTTTTTTAATGTTTTCTGCCAGAAGCCAGTAAAAGCTATAAATTCAAAGGTCTGAATACTTTTCAAAAGTGAAACAACCCCAGACTTCGTTTCAGGTCTTGATACTGCATCTAATACCAGCTGATTCAAAGCATCTACAATCTTTCCCAAGTGCTTGTGGACAACTGTCACAGCTTCTCTACGAGATGACCACCGAGTGTAACTTTCTTTTTTTTAGTGCGAGTGGTGAATGCCTTAATAAAACCTCCCATCTATTAATAGAAGCGCTTAAATATGTGTAAAAGCAATTAAGAGTTCCGAAGTAACATGCCACTTCATGTACTGCTGTAGCAGCATTTAATCCGACCAAATTAGTGTATGAGTAGCGTTCGGCCAAAGGGTTACTTGCATCTGGGGGTCTGAAATACTCATATTTCCTTGAATATTCCAAGTATTTACTTTGAAATTTATTGAAATTGCTTCGTTGACATATTGTCGCATGTTCTGTAAGTATTGCGTAATTTAGTTCTAAAACTACAAATTATAAGCAAAATACTTGCTCTTTTTACGAAAATATATGTAAATATTACGCAAACAAAATCATGGATGAAAGTTGCTAATCATTATTAAGTTTCTGTGAAATAAGGCGAGTCCAAATCAATTTCCTCTTCATTACTTTTTTGTTGGTCCCCTAAAATCCCTCTTGAACGAATTTTCACTGTAAAATGTGAGTACTGACGATTGTACGCCCCACGATTCTCCACAAATCTCTGTGAACCATTGGGTACATCTTAACTCCAAATATTTAGCATCTCAAGAAATATGCTTAACATTTGCATAAATAATATACATATAACTAATATATAAATAGTAAGCATAATAATCAATTCTTTTGGAGAATAGCATGTCATGTCAGTGAACTTTTATTCACAGAAATGAAAGATAAAAGACCGTAGAATGAAAGAGTTTCCTACATTACTAAATTTCGATAAAATCTGCTTTCGTTGAAAATTCGAAAATTATATTACGTGCAAGATTTATTGCGGCACCATATACAATCAAAATTTATAGGAAGTAATGAGACAGAACATAAACTGTGCGCTTTAAAAGTATTAAGAAAAATTAATAGTAAGGAAGTTGTTGGAAACAATTTTCTCAACAAACAATCTCCCCAACGGGGATGTTCTCGATCTGAGTTTTTCGTATCCTAAAGTAATACTGTCCGTTTGGAGCTTCGTAGTATAGTGAGGAGAACCGAGAATACATTTTGGACGCATTTATTTCTTCCCACTGGTACCAAATTTTCATAATGATCTTCAATTTCGGTATCAAGACTACATACCAGATTTCGTTGATCTAGTTTGTTGTATTTTTGTGCTACAATTTTCACAAACCCACAAGTACATAGACAGACAGACCGATCACCCTCTGGTAGATTTGTCCAGAAATCGACGATTCCAATACTGAAACGAAGCTTAATTACATTTCTCTAGCTGGTTTCATTACTAATCCATCCTTTCCGCATACACACGGATATATAGATAGATATAGGGTCGACGGATTTCATTCCAAATTTGTTGGAAATTAGTGTTATGACCTTATACCTAAATTCATCCTTTCACCTCGTTGCGCTATTGGGTAGTGGCATTTAGAGACAGATATGACTAATTCCAAAAATATTTGTTTTTGGGCTCAAGGAGGTCTGATAGTTAAAAATTATTCAAAATTTCGTGATCGAATTTTTTGGCTAATACATTATTTTTCTCTGTATATTTCGTAAATCAGAGAGCAGCAAAAAAATATCTCTTAAATAAACTCAATTTTGTACCCTCTGTTAATGGCCCCCAAGACGAGTGTCCTGCTTGCTTTATTCTAGTTACCCCACTGAACTGAGAGTTAATTTCTTTAATATTTGATATACGTATTTGTGTAGTTGAAGTCTCACTTCGGTACATCAAAATACTCTCGAACGACAGTACTTCAGACTTCAGTAAAATCGGGGGAGATGTCATAACCCACTCGACCCCACTTCTCCACGGCCCTGCCAACAGACAATAAAAATATTTTTAAAATTGTGTATTACTAGAATTGGGCGCAGATATAAAAATATCGCATTGCTTAGATTTGCGATAATTAGATACTTACCAGGGCGAGTTGCTTGGGGGGGGGGGTAGAAATAAATAAGAAAATAGTGATGACCGGAATGGCTAGATGCTGAGATTCATTGATTAGAAATAAGCACGAACAGACCGGAACTTGAAAATTGTGGATCCGTTACGACCAGGGTGCAGCAGGACTTATACAACAGGTCATGCCCCCCGGTCAAGGAGATCCTGCCCTATCCGTGCCCCCTCGTCGGGAAGACATGTGTAATGCCACTTCGTGTTGTGACTGTTTAAGAAGATGTTTTTCTGTTGTTTTAAGGATATATTTGCATACATGGAGCAGTATTGATTGCTTATATATTTTTATTTTGCAGTTTCAATACTAAACGACGCAAGAGTGCCGTCTTAGTTGGCTCAAAAACTTATTTTCCAACTTTATAAATCAACTAAAATTCTTAAAGAATATAATTTCAATTGCTCCCTTAAGCATAATTTGATAATCATGGTTCCCTTAACAATTTTTAACTCCAAATTCCGATATACATTTAGCCCGAATTCTTTTCGTGGCATTGCAATCGTTCTGCTCCTTGTTGAAGTGAAAGTTTCTACTTGAGTGAAGTAACTGTTCATGTCTTGTAACTTCTAATTGTACGTTATAGAAGCGAACTTTAATTTAACGAACCGGATTTCAACATAAATTAGCGCTGCACGTTTTAGGTCCAGCAGCATTTTAATTCGCTTAAAATATGCTGATAAAATGTATGAAAACTTAGCAATCATAATCGTTCAGTTTACAGAATTATTTCCTTATATACTTACTATCTAGAGGACTTTCTTTACTGATTTCACAGAAAAATTGATCAAATAAAAAAGAAAGCAAAAACCAACAGTTTATCATCCTAGCTTTCAACAACAGAAGAGAAATACACAATTAAATATTTTTAAACAATAAAAACAATTTGAATTTTATTGTAACAATGAAAAGTATTGTTGTAAATTATGACAAAAAATATTTTTACAAATTTATTAAAATTAGAGAAAAAGTCTTACGACAGCTTAATTGATAAGAATGAAAAGATAATTTTTAAAATTTCAGTTGGTGTAAAAATAAGTTTAGTTCTGTAATGTGTACGGTTATTAATGTTAATGTTAAGTTATTTAAGTAAAGCGCAAAAATTTAGCTTAATTTTTAATTAATTAAAATTCTAATTCAATTTTTTAAAAACGGCCCTGAGACGCACATTCCCACCCTCCAAAACATGTTCGTGCCAAATTTCGTTGCTCTAGGTGTAGCGGTCTGCCTTGTAAAGCTCGAACACACACACATATTCTCTTTATTATTAGAAGAGATTAATGCGTTATTTTGTGATTTATCTTCTCTGCAGTGCTTTTATTTTTAGCGTAATTTCGGGTCTGCTCGGCATTTTTAATGATGCATCTTTTACACATTCTTGTCGGACAGCACTTATTATAAAACCTTATAATAGCAAAAACACACATATTAATTTTTAGGAATTGAAAGAAAATAATAACAATATTTTTCAGCTTCCAAAAGCGCAAAATCAGTCCTTATACACACGTGTATAATTATTCTTCTAATTATCTTTCGGAGTGCAAATGGTTAAAGAGGACCTACTTCCACATTGAACAACATATTTTTCTTTAATTTAATTTTTATAGAATTCTATAAATACTCTAATACTTTTTGACGGCCTGTATCATTTCAGAGTTAACGCTGATATGAGACTGATTTGAAAGACTGACAATTTTCTTGCGAAGCAATTAAGTAAATATTTATTGAAAAAATTTGCCTTAGAATCATTCACATCTATAATCATTTAAGAAATATAGTTTATACATTAAGGCCGCTATTAGCCGAGAGCAGCTAGTGGCGCCACTGGCTGCTTGCGCGAGTCGCCTGCCATTATATCCAATTGATCCTATTAGCCGACGGCGATTGGTGGCGCAGCAGAACAACATGTTGCCGCCTGTTGCCCTAGCCGGCAACAACATCGGCAACATTTGGTGGCCCAGACGTTTGACGGGGCATTGTAGTAAACGGAGCCTATTAGCCGAGGGCAACCGGTGGCGCTACTGATCATCCAATGTAGCTGCTCGCGCATATGATACGTCATTTGGAAATCTGCTCTCAGCTCTATAGTACTTTATTTAGTTGTCTATTGCATTTGCTTTTTCTGTGATATTATTTTTTAAATGGCCAAGGAATCAGAAAAGCAACAGATGACAGACTTAATAAAATTGTTTGAAAACAAGATTAATACTGAAAACTTCATTCTTGAGGTGGATTCCTGATATATAATTGTGTATGATTATTAATTTTGTCAAAATTATAAAAATGTAAGAAATAAATTGTACACAAATGAAATTTGTGTCGCTGAAAAGCTAATTTTTTAACTTTAAATTAATTATATTATTATTATCTTAATATAAATAAATCTTTTCATGTTTAATCAATATTCATATACTTGGTTGTTTGTTTTTATACATAATTTATTTACTACTAGTTGCAAAAAACTATCATTTTGAAAACAAAATAGTTCACCGTTCACAGAACTACGAGTAAGCAGAGTAATAATAATTATAAAGAGAAAAAAATAATTAAAAATTTCACAATATTTATGAAGAAGTAATTAGCTTTAACTAATAAATAGTATACACCAATTTGACAGAATAAAACAATTGTACACTAAAACTTTAAAATGAATGATACAATTCACAATAAACGCGCTTTTTTGCTACAAGCTTTTTTGAAAAGACCTGAAGTATTTCATTCGCAAGAACTAATTAGAAAAAAAAATTTTAACATTTTATTTTTGACTTCGAATTAACTAAAATAGATTAGAATTACAGACAGCATTTTAACATTATGACAATAGGAAATTAAAGCAACGAAAGAAAAAATAATTGTGTCACCGACGACTTCACAATTGAACTATCAATTTTCACGGTTTTAATTTGATAAATTTTTATATTTTTCTGTTTTCCAAATACTTGAAGGCAAAACATAAAACACTACCGTCAAGAGACAGCAATATTCAAAGTTTTTAGTAGTAAAAAAAATGAATTTTACTTTTGAACATCCACTAAGAGAGCTTCATCAACATAATGAAATGAATTCCGAACCTGAGGTCTACGAGTTTAAAAGCTGTTTCGAGACTTAGACGTTATTTTTAAAAACTAATCTTAAGGTTTTGGCGATTAAATTTATTTTAAATACATCTGAGCTATATATTTTTTTAGCGTACAAACAAGTATCAAACTATTTCATAAACAATGATTAACTAAGATACTAATTTGTCAAGGAATGTATTAGAATGCGAAGATAACTGAAAAATTTACTGTCATAGATCGTCAAACAATGTATAATATAATCATGTAGTCAGTCGAGAAACAAACATGGGATGTTTTCGCATTTTCGTAAACTTTCGCTTTTTCTTTTTTAATAGAAGAGCAAATTCTTCCTTGGACGCCATTCTCTCAAATGACTATTTCCCTCAATTATTTCAAAGCTGCGCCACCATTTGCCGGGTTTGAAGATACTTCGGCAACTGGCGGCGCAGCCAATTTTACAACCAGCTGCGCCACAAGTTGCTCTCGGCTAATAGCGCCCTAAGGGACATAGATAAAACAAATATTAGATTTGCGTATAAAAACTTATCACTATTTTAATTTAAAAATTTTCTATTTAAACTTTAGTTTCTTAACTGACTCGGCAGTTTCCACGACTGTGTAAATATTTCTTTAATATAAAGTCTGGATTTATATATCCAGACTAGTAAACATAAATTTATAAAGTCCTATCATCTGCAAGAATTATCAAACCTACCCTTAGAGTATGCAACGACATTTGGAGATGCAGTGTAGATATCTGATTTAAATCACGCACATAAAACGTTATCTTCAAAGAGATGGGAAGGAGTATTATTTTTCTGAAATTGGTCTTACTGAATAATATAGCATTCCACTTAAGTATGCTCTGTGCTGTGTTTCAACGCGTAACCAGTTCTTCAACGGATTAATCGTTGAGTGTCTCTCTCTCTCAAATCAAATTGTTCAGCGGGCACAATCAAGAGTAAATAAATTTTTCACAGATTTTAACAGGAAACATTATTATAGTTGCTGATATCGAAGAATTCATGTAATAAGTTAGAGGCATCCACTTATTGAATTGTTTCAGGATTTAGATAATTGACTTAATTGGGAGATCCACGAATTTTGAATTTGGTCTGGGCCAGGGTTGTTCACTTTCTTGACAAATGCTACACTATGAACTGAAGTGAAGAAGTGTGAACTGTTTCTACTACTATTTCTATTTGCTCATTAACAGAATATTCAATAATTTCTTGGTGAGAACATTTGCTTTCTCTGAATTGCAGAAAACTAAGTTTCAGGGCTTGATTTGTGATAATTTTACTTGGTGAATTTTTCTTGAAGGTAATACTAATGTGTTTAAAATCAATTAATTGTCTTTGGCGTTAAGCTCTTCCAATGTCTTTTTCCTTTGTTGCTATTGAAATGTTCTATTTTATTTTTTGATCGTGAATTCATTTATTCATGTCTGCTTTGTGTGAAATGTAACTGACAAAACATAAAGGTGAATGGGTTCTATTTTGCTTCTATGTTTCCTCAGTTGTTGATTTAGGAGAATTCTTTAATTTCCGATAATTTTTTTTAATATGTTATTGAGATTTGTTGCAGAATAAAGATGTGGTTAAAATTTTCTATTTAAGTTTCAATTTCATTTTTACTAGAAAATACGACGATTATCAGCACGTGCTCAGTTAATGCTAACATTAAATTTTATCCAGTTTACAGCAGTCTGTCTATTCCGAAAGGCCACCAACAAAGGAGCGTTTTTTCGTCGCTGTCGTCCGACGATCTGTCGCGCAAGAATTTCACGGCCGGCAACACGTGCTGTTTTTTTTATGCTAGCTCAAATCCTTTTTAACTGCTTTATAGCAGAACAGAGTGGCGAATTCAAACAGTTGTTTATGTTACAATTTTAATACTTTAAATATATATAATAAAAAGTTAATTCTATGTTTCTAGTACTTCGAAACTAAGCAAAAGTATTTATAATTTGAATAAAGTTTTGGATGTTTGTTATTTTTTTCTCGCATTCTTCCCCTTCAGCTAAAAAACTTCAAAGATAACTTATAGAGATTCTTAAATATTCCTTTAAAATATTTCTTTCTCTTTAGGTAATCGAAGTAATTCCATCTTTAATTTGGACCATATTAATTCCTTCTACCACTAAGGAAAACTTTTTGATTTGATTTTTTGATTAACAAATACCTTATTTTAGTTTTATTAACGTCTCGTTTGGAGCAACATGAAAACTATTTTGTGGCGGACTGAATTTTGAACTGCGATCAGATGACAAGCACAACACAATATATCAATTTTTAAGAGGGTTATTATTAAAAATAGGTTGTTATTGGGTAATGGTTAAGTGCAGTTATTTAAAACAATTTTATTTAAAAAGGACGAAGCAATTTAAACATGAAACAAGAAAAGCAATGTAAAAGAACCAAAGAATGAGATGATTGACTTGAAATTAAATTAAATGAAATTGTCAATGTTTAAATTGAAACATTTACAACTATATTATAAAACTGGAAAAAAATATGGAAGTTCAAGAGTCATAATCTCACATAGTATCCCCTGACATGATTATTTTTAATATCAAAAATTTTAGAGTAAAACACAAGAGGGTTGGATTAACTTCTGTAGGGGCCGTTAGACAAAGCAATTTAAGGGCCTTTCCCACCCCCTGTCCCCTACAAAAGTAACGCAGATTTTTTCATTGATTTTAATTTAAAATCTACTTAAGCAGTTTTTATATAAATATAGTTACGACAAAATGAAATTCCAATACATTTAATTGCTCGTCAGCTTTAAGAAAGTTAGTTTCATTATCTCGTGTATAAAAAATAATTACATTTTATAAACATTTAAATTTAAAAATCAATTTTTAACAAAATGGTAAAGTAACATAACTTCTCTCAGCACATTCCAAATACTCATATATTAAGTTTGCTAGGGCTGTTGACTCATGAGTCAATCAGTGAACTGGAAAATGATAAGAAGATTGACTGCGCATAAAAAGCAAGCAAAATTGAAATCATGAAAAATTGCCAAGAATATTGTTTTGAAATTTAAATGGTACTTAATTTTAATTTAAATACGTTCGAGTACATGGCCTTTGCAAATCAAATGAAAATACAAAATTAAATAACTCTGAAAATGCCTGAAAAAATGTCAACACCTGAGGCCCTCGAAAGTTGCGGTGTCCCTATGCAGTTGCCTACTTTCCCATTTGATAATCCGGCTCTCTAACACACGAAAATACAAACGGAAACGTCGATGAGCAGAAGATCGCGCAAACAAGTCGCTCGTAAAATAGGCCGACCTCTATCTTTACGCGACAGCCGCCGGAATGCACCGGGCGAAGTTCCCTCCAAAGGCGAAAACAGCAGATTGTGGCCAACCCTGCGCTTCATCATTCTGTCTATAACTCTTCTGCGGTTGACCTTCAAGCCGCGGCTGCGGGAAAACGCTCGTGTGGCCGTAGACTAAATGGTATATATTTCGGAATTTTAAAGCCGTCTGAATGTCTCAGGTGTGTTTCTTGCATACAAAAATTGTGTGTTCTCCATTCTTCAATGAAATACATAAATTCCTTTGAACAAGGTTTGATCCAGATGGCATTCCAAGTTATGCATTTGATAGTGCAGTTTGTATTATAGAATCAGCACTCAAATCTTGAATAAAGCTTGTCAGTTTATAAATGGTTGAGGAAATCTACAATTAAAAATATTCATGTATCTAAAAAATTTTTCAATTGAATTGGATTTGTCTAAGGTTATTCTTGTATCTGATATCATCTTAGTACGAGTAACTATGGCGGAAATGTTAAATGTTTACAATGTGAAGGAGCATATATGACAAAAAAATTGGGAAATTTAGAATAAAGTTGAAGATCCTTATTTTATCAATTGCGAAGGCTTCCCTAAGCCAAAACTGGTCTGGTAAACTCTGGAAATAACCCACCAGATGTTGCATTTTCCTACCAACCCAAGAACAAAAGTCGCACTTTCTCAAGCGTTGGAAAGTTCGAGGAACATGACAATTCAATTCAGAAAATGATTGTACACAATGAACCTTTAAGAACATCAGAAAAATGATCATGGAACTTAAAATGTGTATTCAGTGAATCACAGAAACCAAAGCTCAACTTAAGAAACGTCGGCGTATTAATTAAGATTTAAAGTAGTAAGCTTCTGAATTTTGCATATCTACGAAATTTTCTTACATTTTTTATTCTCGGATTAAACTTTCATATGTTATGAAAAAGAATGTTTATTAGTTCATTTTTTATTTAAAAATTTCACTATTAATTTTCGAAAGTTCAAGTATATTACTTTTCTATTCTGTACCGTAGAGGTAAACTAACTTAAGTGTGATTTGCATGTTTTTGTCTTATTCGCATTATCTTGACTACATCTTCGGATGGAAAAACTGTCGTATCTACAAGTCGAGAAGAAAAGAGGTTGAAAAAGTTACTTCGAATTAAATTGCGCATTGTAATACATTGCGCGCCGGAACTTCTTTTGGCTCTTCTGTAAAATGTTAACAATTTTTACTTCTGTCTTACGGCATCAATGCTTTATAACTTATTTTATTTCAAATGTTTTACAGTTTAATTGCTTTCACTCAATTATCCACTAAACGCTTTTAAATCCAAAATTTTGAATATTATCTGAGAGATTATGAAATCAATTCTCTATTGGATTTATATTCCCCAAAAAGAATGGGTAATGCTAATATCTAGTTCTGCAGAAAAAAAAACAACATAGAAATATAATTTCAATAATTTTTTTTCTTATGTAATTTAATCAAATTAGCCAAAATTCGTTTGATATCTATGAGTTGTTTTTATTTTGCCACTTTTTGGAAGGGCGCAAACTTTTCTCAACGCTAACCAAGCCAGAATTCCTTTTTCATGTTACCAAATTCATTTTTGTTTTCGTTCCAGTTTTTGACAAAATGATCTTAATTTTCACTTTTACCGTTTGGCATCGTGAATTTGAAATGACATGACATCTTTGAAAAACATGATAAATTATAACTAGCCAATCTAGAACAATTTTGATAGATTAAAATAATTTATTATGAAGTAAAATAAATAGTTATTCTAATTTTTTTTACACTTCTTTTAATGCAAACCACTTCATTTTTTACAGAAAAAGATTTTTATCATTTTCAGCTATTGTAGTAATTGATTTAGTAAATTCATATAATGTTACAGTAGCGAGCCAAATATACCTGCTCAAATTAAAAGTAATTTCTCTTATGTGTGTTGTAATGACTCGTCCTTTTTTCATCCATTAGACGCAAAATCGAATAGATGCGCTCGCAATATATATTTATTAGCTGTTTTTAACGCATTACACTTTGAATTTTAATTACAGAACAGTGATTTACGTTCTCATTAGGGCAAATTTTATTTCAGTTATAAAGGAAGAATTTTCGAAACAGTATAAACAAATCATATTTTTAAGAAAACACTGAACATTTTTGAAAAATTACAGCGCATTTGCAACGATATATAGTCGTTCGAAAAGAAAACCTACTTTTAAAATCAGTGAATGATTTCAAAACGTACCTTTAAATAAGACTTTTCTGCTTCAAAATACTCTCCGCTTCTATTTATACGCCGCTATCAAACCTGTCTTCCATTTCTGCAATGGCTCCGGGGAATCTCTTTTGGAGTCGCAGGTAAGTCAAGCGTCGAACTTCATTCGCTCCCTTCTTGTGTATGATGTCGACTTTTCAAGGTGAATTTCTACGTTGGGAAGTCTTCAAAATCTCTTTCAACTTTTTCAAAAAATAACTTATTTTATTTTATTTTTTGCTTTATTTTAGCATTTCACGCAATTTTTTAAGATTAGATAACTCTCTTTACTGGAAGTTACAACTTCTGTTACATTGAAAATCTCATTAAAAAAAATGTAAAGTGAGAAAGTAAAAATGCGACAGTAAAAATGAAAAACAATTTATGCAGACAAAATAAATGTTAAAAATGTAGGATTTGATGACGGATTCTCGCAAGGCTTGCATTAGTAGCCTTTAGAAGAAATAATTATTCATTTTTCTTACTTTGGATAAAATAAGCCTTCTTTTATTTTAGGTTTATTTGCCAATATTTTAAAAAAATTAAATATGGAACTAGATGCTTGGAACGCAAGTGCCTAATATACTTTGTCTTTCTAGTGATTCTAATTATTACAGCAACGTTAATTTTTCGTTGATTGCTAAGTAATATATAAAAGAAAATAAATATTAAATGTGTAGACAATGAAAAATCAACTTCTGTTAATTCAGCACAAGTCGTCTTCGGCGACCAGCTTTTTCGCCGGGAATATAATTTTAATTTAAACACTTGTGCATAATTTGATATTCATGGTTCCCTTAGCAAAGTAATTTTAAATTCCAAATAGTGACATATTTAACCCATGTTCTTTCAATAGCCTTTCGTCTATTCTGTTCGTTGTCTGCATGAACGTCCTTAATGGAGTTCAGTAACTGTCTGTGCCATGTATCATACAATGGCATCATCTTCACTCTCTTATTCCTCTTCAACATATGCATTTCATTTTAACTTTAAAATGGCGCGGCACATTTTACTTCCAGCCACATGACAGAGGAATGAAAATATGCTGATTAAAACATATCATTAAACATAAAAACATTACCATAGCTTTCAACATTAGATGAGAAAAACGCATTTAAACATTTGTTTAAACAATTAAAACTATTTGAATTGCGGTGCATTAAGGAAAAGTAAATTATTCTAATATATATTTTTAAAAATTTGATAAAATTAGAAAAAATTCTATGTCATCTTAATTGATATCATTGGGAAGGTAATTTTTTGCGCTTTCAAATGGTGTAAAAATAATTTTTAGGCTGCATTATTTTCGAACTTTATTAAGAGAAAGCACCAAAATTTTGCTTAATTTTTGATTAATTAATATTATAATTATATTTTTAAAAAATGGCCCCGATGTGCTCATTCCCACCCTCCAAAGCATATTTGTACCAAATTTTGTATCTCTGGGTCCAGCGTTTCGGCTTGTGTACCGCAAACACACACACATTCTCCTTTATTATTATTAGAGATATATAATGAAAGAATACATTTTTGTTTCCAATGTGGATAATCGGTTATTATGGATAATCACAGGCGATTATTCATAATAATAAAATAAGCTGCTTAATTCACCAATTTTTCTGTGAAATCTGTCAAGTCAGTCCTCTAAGATAGTAAATATTTTAGGTAATATGTCCATTAAGCAGATGGATTATGATGATGACTGCTGTGTTTTAATTCTTATTATCAGACATGTTTTAATTCAACTAACATGGAGCTGAACATAAAATGAACCACACTATTTTAATGTTGAAATCAAATGCATATTACGGACAGTTACTTGCATACAGTTAGTTAAATTCACGTACAGTTACTTGACTCTATTAACCACGTTCATGTAGATAGTGCAAAGATACCAAACAGAACAGGTGCAAGGCTACAAAAAGAACACGGGTAAAATGTCTATCACAATTTGGTGATTAAAATTATTTTGTTAAAGGAGCAATAAATATCAAATTATGTATTCAATTGAAATTATATTGACAACTTTCATTTCTTTATAGATATTGAAGTATTATTTCGTTGTATCTTTAATGTTGACATCACATTAAAATTTAAAATAGGAAAATGTACAGAGTGGTCATAAATTATTGCGACCATTTCAAAAGTTAATGAAAAATCCTTGTAATGTAGCAACTTCTTTTTTTTTTAATTAGAGAGTAGCTCAAAAAGGTTTTTTCTTCCAGACAGGTAACATGCCGTTACGGCCACCAAATTTGTTGCAGACGAAGATTCCGAGCCCATATGTCAAAATGGCAATCGTGAAGCAGAAGGCACGTTTGGACGTATCTGACTTCACTAAAGCAAATCATTTGCTTGCAAGTCATTTGGGTGATTTCTTTATTTTCTGGCAATGTGATAATTCGTCCATGTGTACATCTGAAAATTTACTTAGAATCTATTAATCTAGAAAAGAACATTCCTTCTCTATTTGATTCAAAAACACTATCACTGTCACATAATGGATTGGCTGGAAAAAATAATCAAACTGGATACGAGAAGAATGTGTGTGGTGTCAGTCACAGGGGAGTGGATTCGGGCAGAGAAATTGAAATAGTGGTATAAATAGTATACTTACAATATACGGCCATCCAGTGCATTTAATTGGTAGTACAGAGAGGAAAATTGCACATTTGAACTTCTTTACTTTAATCGATAAGATGAAGAATTTGATGCATATCTACTATTCAAAACCACATCCCAAATTTCATTTATCTATCTGGTTGCCCTTTTCAGTTTTCGAATGGAGAAACAGACAAACAGTCAACTTATTATCTTATTTGGTCCAAAAATTAAAAAAAAATAGTTCTTGTTTATAAAACCACATCTCAAATTTCATCCATCTAGCTTTTTGTATTTTTGATTTACTCTGTTCACATGCACACGGAGGGTTTTTTATAATGAAAAGTTCGCCTATTCAGCCATTTCTAAGGCTCAAAACAAAATAAAATTTCACTAAAATGGATTACAAGTGATGCGTTCCTTAAAAAGAAAAAAAAGACAAGCATAAAAAGCAGTCTTTTGAACGGATAAAATCTTTGCAGTAAAAACAGAATGTTGACAATTTTTTAGTCAAAATTTTAAAAAATACCGAATTTCCTCAGTAACAAAAAAATATAAAAAGTCGCCTTAGATAATGGCGCATCGTCATTTTGACGAAATGTGAACTATTTTTTTCTTTCCGGTCTTCTCAAAGTGCAAAACTATATGCTAATGATATTTTGTTTCGTTTGGAGATTTAGAACCGACTCTGGGGCCTTCTGAATGGGCGAATTTTAATTATAATAACTCTGTAGGATTTGCATGAAAATTAAATATCACGCCCTGCATCAAAAAATCACAAATTGACATAAAATAGAAACAAAAACCTAATTCATTAGAATTTGAAAGCAAATGTAATTTTAAGACGAGAAAATGTTTTAGGTTTAATTAAAGCGAAAAGTAAAAAAGTATCCCAAAACAAAGATATATCTTCGAGAAACTTTTCAAAATTTCGATAAAGTTAACAAACCTTCAGCGGTTCTAATTAAAGTACTTCTTACTAATTGTAAAAGGTTTGCTGTATTAAGAGGATATTGATTACTAACCTATAAAGCAAGCAGGATTGTGTATATTTAGAGATTATCCAAGGCAATTTCTACAAATAATTCAGAAATATTAATTTCCAAGACAGCGAGGAAAAGACGCTTTCTAAAGATAAATATTTTGAATAATGAATCTGGTCATTGCTGAGATTAAACTGAAAACTTTGTTTCAAACTCTTTCTAAATAAATTTTCAAACAATGGATATTCCGCAAATAACAATGCCATTTCCATTGCATCCAATTATTAGCTCCAACGACGATTTGCTTTGTTCAGTCGTTTTCCACAGGATTTTATCTCAGCTTAGAAGCCATGTTTCTTGACGTTGTGATGGCGATTTAGTATGCCTTGGAGAGTGAAAGCATTTTATTCTACATTTAAACCTTCTGAAATCTTTTTTAACTTTAACACTTCAGTGTAATGTAAGATTGATAATAAAAGTTGATATTAAGAAAAGAGTTTAGTTTAGTTTAGGTAAAAATAACTTCTCGTTTTGAAACAACACGAGGGTTAATTTCAGATGGGCCTCTTAATTTTGAACCAAGGTCAGATGACCTGGAGCCACCTGCGCTGTCACTTTTCTCCAAATATCCATACCACACCAGCGAACTATGCTTGACCCACTTCGTGCAACGTTGATTTAACATACAATGGGTTCACGTATATGGGGGATCTTCAGTGTCCCTGAGACCAAGACCTCACCACTAGGCCACCACGTCCCTGTTAAGAAAGTAAATACATAGTAGATGTGAAATTTCTATCATTTTCTTGGCACAATCATCCTGTCCTGTTTTGCTATACAGGTATATTTAATGCTTGGCGAATATTGCTATTTTTGTTTCTCAGTTCAAATTGATTGCTTTCACACTTTTGTTTCTTTTGTAGTCTTGATGGATTGCCATAAGACCGCAAAATGTCTTCAAGGCGGATATTTTCCAAATTATATTAAACGACATAATTTCTTATATAAATAGATTTCATTCACTTGAGTATAAACTCCGGCATCCACATTTAGCAAAGGAACCTAAATTTAAGACATGTAATATTACATAGGAAAGAAGGTCACATTTCGTCACAGGATTCACATTTTGGCTTTAAAACTCTTTTCTTTCGATCATCAATTTCAAAATAAGTGTTTACAAAATCAGACGAATTGGAAGTGTTAGGTATCGAATTTAATGACGTATCAAATTCATTTGAGATCTAACAGTGGGAGTGTCACACTTATGTGCTTTTTCAGCGATTCCGAAACTTAATTACCTCCCCTACCCCTTGTTTAGTATTTTTATTTTTGAATAGCCCCTACTGCCATAAACACCCAAAAAAGCCTTGGCTCTAACAAGTTTTTGTTAATAATGTGGTTTAGTATTCGAATTAAATAACATTTGTACGATTTTCTTCCCGTTTTTAATAGTATTGTTTCAGTCCATACAATTGAACATAGTATTGAAATAATTTCGCACTAACTTATGATGGAAGCTAACAATTACTGATTGTGATAATCAGTTATTCAATTATATACAATTTCAATGCAATCATGTAAATTTCAGTTTTCATGTAGCTAATTTTCATAATATTATATTCAATTGAAGACAAATATAATTTCATGTCTGTAGCTGCATCAAAATGACAGAGAATATGGAAAGAATGATGAATGAATAGAGAGAAAATAGAGAGAATGATATTTGTTATTAATTTATGCATAAGACGGTTATGTTCTTTCAACAAGTTCTGTGTTCGTGAAAGGTATTAAATATTTTTTTTTGCTTTAACCCTCTATTCTTGTCAATTTTATTTTATTGCTAACTAGTAGATTTCCGGACTTCCATAACTTTCTCTCTTCATATCAATGTGGGCAAACAAAATTATCTAGCTTTTAATTTCATTTTAATCTCTTATATTTCGTATTTTCAGACATTAGCAATACTTCTTTCGTGTATCCCTAACTGGTCTGCTTTGTATCCTCGGGGTTATGTGTACCACAGGTTAAGAACCATTGCGTTTGAGGTTGAACTAGAGTAAAGGATTTGCTGAATATTAAATTGTATACAAAATCCTTTCGTTTGATGCAGCTGTTCGAGATAACATTAGTTTCATGCATTCTATTTTGTATATGAAGATTCTTTTAACACAATGGAAGTTTTTATGACGCATACTTTCTGTAAAATGCGCAAATAATGCAACGCTCCACAAGGACCCCTTGGAACTACAGGTGCGAAATTTGCCAAATAGTTAGTTTCTGGGTTGTTCAATAATAAAGTACATTCCCAAATTTTAATTAGGTTTTCAATTAATTAAGAAATTATTGGGAATTTCAATGTTTTACCTCAAAAATTTCGGATCATATTATTGCACGAAAGCCATTCTTTTCCCACAGTGGCGAATCGAAGATTCGGGTCGGGGAGGTCATAAAAATGTTTTATCGTCATGATGAATGTCAAACCTCATGACTTATGTAAACCAAAACACTTTAATTTTACAGACTTTACTCGCCTGACAATAAGAATCACAAAGAACACTACAATATTTTCAATAATTTAATAAAAAATGCACTGAAATAACTAGCCAGTAAATGTTTCAAACTGCGTCGACGCTACAAGTACAAGTGTATTAAAGAGAAAAGTAGGAAAACTTTCGAACCTGTCAAACCAGAAAGCAGAGCTGGCATGTTTATGTTATTTTTTTTAAAAAAAATTGAAATTAAGAACAGTTATAGTGATTTTCAAGAATACTGGTTTAGCTCTGGTTGGGATACTGAAGTCCCATAGCCCCCCCCCCTAGGGTGGCCACGGCGTGTATTATTTTATTATTTAAAAATATATCTTTTCTTTCATATCAATTTGAGTTCATTTCAATTCCAGTCTTTAACTTCCGTAAAGCTTTCAAAACTTACTAAGCACAATTTCTAACAATAGTTTATTTTGCTGTGCTGAAATAAAACCATTGCCATTATGTCAATAAATCTTTCAGCCATTTGTGTATGCCACTGTTAGCCGTTACGATAAAAAAATTTGCTCTCTTTGGGCATTAATTCCAAAGAAGAATATAAAGCATTTAATAATATTATCATTTTTGAAGCATTCTTTCCGTAAATCAATTGACGTAAAAAAATGATTGTGAAGCCGCATTTGTACTTTCGCATTTATTAACATCACAGTGTTTCAAGGCTGGAATTCGTTCTGTAAATAGTGTGGGGTAGGAAAAGATACGTAATAGAATGAAACGACTTTTACAGTGAAGCCAGACGAATCAAGCCTGAAACATGATCAAGCTACGGTGTTTCGGACTAGAAGTTCGAATTTCCTTTTTTTTCTGTTGTAGCTATTCAAAGTTTAAAATAGTAGCTCTGTGAACAGAAGACCTCGCGTCCCCCCTCTTAAATAAAGACCCCAAGAAAAAGAAAAGAAGAAAAAAAGATCGATTTTTTTTTAACCTCGAAATTTATCATAAAAAAATCTTTTTCCCTTTTAAGGCTCATATAAATGCCGTTTTCTTTTTCTTTTAAAGTTTTTTACATTTATTATTTATTTGTTTTGAGATTCAAAATCAATCAAAAAGGTAGCTCCGATTTCCTTTCTTCAGCTTCAGCTTTATTTCTGCTGTATTTTCATGTTTAATACAGTATAGAAAAGAAAAAGATAATAAGTGAAGCGTGTCAAACATAAGAAGTGAGGTCATTAAGAAGGAAGTGACGTAATCTCTAGAAAGAACTTCATATTTTTGGCTCTCAGAAGAGATAGGTTCATAGTTCATGATTTTTCTAGAAGATTCCTTTTGCCGCCAAAGGCGAAGAGTTTTTCGCCAATATTAGCATGTCAAGAAACAACTTTACAACTTCGTAATAATATCCAATTGTAAAACGGTAATTTTCCCTTTTGAAAAGAAAATTTTCACTTATATTGATTGCATTAATTAATTGCCGGAATAATTTAAAATGTTTAGAAGAAATGTAGCATAATTTTGAAAATTGGTCTACTATATCAAATCTATATGAATGAATGAATTCCTGATAAACCAAAATGTATTTGCTACGATACAAAGGAGTTTATTTTGTATGATCTGCAGCTCACCTCTTGATTTTCGCTGTAAGACCCCAAATCCGTGTAACATACGTCAAAACAGCTATAATTACATGTTCGAATAGCTACAATTTATTGACCGAAGATATTAAGGAATATCCTCACATCGGTTGAATAGGAAAATGTGTATTAGGTCAACATTTTACTTTAATTGATTAAATGTTAGCTCTAAATGTGTACTATTACTATTACTCTATTTTATTACTTCCCTCTATTTTATTTTACTACTAGCCGCCTTCTGAGACCAGCTTGTTTGACGAGAATATAATTTCAATTGATTCCCTTAATCATAATTTGATATTCATGGCTCCCTTAACAAAGTCATTTCAAACTTCAAATTGTTTTAGATATTTAACCCCTGATTTTTTAGTAGCTTTGCGCATTTATTTTTATTGTTAACACGAACGTCCTGAGAGGAGTCGAGAAACTGCCCGTGCCACATAGCATGTACTAGTAAATGTTATATAACTATCAACTCCAATTTGACTTTTTTGTTCCTCATGCAAAATTTATATTTGATTTCAACATAAAAATAACGTGGCACACATGCTTCTAAAAAATTTAAAACTTAGGAACCATAATCAATCAGCTTATATAATGGATACATTTCCTGATATATGTACTCTCTTGGAGGACTTCTTTTACAGATTTCCAGAAAAACTGGTGAAAGAAAAAAAGGGAAAGAAAATTCATCAGGATATTGCATTTGCAATTTAAGAGAAATACACAAATAAATATTTGTTGAAACATCGAAACCGGTTTGAATTTCATTGCAACATTGAAAAGTATTGTTGTTAATTATACGTAAAAATATTTTTAAAAATTCTTTAAAATTATAAAAAAATTGTACTGCAACTTAATTGATATTATTGAAAACTAAGTTTTTGCCCTTTCAGATGGCGAAAATATGAGTTTTGTGCTGTAATATTTTCGGGAGTTATTAAGGAAAAGCACTGAGATTTCTATTAATATTTAATCAAATAAAATTCTAATAAAAATTTCAAAAGAAGGGCTCCGTGGTGCAACCTCCCACCCTCCAATGCATGTTTGTGCCAAATTTTGTAGTTATAGGTCCAGTTATCTGCGCTGTAGAGAGCCATCACACACACTTTCTACTTAATTAATCGTACAGCCAAGCCGCATTCGGCGACCTGTTTTTCGCCATTAATATAATTTCTACTGACTCTTATGCATAATTTGATATTCATGGTTCCCTCATCAATTTTAAACTTCAAATTTCTATATACAATTATCCCGCATTATTCTCATGGCATTACACTTTTCTGCTTCTTGTCGACGTGAAAGTTACTACTTGAGTAAACTGTTCGTGTCTTGTAACATCTAATTGTACGTTATCGAAGCGAACTTTAATTTAAAGAACCGAATTTCAACATAAATTAGCTCTGCACGTTGTACGTCCAACAGCATTTTGATTCGCTTTATACATGCTGATAAAATGAATAAAAACTTAGCAAACATAATCGTTCAGTTTAAAGTAGGCCGCGGTGGCCTAGTGGTAGGGTCTCGGCTTTGGGGCCGGAGGGTTCCAGGTTCGAGACCCGATTCCACCGAAGATCCGCCGTGTATGGGGCCTGTTGCACGTTAACTCATACGTAGTGGTCAAACGTCCTCCCGTTGGTGTGGCGTGGAAGTTTGGAGAGGGGGGTGCCAGCTCAGGTGTCGTCCTCGTCATCTGACAGAGGTTCAAAATTACGAGGTCCGTCCAGAAATAGCCCTCGTGTTGCTTCAAAACGGGACGTTAATATAACTAAACTAAACTAAACCAAACGTTCAGTTTAAAGGATTATTTCCTTATATACTTACTATCTAGAGGACTTTGTTTACTGATTTCGCAGAAAAACTGATCAAATAGAAAAGAAAGAAAAAACCAGTTGTTTATCATCCTAGCTTTCAACAACGGAAGAGAAATACGCAATTAAATATTTATTTAAACAAAGAAAACGTTTTGAATTTTATTGTAACAATGAAAAGTATTGTTGTAAATCATGACAAAAAATATTTTTACAAATTTATTAAAATTAGAGAAAAACGTCGTACGACAGCTTCAATGATAACATTGAAGAGATAATTTTTAGATTTTTAGTTGATGAAAAAATAAGTTTTGTTCTGTAATGTTTACGAAAGTTATTTAGGTAAAATGCGAAAATTTAGCTTAATTTTTAATTAATTAAAATTCTAATTAAAATTTTTTAAAACGGCTGTGGGGTGGTGCACATTCCCACGCTCCAAAATTTGTTTGTATCAAATTTCGTTGCTCTATGTGTAGCGGTCTGTCCTGTAAAGCTCGAAGAAACACACACATATTCTCTTTATTATTAGTGGAGATTAATGCGTTATTTTGTGTTTATCATCTCTGCAATGCTGTCATTTATAGCATCAACGCGAGGCTTTCCAATTGTGTTTTACTGATTTTTTTATTATTATTTTGTAATTATTCTCCTCTCGACATCCGACAAAACCGGGAGATATTGCATAGTACATCTTCACTTGTAACTTTGTAATCGGAATTCTGCCTCAGGTAAGTTCCATCAATTCCACTTACGGTCGAATGATGTTGTACACTCATTCCTAGAAATATATTATTCTACAATAGTGTAACTTTTGTGTGTAAAGTATATTAGTAAAAATACCGTCTTTAAATGAAACCATGTTTCCTTCCCGTATATTTAACAGGCAAAGGAATCACTTTAAAAAAATTCCAGTGAATAAAGTAATTATGATCCTTCAGCAGAATCGCATTAATCGCATCGCAACGTCATCAGTAGGTAATAAATATTTGGAGCCGAAGCATGAGCTGGAAGTTAACCAGAAAAGTAAAATTTCTTCTAAATTGGAAATTTGAGTTTCGTTTCACACAATATTTTAGGAGGTGGAAATAACATCGAAAACTATTAGGAATAAAACTTAATCGTGCCAGAACGGCATTAATAAGCATCGCAAATTCTTTGGATGTGTCTTAAACTTTAGGGGAAATATACTTAATTACCAAAATAGAAAAACTCGAAGAGACCTATCATAGTTTTCATTCAGCAGACATTGAATGTCCTGAAGAAATGAGAAAAATTGAAAAGCTCAGAAACAAATATTTGAAACCAAAACCACGCTACAGAAATCTCTTCATTATTTGGATATGAACATATCAACGAACCCAATGAATAATGCTATGCAAGCGCAGCTATGATGCTAATGTTATTGTGAATATGTGCGCCGTTCAATTTGTACAATTTAACTGGTGTATCCTTTTCTTTTAATGAATTATTTACAAAGAGCCCTTCCTGTAAGGAGGTCGGCTTTTGATCTTTCATCTCCATATGCTCCTTTATGAATGACATTATAATATTCTATAGTTAACGCCGGTATGAGGCTGATAATTTTCTTATGAAATTATTTAGTAAGTATTGTTCGAACAGAAACCTTAGATTGATTTACATCTCTAAGAATTTTTGAAAAATATTTTATATATTAAAAAATGTAGATTAAACCAAACATTTAAATGTACATAGACGAGTAATAAAGATTTACCACTATTTTAATTTAATAAATTTGTATTTTATTTTTTATAAAAATTGAAACTTTGAAGTGTTTCATTTGGTTTTTGATGTTGTTAATTTATAGTTCGGAATTTTATATTCGGACTGGTAATCACAAATTAGTACTATTATTTGATATAGATGAAGCTCTTGTGCCCCACCACACTTTAAAGTGTGCAGCGACCTCTCTGGTCGCACCATACAATCTTATTATCAAAGAGGTGGTGAGGAGTATTATTTTATTTGATATTGGTGTTTTACAAAGTATTATTTCTATCGACTTACGTATGTTCAATTACGCGTTAGCCATTCTTCAATGTATAAATGGTTTATAGTCTCTCTCTATATCCAAACTCTTCAGCAGGAACAATTGAGAGTTAATTAATGTTCCAATGATTTCAGCAATGGAATTAAACAAGCTGATTAGAAATTTTGAAGAAGTTTTAAGTCCTGTTCTAACAATAGGAAGCATGATTATGGCGGCTGATTTCCAGGAATTCAGGTAAAAAGTTATAAACATGCATTTATTAACATTTTTTAGGATATAATTGATTTAGGAACGTCCATGACAGAAACATTTTAAATTTTTTCGGTGTCGGAGTGGTTCATTTTCTTGACAAATGCAACACTTTTCTCTGAATTCAAAAAGGATGATGTAGGACCTTGACACTTGGCATTTGTGTAGTTATGAACTGTTTCGACTAATATTTGTATTTGATCATTTTCAAAAGTTTCAGGAATTACTTGGAATGCGTTGGCAAGAACATTTTCCTTCCCTGAATTAGAGCAAGCTAAGCTAGAGGGACCAAGATTCGGCGAATTTTAATTTCTCCGTTAGTTTTCTTTCAGGTTCGGGAAGTAATTGTCTTTGGAGTCCAACGGGTTTTTTTCTTTTGTAGCCATTCAATCGTACTATTTTATTTATTCGACTCTCAATTTATTTATTAAACTCTACTTTTTGTAGTCTCTATCTGGCAAAAGGTAAAAGTGTACGTGCTCTATTTTTATACTCTATTTCTTCAGCTGTAGCTGACGGATATATCCGATGATTTTTCTTGATGCGCTATTGATATTTATTGCAATGATGTGGTGAGAATTTCTGTTTCAGTCTCAATTTCATTTTTACTAGAAATGCGAGGATTGTGAGGGATGAGGAGGTGATTCAAGAGGGTTTCTTGCTTCCAAACTAAATGCAAGTCTCAGTTTTCAATGAAATGTTTAAAATTCCTTTAAACGATTTTTTATCTAATTGTCATTCCAAGATTAGCATTTTATTATGCAGTTTTAATAATTGATTCGACAAGAAAATCTAGAATAGAACTGGCCAGGTTACAAAATTTTGAGCAAATCTGCAAATTTAAATATACTAATTTACAAATTTAAATGTTCATGATTCAGCAATGGAATTAAACAAGCTGATCAGAAATTTTGCACTAGTTTTAAGTCTTGCTCTGACATAGGAAGTATGATTATAGCGGCCGATTTCCAGGAAGTCAGGTTAAAAATTATAAGCATGCATTTATTAAAGTGTTTCAGGATATAATTGATTTAGGAACGTCCATGACAGTAACATTTTCAGTTTCGTCGGTGTTGGAGTGGTTCAATTCCTTGACAAATGCAATACTTTGGGCTGAATTGAAAAAGTGTAATGTACGACCATGACTCTTGGCATTTGTGAAGTTATGCGCTGTTTCGACTAATATTTCTATCTGTTCATTTTCAGAAGGTTCAGGAATTTCTTCAAATGCATTGGCAAGAACATTTTCTTTCTGTGAATTAGAGCAAGCTAAGGTAGAGAGACGTAAATTCGACGAATTTTGATTTCTGACTTAGTTTTCTGTGAGGTTAGGAAAGTAATTGTGCTATTTTATTTATTCGACTCTCAATTTATTTATTAAACTCTGCTTTATGTAGTCTGTATCTGGCGAAAGATAAAAGTGTACGTGCTCTATTTTGATTCTCAATTTCTTCAGCTGTAGTTGGCGGAGATTTCCGATGATTTTTCCTGATCTGCTATTGATATTTATTGCAGTAATAATGATGTGGTGAGAATTATCGATTTCAGTCTCAATTTCATCTTTACTAGAAATGCGATGATTGTGAGCACGTGCTCAGTCAAAACTAGCATGAAATTTTATCTAGTTTACAGTAGTCTATATGTAGATGTTATAGTTTCTAATTGAAAAGTCGTGGAGATGATTTAAGAGGGTTTCTTGATTACAAACTAAGTGCAAAGCTCAGTTTTCAATGAAATGTTTAAAATTCCTTTAAACGAGCTTTCATCTAATTGTCATTCCAAGATTAGCATTTTATTATGCAGTTTTAATAATTGATTCGACAAGAAAATCTAGAATAGAACTGGCCAGGTTATAAAAGGTTGAGGAAATCTGCAAATTTAAATATACTAATTTGCAAATTTAAATGTTCATGTGCCTAAAAAGGATTTAAAAAAGAGCTGGACTTTTCTAATGTTATTCTTCTATCTGGAACCATCATAGCTCGAGTAACTGCGGCAGAAATATTAGACGTTTACAATATGCAGTCCCATATATGACCAAAAAATGTGAAATTTTGGAAAAAGTTGAAGATCCTGATTGTATCAATTGTTTCGAGAGGTCATGTTGGTTCTTAATGATGTTACGAAAGCTTACCGAAGCCAAAAGTGGCTTACGATATCTCTAGAAAAAAACCCCAAAAGCAGCATCTTTCTCAAATATTGAAAAAGTTCACAGAAAAAGAGAATTAAATTCTCAAAACGATTGTAAACATTGAGTCTTGAAGAACATTAAAAAATTTGTTTATTTAAAGTTGTTTACAGTCAATTATAAATATAATAAAAACACATTATGAATTTAAAAGTTTTAAGCATTAAATCTTAAAACACCGGGGCACATATTTAAAATTTCAAGCAGTATTTCATGTGAACGTAAAATCGATGAATGAATTTCCTAATGAACTTGGATAGTTTGTAGAAACCATATGGAGATTAAAATGATGTTTAAGAAAATCAAATGTCTTCTCGTAACAAAATTTGGAAAATGCCATTAATATACCGCTCAGCAAGCGACGGATGCCACCAGACAGTAAGGTATGAGAAAGCGCGGAGAGCTAGATTGGTCGATGCTTGTGCGCGCATCTGTGCTGTTACTTCATCAAGATACTTCGTGATTTTCACCAACTTTGCAACTTGACTGTGACTAAATTGTAATTCCAAATACTAAATTTATTTTTGCAATCTTCAATGTCTACCTTTTTCTGTTAAATGAAACTAAAACAAACTCTGTGTTATTTTTTTTCGGAGCTATAAGCGTTTAATTTTAACACGAAAAGTGTCATAATTTTTTCCTTTCGAAACAACCCATTAGACCATTATAGAGGGACGTAAGTTTACGTCAGAATGTCCTTAGCATAAATTAATTTACATTTATTAGATACAGTTTCCTGGGCCAAGCGAACAATAAGAAAAGCACTCGCTAGAAAACATAATTTTGTGTACATTAAGTTGAAAGGAAAACCTCCATTTACTAATCGGCATATAGATTCACGTACAATTTGTTCTCGGAAATATTTTAATCATCTGGCTTATTATTATGCATATTTAAATTTTTTTGCTATAATTTTGCTTTATTTAAATAAACTTGACAGATTTAACTTTTACTGGTATGGATACGCATAAAGAACAGCGTCGTTTTCTCAAAACTCCAATTCAGAAGGGCATCTGTCATGGTTGGACCGCATTTACAGCCGGTTGTTCAGCTGAAATTGTTTTTGTCGAAAACAAAATGAATTCAATCTTAAATCAGGACATTCTGGCAGATAGTCTGTTGCCGATTGCTCATCTGATTAATTCAGGAGATTGAATATTTCAACAAGAGAAAGAATTTGTGCATATTTCATGCTCTACCAAGTCCTCAAAACTAAAATTTAAAGTCGCATAATTTTTTTAAAATTTTTTTATTAAAGATTCATATAGTGTGAAAAGAGTGTCTATTAGATCATTTTTTTAAATTTAAAATCTCGCCATAAATTTCCAAATTTAAAGTTTTTTCCTCAGAGGTAAACTATCTTAAATCAAATTTCGATATTCTTGTCTTATTTGAATTATCCTGACCACATCTTCGGAGAGGAAAAGTGTACTACCTGAAAGTCGAAAAGAAAAAAAGATAACTGCATTAAAAGAAACGCCAATTAGGTTTATAGAAATATTTTTTGAGATCTTTAATTGATAAATCTGAAAAGAAACGAAATTCTGTATAAAATATGAATTGATATATTATTAGATATAAAAATAAATGTTTTGTTTTAAGACGCTTTCTGGTAGAAAACGATTAAGTTTCAGAAAATTTAGGAAAACATTTCTTACAAATGATTTTAAATATCGTTTGGTGATATCATATTTTGGTGGAAAATAGTTTTCTATCGTTCAGCAGCATTACAACATTTTTGTTGCATCTATAAAAGAATGTTTCAGAAAATACGCATCTATCTTTCATTTTCCAGCTGCATGAAGGGTTTTCAAATTACTTTTGACTTATTGAAAACTAGCCGATTTCGGCGACAAGCTTGTTTGTAGGGAATATAATTTTAATTGAATCTTGTATCATTTCATATTCATGGCTGCTTTAACAACGTAACTTTAAACTTCAGATCTTTATATATCTTTAACCCATGTTCTTTTTGGGTTTGCACCCGTTATATTCAGTGTCTATATGAATGTCCCTAACGGAGATAAATAACTGACCTTGAGAATATAACATCTAATTGCACGCTGCCGGCGCTATCTTCACTTTCTTATTTCTCTTGCGAAATATGCATTCGATTTCAACATTCAAATGGCGCAGAACATTTTAAGGGAAGCGGCATTTTAGCTGAATAAAAGCATTACGAAAAAATAATAAAAACATGACGACCATAATCATTCAGTTTATTGGATATATTTCATGATATATGTAATTTCTTAGAAAGCTTGGTTTACAGATTCCATAAAAATTTTGATGAAAAAAATATGAAAATAAAATGTATTAATATATTACCTCAACTTCCAGCACTGAAAGATAATCACGCAATTAAATATTTGTTTGAACAATGAAAACGGTTTGAATTGTATTGAAACAATGAAAAGATAAATTTGTAATTAATTACAATTATAATTAAAATGCCAAAAATGGGATCCGAGATTCACATTCCCACCTTCCAAAGTATGTTTGTTCCAAATGTCGTAGCTATAGGTCCACCCTTTAGAGCGCCAACACACAAACACACGCACATTCTCTTATATTATTAGTTGAGATTAATCGCTGAAATTATTTAGCACTTTCAATTCTTTTAACAATATGCCACGAAATTACATAATGTAACGAAGGTCAAAATAATCCGTCTTTATTTATCTGGTTCAGAATATCCACGACTTCCTTTTGGATGAGAAGGTAAATATAAAGAGGGCACTTGATTAAAAGATATAGAGATCACGTTTAAATCAAGTCCTATACATTATCATTAATATAGTTTCATAGATTCCATGACCCTTCGAATACAACAGGTCGTCGACCGAAATAACAGCTATACGGGTTGACAAATTGCATATAGTTACTGATTAATATATTTATGTACATAAAATTGTCAATTTTTAAGCCGTATTTTAAATATGTATATAGAATGTAATGCATAAAAATTATGTGTATGAAATTTTTTATTGTTTAAATTATTTTTCAGTAAAAATTCCATGCATTTCGAATTCTTGTTTAGTAATATTTTAGTGTCTCTAAGGGTAAACTTTGAAAAACAAGAATTCTTAGAGAAAAATCCGCCCATTAACAGCTGAAATGCGAACTTGAATAAAGACGCGTTTTAACAGAGTGACCAACATTTTACGTTTGCATATATTGAACCTATTCATCATTAATTTTATATCTAGAAATTTTATGTTATTTAGAAAAGAAGAAAAAGTTGGTGCAGTTGTTGGAAACTTTTAAGATGATGTAATTATTAATATCTATATAGCCGTTAATGCAAATGCAGTTCACATATTTTTAACACTTTGCCCTCTGATTTCGGGTCTGCTCGGCATTTTTAATGATGCATCTTTTACACATTCTTGTCGGACAGCACTTATTATAAAACCTTATAATAGCAAAAACACACATATTAATTTTTAGGAATTGGAAAGAAAATAATAACATTATTTTTCAGCTTCCAAAAGCGCAAAATCATTCCTTATATGCACGTGTATAATTATTCTTGTTACTATCTTTCGGAGTGCAAATGGTTAAAGAGGACCTGCTTCCAAATTGAACAACATATTTTTCTTTAATTTAACTTTTATAGCATTCTATAAATACGAAGTGTTCTGATACTTTTTGACGGCCTGTATCATTACAGAGTTAACGCTGGTATGAGGCTGATTTGAAAGACTCACAATTTTCTTGAGAAACAATTAAGTAAATATTGATTGAAAAAATTTGCCTTAGAATCATTCACATCTATAATCATTTAAGAAATATAATTTATACATTAAGGGACATAGATAAAACAAATAGTAGATTTGCGTATAAAAACTTATCACTATTTTAATTTAAAAATTTTCTATTTAAACTTTAGTTTCTTAACTGATTCAACATCCTTTATGAATGCCCAATTATTTCTTTAATATAAAGTCTGGATTTATATATCCGGACTGGTAAACATAAATTTAAAAGTCATATCATATGCAAGAATTATCAAACCTACCCTTAGAGTATTCAACGACATTTGGGGATACAGTGTGGATATCTGATTTAAATCACCCATAAAACGTTATCTTCAAACAGATGGGAAGGAGTATTATTTTCTGAAATTGGTCTTGCTGAGTAATATAGCATTTCTATTAAGTACGCTCTGTGCTGTGTTTCAACGCTTAACCAGTTCTTCAACGGATTAATCGTTGAGTGTCTCTCTCTCTCAAATCAAATTGTTCAGCGGGCACAATCAAGAGTAAATAAATTTTTCACAGATTTTAACAGGAAACATTATTATAGTTGCTGATATCGAAGAATTCATGTAATAAGTTAGAGGCATCCACTTATTGAATTGTTTCAGGATTTAGATAATTGACTTAATTGGGAGATCCACGAATTTTGAATTTGGTCTGGGCCAGGGTTGTTCACTTTCTTGACAAATGCTACACTATGAACTGAAGTGAAGAAGTGTGAACTGTTTCTACTACTATTTCTATTTGCTCATTAACAGAATATTCAATAATTTCTTGGTGAGAACATTTGCTTTCTCTGAATTGCAGAAAACTAAGTTTCAGGGCTTGATTTGCGATAATTTTACTTGGTGAATTTTTCTTGAAGGTAATACTAATGTGTTTAAAATCAATTAATTGTCTTTGGCGTTAAGCTCTTCCTATGTATTTTTCCTTTGTTGCTATTGAAATGTTCTATTTTATTTTTTTCGATCGTGAATTCATTTATTCATCTCTGCTTTGTGTGAAATGTAACTGGCTAAACATAAAGGTGAATGGGTTCTATTTTGCTTCTATGTTTCCTCAGTTGTTAATTTAGGAGAATTCTTTAATTTCCGATAAATTTTATTCATATGTTATTGAGATTTTTTGCTGAATAAAGATGTGGCTGAAATTTTCTATTTAAATTTCAATTTCATTTTTACTAGAAATGCGAGGTTTATCCGCACGTGCTCAGTTAATGCTGGCATCAAATTTTATCCAGTTTACAGCAGCCTGTCTATCCCGAAAGGACACCAACACAGGAGCGTTTTTCCGTCGCTGTCATCCGACGATATGTCGCGCAAGAAATCCGAGGCCGGCAACACGTGCGGTTTTTTTAAAGCAAGCTCAAATCGTTTTTCACTGTTTTCTAGTAGAACAGAGTGGCGAATTCAAACAGTTGTTTGTGTTACAATTTTAATACTTTAGATATATATAATAAATAGTTAATTCTATTTTTCTAGTACTTGGAAACTAAGCAAAAGTATTTATAATTTGATTATAGTTGTGGATGTCTGTTATTTTGGGGGGGGGCATTCTTCCCCTCCAGCTAAAAAAATTTCAAAGATAACTTATAGAGATTCTTAAATATTTCTTTAAAGTAAGAAGGTAATCGAAAGAATTCCATCTTTAATTTGGGCCATATTAATTCCTTTTACAAGCAAGGAATTTTTTTTTTGATTTCAGATACAATGATTAACAAATACCTTATTTTAATTTTATTGACGTCTCGTTTCGAACAACACGAAAACTATTTTGTGGCGGACCTCATAATTTTGCACTGCGATCAGATGACAAGTACAAAACAATATATCAATTTTTAAGAGGATTATTATTAAAATTAGGTTGTTATTGGGTAATGGTTAAGTACAGATATTTAAAACAATTTTATTTAAAAAGGATTAGAAGCAATTTAAACATGAAACAAGAAAATCAATGTAAAAGAACCAAAGAATAATATGAATGACGTGAAAATCAATTAAAGGAAATTGTCAATATTCAAATTGAAATATTTACAACTGTAATATAAAACTGGAAAAAAATATGAAAGTTCAAGAATCATAATCTCACGTAGTATTCCCTGACATAATTAATTTTAATATCAAAAATTGAAGAACAAAACACAAAAAGGTTGGATTAAGTTCTGCAGGGGCCCTTAGGCAAAGCAATTTAAGGACCCTTCCCACCCTCTGCCCCCTCCAAAACTAACACAGATTTTTTCATTCATTTTAAATTAATATCTATTTAAGTAGTTTTTGTATAAATTTAGTTACGAGAAACTGAAATTACAACACATTTAATTGCTGATTAGCTTCAAGAAAGTTAGTTTCATTATCTCGTGTAAAAAAATAATTACATTATTTTAAAATTTAAATTTAAAAATCAATTTTTAACAAAATGGTAAAGTAACAAAACTTCTCTCAGTACATTCCAAATACACATATACAAAGTTTGTTAGAGCTGTTGACTCATGAGTCAATCAGTGAACTGGAAAAAGATAAGAAGATTGCCTGCACATAAAAAGCAAGCAAAATTGAAATCTTGAAAAAAATTCTAAGAATATTGTTTTGAAATTTAAATGGTACTTATTTTAATTTAACTATGTTCGAGTACATGGCCTTTGCAAATCAAATGAAAATACAAAATTAAATAACCCTGAAAATGCCTGAAAAAATGTCGACACCTGAGGCCCTCGAAAGTTGCGGTGTCCCTATGCAGTTGTCTACTTTCTTATTTGTAATCCGGCCGTCAAACACACGAAAATACAAATGGAAACGTCGATGAGCATCAGATTCCGCAAAAATGTCGCTCGTAAAATAGGGCGAGCTCTATCTTTACGCGACAGCCGCCGGAATGCACCGGGCGAACTTCCCACCAAAGGGAAAACAGCAGAGTGTGGCCAACTCTGCGCTTCATCATTCTGTCTATAAATCTTCTGCGGTGGACCTTCAAGCAGCGGCTGCAGGAAAACGCTCCTGTGGCCGTAGACTAACGGGTCTATTCTGGTACCCCCGGTTGGGTTGGGAGACGTCACTTTTCCCGTTGTTAACGTGCGGAAAATGTGACGTCTCCCAACCCAACCGGGGGTACCAGAATAGACCCCTAAGTGGTATATAGTTCGGAATTGTAAAGCCGTCTGAATGTCTCAGGTGTGTTTCTTGCATACAAAAATTGTGTGTGTCCCATTCTTCAATGAAATACTTAAATTCCTTTGAACAAGGTTTGATCCAAATATTATTCCAAGCTATGCATTTGATGGTGCAATTTGTATTATAGATTCTGCACTCAAATCCTGAATAAAGTTTGTCAGTTTATAAATGGTTGAGGAAATCTACAATTAAAAAATATTCATGTATCTAAAATTTTTTACAAAGGAATTGGATTTGTGTAAGGTTATTCTTGTATCTGATATCATCTTAGTACGAGTAACTGTGGCGGAAATGTTAAATGTTTACAATGTGAAGGAGCATATATGACAAAAAAATTGGGAAATTTAGAATAAAGTTGAAGATCCTTATTTTATCAATTGCGAAGGCTTCCCGAAGCCAAAACTGGTATGGTAAACTCTGGAAATAACCCAGCAGATGTTGCATTTTACTACCAACCCAACAACAAAAGCCGCACTTTCTCAAACGGTGAAAGAGTTCACCGAACATGACAATTCAATTCAGAAAATGATTATAAACATTGAACTTTTAAGAACATTAAAAAATGATCATGGAATTTAAAATGTGTATGCTCAAAAACCAAAGCTCAACTTAAGAACCTTCGGCTTATTAATTAAGATTTCAGGTAGTAAGTTTCTGAATTTTGCATATTTATGAAATTTTCTTACATTTTTTATTCCCGAATTAAACTTTCATATGTTATTAAAGAGAGTGTTTATTAGTTAATTTTTTATTTAATAATTTCACTATTAATTTCCGAACTTTCAAGTATATTAATTCTCTATTCTGTACCTTAGAAGTAAACTAATTTAAGTGTGAGTTTCAATTTTCAATCTTATTTGCATTATCTTGATTGCATCTTTGGATGCACGAACTGTCGTATCTAAAAGTCGAAAAGAAAAGAGGTTAAAAAAGGTACTTCGAAACGAAATTGTGCGCATTGTGCGGGCTGGAACTTCTTTTTGATCTTCTGTAAAATGTTAAAGACGTTAACAAATTTTATTTCTGTCGAACAGCATTAATTCTTTATAACTTATTTTATTTCAAATGTTCTACAGTTTAATTGCTTTGTCTCAATTATCCACTAAACGCCTTTAATTCCAAAATTTTGACCATTATCTGAGACATTATGAAATCAATTCTCTATCGGACTTATATTCCAACAAAAAATGGGTAATGTTGCCCTAATATCGAGTTCTGCCAAAAAAAAATATGGATATAAAATTTTAATAATTTCTTTTCCTATATAATTTAATCAAATTAGCCAAAATTCGTTAGATATCTAAAAGTTGTTTTTATTTCGCCACTTTTTTAAGGGCATAAAATTTATTAAACGCTAACCAATCCAGAATTCCATTTTTATGATACCGAATCCATTTTTGTTTTCGTTCCAGTTTTTGACAAAATGTTCTTAATTTTCACATTTACTGTTTGGCATCGTGAATTTGAAATGTCATGACATCTTTGAAAAACATGATAAATAATAACTAGCCAATAACTAGCAATCATTATTTTGATAGATCTAAATAATGTATTACGAAGTAAAATAAATAGTTCTCTTCACTATTTTTTACTCTTCTTTTTAAGTAATGCAAACCACTTCATTTTTACAGCAAAAGATTTTATCATTTTCAGCTATTGTAGTCAATAATTTAGTAAATTCATATAATGTTACAGTCGCGAGAGCCAAATATACCTGCGCATGTCACCAAATTAAAAGTAATTTGTCTTATGTTGTCTTGTGATGTCTCGTCCTTTTTTTATCCATTAGACGCAAAATCTAATAGATTCGTTTTCAATAATTATTTATTAGCTGTTTTTAACGCATTACATTTTGAATTTTAATTACAGAACACGATTTTATTTACGTTCTCATAAGGGCAATTTTTTTTTCAGTTACAAAGAATTTTCAAAAAAAGAAAGAACAGTATAAACAAATCATATTTTTAAAAAAGCACTGAGAATTTTTGAAAAATTACAGCGCATTTGCAACGATATATAGTCGTTCAAAAAGAAAAACTACTTTTAAAATCAATGAATGATTGCAAAATGCACCTTTTCACTTTTCTGCTTCAAAATACTCTCCTCTTCAATTTATACGCGGCTATAATACGTGTCTTCCATTTCTGCAATGGCTCCGGGGAATCTCTTTTGGAGTCGCAGGTAAGTTCAGGTTCATTCGCTCTCTTCTTGTGTATCATGTCGACTTTTCAAGGTGGATTTCTACTTTGACAAGTCTTCGAAATTTGTTTTAACTTTTTGAAAAAAATAACTTCTTTTTTTGCTTTATTTTAGCATTTCATACAAGTTTTTAAGATTTGATAGCTCTTTTTTCTGGTAGTTACAACTTGTGTTACACTGAAAATCTCATTAAAAAAATTATAGTGCGAAAGTAAAAAATTAAAAATGAAAAACAAATTAAGCAGATATAAATGAATTTTTAAAATGTAGGTTTGATGACGGATTCTCGCAAGGTTTGCATTTGTTGCCTTTAGAAGAAATAACTATTCATTTTTCTTACTTTGGATAAAATAAGCCTTTTATTATTTTATGTGTATTTGCCAATATTTTTAAAAAATTTAAATATGCAACTAGATGCTTGGAGCGCGAGTATCTAATATACTTTGTCTTTCAGTACATAGCGATTCTAATTATTACAGCAACGTTATTTTTTCATTGATTGCTAAGTAATATATACAAGAAAATAAATATTTTATGGATAAACAATGAAAACTCAACTTCTGTTGATTCAGCACTAGTCGTCTTTGGCGACCAGCTTTTTTGCCGGGAATATAATTTTAATTGAAACACTTCTGTATAATTTGATATTCATAGTTCCCTTAACAAAGTAATTTTAAATTCCAAATCGTGACATATTGAACCCGTGTTCTTTCAATAGCCTTTCACCTATTCTGTTCGTTGTCTGCATGAACGTCCTTAATGCAGTTCAGACTCTGTCTGTGCCATGTATCATACAATGGCATCATTTTCACTTTCTTATTCCTCTTCAAAATATGCATTTGATTTTAACTTTAATATGGCATGGCACATTTTACTTCCAGCGACATGACAGAGAATGAAAATATACTGATTAAAACATATCATTAAAAATTAAAATGTTACCATAGCTTTCAACATTAGAAGAGAAAAACGCATTTAGACATTTGTTTAAGCAATGAAAACTATTTGAATTGAGTTGCATAAAGGAAAAGTATTGTTGTAAATTATTCCGATAAATATTTTTAAGAATTTAATAAAATTAGAGAAAAGGTTGTACGGCATCTTAATTGATATCATTGAAAAGGTATATTTTGCGCTTTCAGATGGTGTAAAAATAATTTTTATGCTGCAATATTTTCGAAATTTATTAAGGAAAAACGCCAAAATTTTGCATAATTTTTGATTAATTAAAATTTCTAAAAAAATGGCTCCGAGGTGCACACTCCCACCCTCCAAAGTATATTTGTGCCAAATTTTGTAGCTCAAAGCGCATCCAATTCACTTGTAATATATTTTGGGACTCTAATACTTATATGCTAAAGAAGCAATTCCGAAACTTTATTTCCTGCCTAACACCTTGTTTAGTATTTTTATTTTTGAGTAGCCCGAACTGTCAAACTCCACTCTCAAAACAAACCATTAAGATAATAAGTTTTTATTAATTTTTTCAAGGATTTTGATTTAGATTTCGAATTAAACGACTAGAATTAAATAACGTTTATAAGATTTGTTTATATTTTATCTTTTATTCCATTTTTAATAGCATTGGTTTCATGCCCAAACAAATGAAAACAGCATTGAACTAATGCAATTTCTTACAATCATAAAATTAAAATCAAATGAAGAAAGATATAATCTCTTGTCTGCAGCTGTGTCGAGATTACTGCGATATTTGCTATTAATATAAGACGATTATGGTTTTTCCACAAGTTCAGCCTTCGTGAAAGTTATTAAATATGTTATTGCTTTGACACTCTATTCCCGGCACTCTTCTTTCATTGCTAACTAGAAGGTTTTTGGACTTCCATAACTTTCGGTTTTCACACGAAGGTTGGGAAACAAATATCCTGAACATTTTTCGTTTTAGTCCCTTATATTTTGTGTTTTCCGCCATTAGCAATATCTCTTTCGTATTTCCGTAACTCGTCTGCAGAATATCCCCAGGGATACCTCAGGTGAAGAACCATTGTGCTAGAGGAAATATTAGAGTAAAGAATTAGTTAAATAATGCATTGTGTACAAAATAATTTCATTTGATGAACTCATCACCCAATTCATGAAAAAGATGGAGTACTATTTCATTTTTTTTGTCTCGATCGAATCAGCTCGGAAATGGTGTATTCCGTCGTTTACTGACAATTCTCCTTCTTATATCAATATGAATTTTATTGAATTTTTGAATTATTATTTTTTTATTAAAATGGGGGGTACCGGCCTTTGTTGCTGAAAATCCCGAAGTCTCGTTTCTCAAATCCGAAATACAATCTAAAATTAAATCATCCAATTCATATACTAACTGATGTATTAATATTAATTTAAATTCTACTGCTTCTGCATCGAAAATTTACTTAGTAGGCTAAGCAACTGAATCGAATCTCCATTTGAAGACAAAGAAAAACGCAAAGTTAGGAAAGAAGAGGCCCGAAATTCAACCGAAAAATATTATCGAAGATAGCTTCGAACCAGAAAGAAAATATCTTGTATACTTTTACATAGCTTTGAATGTCTACGGAAAGGCCTATGAGTTTTTTTTCTGTAGACAATTTAACTGCTCTTTTGTAACTTGTTTCTTGGTGTATTGAGTGATGCTGTTGCTGTTTGGATCCGTTCGTTGAGAAGCATAGTTTTCATTTTAAAATTTTGTTGTATTTTTAACCTGGATAAAGAATTTCTTTGTTATTATTCCACACTTTTTATAAAAATAAATTATACTGAACTCCACTACATTGCAAAGAGTGGAGGTAGGCCCATCTTAAGGACGCCGAAAAGTATCAAGAAAAAAAATGCTGCTTATAGTGTCAGAAAACGAAAAAAGTTGACAGGAGAACATTCCCGCTTATTATACTCACTAATGTTTTCTGCAAACAATAAATGCATCTACAGAATGCAGAATCTCTTGATATAAACGATAATACGAATGGTAATGCAAATTTGTTATAAACCTTTAAATATATGCAGTTGACGTTAGTTGATGAGTGATGCAAGCATGTCCTGGAGCTTCATAAATTTATTTTACAAAAGTCTCCTTTATTTCAATCATATGTAATCATTTTTGACGCCAAAATACACAGAAAAATAGAAATTTGATTAATCTTTCATTAATTTTATTCCAGTAAACTTTGCGTCATTTACCCCCCGCTGTACACTGACAGATGGATTCAATACTTCCCTTCTTCGCTTCCAATCCAAAAGTTTTCATACATGGGAAACTCAGATGTTCTGTTTTCGTTCCCACTATGAAATCATACTGTGTGTTGTCCTTGGTTTGTAAGAGAATGGACGGGGTCATTGACTGAAATTAACAGAGCCAATTCAACATTTTGTAAAATTGATATTCAAACGTTTTCTTTGTTTCAAAATTAGGATGGACGTATTGTGTACATGGATTTGCTGATTATAATATGAAGTATACAAATATTTAATTTAAAATAATTTTGTTTTTTCTGTAGGATTATTTTGCCATCTGTAAAAATAAATAAATAAGTAAAGATAAAATAAAATGTGAATCTTCACCTCATCATATCTCTATATATTCGCTTCAATGCAACTTAATAATACTCCTAATTAAACAGATATCAGATTTGACTGTTATAATATGTAGACAGACTGTTTTAAATCATCGTTTGAAATACCATGCGCTGTAATATCCGACATATAATATGCACTATCTTGAAACAAATTGCAGTATCTTGAGTGCAGATGAATTTCTTGATACTGAAATTATCAATTTAAGTACTTAGAAGAGTTACTTTCTTGAAAGTAACCTCAGTGAAAGCTTAAAAAATTTAATTGCACAACAAGGCCTGGAAGATTATCTATTTTCATTCCTGCTAACAAATAATGCACAGATAATAGAAAACTTTCGAAATTTAAGATTTTTCTTTATTAAATGGTGTTGTTTCTAGTATTGTTCACTGTAGAACTTTTTTCACTCATACTCTCATCAGGCAGATGATCTTAAATTGAGAAAAATCCTAGAACAGATATTCAGTAACTAAAACATCACTCTAATCATAAATACACAAAATAAATCTATGGAAAACAAGGTATAATATTTTTTCTTATTGGAACATCAATACAGATTTATAATAGTAACGTTCTGACTTTTGAAAATCAATGAAATTCTCTTCCAATATTTTATTTCTGAATTAAATATTCATCTGATGTGAAAAAGTGTGTCTATTAGTTCATTCTTTTAATTTGAAATTCAGTTATTAATTTCGGAGTTTTAAAGTATATGAAAACTAACTCAGTAAAGTGTCGTACTTGCAAGTGGAAAAAAAGATAACCACTCTCTATAAAACAAATTTCGCATTGCAATACGTCGCTCGCTAGAACTTCTTTTGCCTCTTTTGTAAAATGTTTAAAACGTTAAGAGAGTTTTTTCCATCATACAGCATTGTTAACTTCTTTGGAGCTTAATTTCTAATGTTCTACGGTATGAAAGTATATAGTTGTTCGAGCAAAAAGAACACATTGAATAATGTTTCCTTATATTTCGATAAAGTAATAGATAAAAATTATACAACATGCATATGGTTCAAGTGAAGTACAAATTAAATGTCTCGTACGGAAGTTAAATGTATTTTAAACCCTTCTAATGTTTTATAAATCTATATTAAGCAAACTTCTTGCTTCAATATAAAGCTATAATTTTTCTTTTGAGAAACATATTTCATCAATACTGTATCATGTAGATTCCATTAATTCCATGTATTGTCGATTCGCGTTGT